>CM025855.1:31193279-31360779 GCA_003952965.2 Morella rubra
TCTTCAATTTTAATCCGTTGAGATCTGACGCCCAAAAAAAAAAAAAAAAAACTTGTTAATTTAATAATATTTCCAATATATAATAAAAAGTTAAGTTATTATCTTATTTTGATTTAAAAAATTATAAAAGAAAATAATAACGAAAACATATGCCAAGAAGATTTAATTATTATCATTATTTTGGTTTGAAAATTAAAAATAGGAAATATAAAGCATATCGTTTAGAGTGAAATGTTTCTCAAGTCAACAAGGATGCAATGCGTCATTTCGTCAAGCATACCAGCGAAAAAGTGCCTGTTTATCTCAAACGAAGGAATAACAATTCGCGACAATTCGCGATCATACGTTGCGTATAAGTCCCCGCAACCGCGAGAACGCAGTCCAGAAGGATGTGGAAATCGAACCGCAGAGGGGATTTTGGCGCGAGCGTGGTCGGACACGTGGTCAAGTACGTGTTTCCTACATTTTTCGCTGCTCCATCAGGCATCAGCACACTCAAAATATCAAAATATCAAATCACCGATATATATTGATCGAACGTAATCAGATCCCCGGACCAAGGCCTCTTCCTCCCTCCTGCAGTTGTTAGTTGACAGCGTCGCGAGATCTTCTTTGCCTTGTTCCATGGCACTCAACCCTCAGTTGTTCCCCAACGGGATGCCCGTTCCTTTCGTCAACGAGATGTTTGTCTTGGCCAGAGATGGCGTTGAATTCGAGGTCGATAAGATCCCCGGGTCAGTCTCTCCTTCATTTGTTTTATCTTAATTTGTGCAAGTGAAAGTTCGGAGCATACTGCGCCTTCTTTTTCTGTATTCCTAAATTATGGTTTTGTTAGGGTTTGCTCAGGAACCGGCGTGACGTACTTATTTCTTTTTGATTTAATGTTTAGCGTTAAAGGAGGATGCATTATTCTGAGGAAAGGAGGATTCTTTAGCTTGGGAAAGAAAATTAATTTAACTCCCTGCATTCCATGATGTGGTTTGGAATATCTGGGTTCTTAAAGACAGTGTGGGTTTGTTCTCCATTCCACTGCCAATTGGAAATTTTATTCTCAGAGATCTCTCATGGGTGTCGTTTATCAAATTCAAAAGTACAATGAATCGAACTATATCCTCTATCCAACTAGTTGTAGACCTATCCGGAGGTTGTCAAAATGTTAAGATTGGGAAATGATGTTATTTATTACATGAATTTGCTTGGATATGTATTAAGAATTTCTTGAAATAAAAACAAACAAACCAAGTGCACAGCGTTTCAAAGAGCTATCCTCTCAAGAGGCTGCAGTCGAACATTTACAATCAAGCTGGTGCTTTCCTGCCAATCATTTTGTATGCAAGTGGCTTTTCTATGTGGTCTATGCAATTCAAAGGTTTTCCTTCTTTAGTTCAGGAATTTTTTCGTTATAGCAGCTGTAGCCGCGGCAATTACTTGAGAATTGAGATCATCTCTTTTTATTTGTTGAAAATAAACAAGGAACACATAGCCATCCATAGGAGGAAGGGGAATGCCTTAGTGAATTTAACAACCCCACTTGGAAGATAAATGCTTGAGATCAACTTTTCTTTATTGGATTCAAACAATATTCTGCGAGTCCTTGTCTGGGATGTGCGTGCAATGATCATCTTAATCAATTTATTATGAATGCGAGGTAGTTTCATGGTTGTTTTTCTAGTTTTAATAGTCTCTCTCTTTGTATCTCATTATGTATTCTCAGATCTCATGGAGGTCACGTTAAAGCAAAGGGAACAATCTACTTGTCAAATATACGCATGGTATTCGTTGCAAATAAGCCCGTGGGGGACTTTTATGCTTTTGACTTGCCCCTGGTATGTAAGATTTATTCCTACCATGCTCTCCATTCCTGGTTGCAGTTTTGTTGCGATGACTTGCATTTTCTTTCGAAGCTAAAGAAAGTTGCTATGCACCTTACACCTCTTTGAGTTGGGGTTTATTGTTTTCCAATTCTGGTGGTTGGGTTTGCTTCAGATTCACCTTTTACCCTTTCAGTTTCTCTCTTAAAATTTGAAGCTTATAGCAGCTCAGTAGTCTGCCCCCCTGTCTCTGCCACTGGTTCTAGATTGGGCTTCATTCGGCAGTATTATCTACCCTGTAAATAGGGCTGTATTCTGTTTTCAAGCCTACAAGTAGGCCATGTAATGTGATGGTTTGGGCTGTGTTCATGGGGCAACCAGGTAACAACCTCTTGAATTTCATTTTACAGCTTTACGTTCATGGTGACAAATTCAACCAACCAATATTTCTCTGCAACAATATTTCTGGTCATGTGGAACCTGTAAGTAGTCCGTGAAAGGTCTATAATTGTGGGATGCGGACTGCCTTTCCCCTTGCAGGGACCTGAGTGTCCATTTATCTTATTTCAGGTAGTTCCAGAAAACCAGAACAGGGCACTTTACTCCACTCACTCATTCAAGATTCTGTTCAAGGAAGGAGGCTGTGGAACCTTTGTTCCACTCTTTTTCAACTTGATCTCTTCAGTGAGACAATATAATCAACAAGCTAATACGGCGCCAGAGCCTCGTGTGGATCCTCTGCAAGCAGCACAAACTCCTGTTGATGAAATGATGAGACATGCGTAAGTGAAAGTGTTTCTACTGTATTTTTGTAGTCAAGATTAATACAGAGGGATTTTTCATTAAATGTCTATTTGTCATTTGCAGATACGTTGATCCTAATGATCCTACAAGAATCTTTTTACAGCAGCCTGCGTCTGAGTCCCAGCTGAGGAGACGCACGTACCAGCCCCAATCTGCCGAGCACTCTATGTAATTAGACTATTATGTACAGCATATGATTACTTTTTTGAAGAAACCCAGTAAATGAGTACTGGTTTGATGTGTGACTAATCGTATAGAACCCACTTATTTTGTGTTTTTGGGATAAAATGGAGTTCTGTTTCCAATCTAGACGTTTTTGGGCGTTGGCATTTCCCTCATTATTTAACTGTGTCAGATGAGTCGATTGATTTTGCCAGTCATCGGAATCACCTTCCGTGTGGGGTTTTTGACAATCTCACTTTTTTTTCAATTCAATGATCAATGGAAGCTAGGCCATGAGCTGCGAAATCTACTCTTTGCATCTTTTGCCATGTAGAGAACTTAAATTGAGTGGACAAATGTTCACTAGATCTACGAGAGACATCTTGCCCAAGTAAAACACAACATGTGGTACACCAAATAAAGAACAGCATGACCCTTAAAATTTGAACATCTCGTCCTAGTTACCCTCGGCAGGGAGCCCAATGGAAAACACAGACAACAAGCGGTTCTGAGCCAATGACCACCGTGACTTCATACGGCCCTCTAGCTATTTATTGTGCCAACTGTCGAGCAACACGTCAAGCAATATTGGCGGGTAATTAGTGGGGTAGCCGATGTACGCTTCTTCTCAGCCACAACTGA
This sequence comes from Morella rubra, assembly GCA_003952965.2. Classification (NCBI taxonomy): domain Eukaryota; kingdom Viridiplantae; phylum Streptophyta; class Magnoliopsida; order Fagales; family Myricaceae; genus Morella; species Morella rubra. The sequence goes on from CM025855.1 coordinate 31,196,699, forward strand.
TACGCAGTCATATGGAAAGAATCGAAACCGCTTGGTGTTTTACGCCAGGAAAAGTGTTTCCGAACTAGTCGTAGATTATGGAACATAGTAAGGTACATCTGTTTCGTTATCGACAGCAGTCTCTTTTTGATGGAGGATATCTCTCCGTTGTTGATAATGACAGAGAACTTGCTCCAATCCAGAACATTGGCAAGTGGAAGCTCATAGTGGTTTGAGATAATAACTGGAATGCATCCATAATGTATAGCATCACTTACCCTTGCAGTGTTCACCTCATAACCTTTGACATGGAGGCAGTACTTGCTCCTTCTGAATCCTTCTTCATAGGAGAAAGATGAACTTCCAGAGAAAATTTCCATGGAGGAATCGTTTCCCCATAAATCTATCAGCTCTTGGCGAATGCGAGAGTTTTGGATACGTCCAGCGAAGTAAGCAAGTTTGTGTCTGTATGTCAACAAACCAACCACAGTGAATCTAAAGTTGGAATCACTGTATAAGTTTATAACAAGATACTTGTACATGTCTCGAGAAGATTGGAACTTCGTGAGATCTAAAATTGCTCGATATAAATAGGTTATACGGTCAATAAAAGTATAGCTCCCAATGAAAGAAAGTGTAAAGTAGAAGCACCTGGCATCCGGGGGGGTGAGAGCTTTCTCAGGCGGCGAGGCCACACCTGCGGAGAGGCTCACATCTTTGTGGTAAAGTAGGATCGCTGGAAATAGCTGGATGAGCAACTGACCTGGATGGCGTTATTCTGCAAATCCTGATGCCTAGAGGCCGCATCTCGACCAACGGAATGACAATGCACGTAGAAGTGGTCAGCACCGGCAGAGGCGTTCCAGAATGCGAACTGGCTGCGAATCCTGGAGGTGTACTGGGCAACGAATTCGGCTATGGACGCCTCGGAGTGGACGCGAGGGTCGTTCGTAGAAGATTGATGGAAAAAGGCAAGAAAAAGAGATGGGCTTGTTCCGGATGGGGCGTAACGAGGGAACTCCGAAGAAGTGCCACCTTAAACATGTGTTCGCTGAAGTAATTTCCCAGTCTTGGATCGAACGGGTTTGGGTGGGGAAGGAAAATGTGAGCGAACGGAGAAGACTGGGAAAAGGACTGGTTCATGAAGGCATCCGGATAAACATAAATCTTAAAACTGCGCATCATTTCCTGGAAATCTAGAGCAAAGAGTTCCCAGTTGTGATAAGGACCCGATTGTACCTCTACTTTGTTAACAATTGTCTTTGACTTCGTCCTAGTTGGTGGAGATGCTGCACCTGTCCTAGTTGGTGGAGGTACTGCATCTGCACTGACAAAACCTGAAGGAAACGGGGATTGGAATGGGGCCGGTTTTCCGTTTCCAAGGAATTCGCTGCCGCTTTCAGACAAACGGAACTCTACCTTGTCAACGATCGTCTCTGACTTAGTCCTAGTTGGTGGAGTTGCCGCATCTGCAGTGACTAAACTTGACGGGAACGAGGATTGGAAGCGGGCCGGCTTTCTCTTCATGTGGAATTTGCTGCCGCTTTCCGCCGGACGGATGTCAAACTTTAGGAATCAACGTTGGCAGAGCCGCGGAGAAATAAGGAAAGTGCAAGCAACGAGGCCATCATCAGCAATGCTAGAAAGAGGAGGCGTACGTGGAAAGCGCGAGGCCGAGTGGATTTCTGCTTCGGCATCCTCTCTTCTCTTCCTCCTGAGACAACAGTAATGGAGAACTGAAGAAGAGCCGATCTTCTTCGCTACCGGGCTGGGGGGGCGCTTTGACTTCTACTCTTGCCCACGTCTTTAAGAGGTTGGCATTTTCCCTTCGGTTTTCTCTTTTTGTAATCTCATTGCTTTTTATGCCTCCTACATGCGCCAAGGTGGGGCCCGTGTGCACATATATACACGTGGTTCCACTTCTGGTAAAAAGTCAGACGAAAAAACGAACGAGAGAGAGAGAGAGAGAGAGAGGAGGGGAAGAGAAAGGAGCACAGTGGCGATTGGTCACTTGGTTGAAATAGCGCGAGGAGCGAGAGACAGTTAATAGATAGATATAACTTTTGGGCGGAACAGAGAGAGCGAGAGCGGCTAGAGAGAGTGACAGCCTTTTGATTTGAAATTTTCCTCTGCGCTGGGAGTCCGGGCATGGCCGCTTGTTGGCTAAGGACACCTCATCCTAATCCTCCACTACACGGTTACGAGCTTAATAAGCCAGATTTTCGTTCTCAAAGAAGTCGCATCCTTAGCTTGTCCGATAACCGTCGTTTGCGCCTTCCCGCGGTTCTTAATTTCAGAAATCGTCGTAGCCGTACCAGAATCTACTGCAACTCTGATGATTCCATAAAGCAACAACAACCGCAATCAACTGGAATTCAACTTTACTCGGACATTGAGAGGTTCTGCCCCTTGCCCTTCCTCCTCTTTGTTTTTTCTCGTTCTTTCTTCTGTGCGCTTTGTTATTTTTACGATTATCCTTATCTACTTCTCGATGTATGATACCGTTGTTGATTACTTCTCTGCTTGAATTTGTTGGAACCATCCTCTTTCATCTATCCAACCGTTTTTGAGTAAAGAAGAAAAAAAAAGGATTCCAGGAATTGATAATATTCAACTCTAAGGGTAAAGATAAAAACAGAAATATCCAGGGCAGTCTGAGGTCGCAATCTGGAAGCGAAAAACTGTTTGGATATCGTATAGCTATTTCTTGGTTGCGTACGTACATATTCTGCTTCACAAGTGTTAATTGGAGATGATCGCTTTTCATTTCTGTTTTCCCAGATTAATCACTGAAACTGCCAAGCAAGCGCAAGGTCCTTGGGGTGGTTCGAGAGAATGGAGGGAAGTTGAGGTATTGGCGGTCTCGGTTTTGCGAACTAGCTATGGCTTTTAGTTGATTCATGTTTAACAAACGGTCATAATTTCCACGTTAGCATTGGTCCTGCTTACGGAAAGGTTTTATCGGTTATGAACTGTTGGCTGGTGATTTCTACCATATCCTCTGTTTCATTATGCTCAGGTGCTTGTTTTTTTGATGGAGCCAAATCTAGGCTGATTGTGTGCACAACTTCCATATGTTGGAATTCGAATTCAGTTTTGATTCTATTTCTATCTTGATATCTGCAAATGGAGTTGGAAGATTTCCCATCAGTTGTATGCGATTGATAACAGATAATAACGAGATTGATCACTTCCTACTCAAAAACTGTGCCATGATCAGTTCAAGGAGGGAACTTTGCGAGAATTGTTCTTTGCCTTTGGTCTCAGAAAGAGTTAAAGCACGTAACCAATCGCTCCTAGTTTGGGGAAGAAGCTTTGTTACTGACCATGATCAGTAGGTATAAAGGCTTGAGTTGAATTGACTTGAGTCGAGTTGAGTTTGTTAGCAACAAATCTTTTAGCAGTTCAAATCCTAGGACAGCCCTGCATATGCAATAGCAGCTTATGTACTTTTTCTTCTTTCTTATGTCTTTTTTTAGAAAGATATTCCGTGTAGCATTATGAAATATCTGTCCTTTGGTTCTCTCAGGGAGCATGGGTTCTCGAACCAAGCAACTCAAAACCGAGGTCGGTCGTGCATTTTGTTGGTGGCATATTTGTTGGAGCTGCTCCTCAGCTTACCTACCGTTTATTCCTTGAGCGCCTTTCAGAAAAGTGAGTCACTTTATTCAAACACTATTATATTAAAAAAAAAATCAAACATTGGTTGGTAGTAATGTGCTTTGACCTGTTTTATGGGGCTGCTGCATGCCAATATCTTTCTTATTTGGCATTATTTTGTATTTATTTCATGATATTTATGATCAACTTCTTCTCTACGCTAATCCTCTGCCAGTGGATTCTTGTTGAACTGTCTATTATGGGGAACTAACAAAATTAATCATGAAACCTCTTTTTGTGATGTAGGGGTGTATTGGTGATTGCAACTCCATATGCTAGTGGATTTGATCACTTCTTTATTGCAGATGAGGTCCAGTTCAAATTTGATAGGTGTTATCGGTTTCTACAGGAAACAGTGAGTTTTATTATAATTTTGTAGAACTAGGAATTATTTAACTAAAACCAAATAGAAGAAAATAGCCTGAAAATTCTTAATTATGCAGATACAAGATCTTCCTACATTTGGCCTTGGACATTCTTTGGGATCTGTCATCCACCTTTTGATTGGTACTACAAAATCTTCCTCTTCGCTTCTAGGTGTGCAAATGATTTGGCCTCAGCAGTTCATTAGATTAGTAACCTAATTGTTGATCAGGATCAAGATATGCTGTTCAAAGAAGTGGCAATGTATTAATGGCATTCAACAACAAGGTATTCAAACTCTATATTCTTAGCATGCATGTCTAAGAGGAGAATAGAATTTAGGTGAATGGAGGAAAATGTCATTCTTTGGACCCAACCAAAAAGTTTGTACCTGACAAATGATGCAATATGTTAAGAAAATTTAAAGGTCCGGCATATCCACATAATACGAGCACTTCTAGAAGAGATAGGTTGACACGGCCTTCCTCTTTGCCTGCATTTTTGTTACTCTCACTACATAGAAAGGTATGACATACAAGATTAGATTCTCGTCTCTTTTCTTTTTCCATCTTTGATTTTCTTCTTCAGGCAGCAAACCAGTTGAACTCTACATATCTTATGCCTTTGACAACAGATAAAGAAGATTTGAAACTGATGAGAATTTCTGTGTTGGTATTGCAGGAGGCAAGTGTAGCTATCCCTTTGTTCTCACCTGTTGTTGTCCCAATGGCCCAAAGCATTGGACCACTTCTATCACAACTTGTATCATCACCAACAGTGCGCCTTGGGGTGAGTATTCAAGTCTTAACAGCATTTGCTAATTTATTCTTTTCAAAGTGTGTTCTGACAGCTTGCATTTGAATTCTATAATCTTGCTCACCACTCCAAATATTAAATTTAAGGAGTAGCATTTAAACATCGTTTTTGAATGTTCATGTGTAGGAAAATCTAAATTTGGTAGGTTATTGAGACAATTTATTTTCTGATTTGACTTTATTTAGTTTTGGCTTTGTCTCCCTTTAATTTGTTTCTGTCTTTTCAAAAACCATCCCTAGTACTCCTTGCATTCGTTCTAGCACTCTTATGCATGATGCAATCAGTACCCTAACCTTTGAACCTACCCTATGGCAGCTTCATTTCTTCTCTTAGTTAACTCTTTTTTGCCTTCCCCGTATCATTCAGGCCTATTGGTTCTCGTAAAGTTTCTATTATGTTTTGCAAATTTTCATTTTGGCTTAAGTTGGGATTCTGATCAACCTTGCATTTTGACATGAAAGCATGTATAAGAGATAATTATTGTCCATAATCATTATGGGATTTAGTCTACTTAAATTGTTCAATGCATGCTCACCATGAATATATCTATGGAGTGTCTCAGTGTGTGCTCTCAATGTCTGTGCATCTCTTTTGTGATAAGGAGCTTTGCATCTATGTGTCTCTTAAGAAGTGTATTCTGACATTCCTAATATATGAGAAAAAGATGTATGGTGGTCTATGAAAAACTCTTTGTCTGGCATTAATGATCTCTGAAGATGACTGATCTCTTTTCTGTGAAATACTTGCAGGCAGAGATGACTTTGAAGCAAATAGAAAACCTTAGCCCTCCCCTTATGAAGCAGGTTCTTCCTTTAGTTGAGCAACTCCCTCCCTTGTACATGGATTTAGCGAAGGGAAGAGAAGATTTTTCTCCAAAACCAGAAGAAACCCGACGACTTGTATGTAAAAACATTGATCTATTATGTGGTTCTGTTTCGTTATGTAGGCATGGATGTCTCTCTGTTTCCTTTCTGATTTCGCAAGTTCTCACTTATGGTAAATAATAATCGTACGGTCAATGAGCGCTTGATTGCCTCTCATTATCCATGCGAAGCTTTTCTAAGTCTAGTAGTGCTTAAATACTCTGTACCCTTATTAGATTGTTGGTACATAATTTTGGTGGCAAACATGACAACTGTCAGGGCTTGGCTGGGTGGCATGTTGTGGTAGCGGTTGTGTTACGGATATGTTTCTTATGTTATAGATATGTGTCTACTGGGTGGGCTAGTTTTTTAGGAAAACCTGTCATGACATGTTGCTATTTGTGGGGCATTTTGGCGTTGCTTGTTGGGAAGGTTCCTGAGACATCAAATATCTTTCCAGGAGCCTTGGGGCATGTTTGCATCTAAAAATTCTTAAAACCTAAAAATTTCTACAAAATTTGGCTTTGCAAACATGCCCTTAGAATTGCAACTGTAACTGTGCAGCTTCATTCTGCTTGCAGTATTCTTTGGAAACTTGTTTCTAGGGTTGTCACTCCAATGTTCTAATGTTGTGTCTCTTCAGATAAAGTCATACTATGGCATTTCCAGGAATCTCCTCATAAAGTTCAAGGATGATGCAATTGATGAAACGTCGACGCTAGCACAGGTACTTAGTTCGGAGTCAGCCATTAGTTCAATGCTGGACATGTCTATACGCTTGTTGCCCGGAGATCACGGGCTTCCTTTGCAACAGGTACTTTTTACCAGCCTATTTTGTTGGACTTTTCATGATTTCGAATGAAGGATATCGATTCAGAAACCCCTAGTCATGGCTTTTCAGTTCGACTTTTGGTGAACGGTACAAGCAAACTTAATTCTGTTGATTCTTCAGGCCCTCCCAGATGTTCCACCTGCAATGGCTGATGCTGTTAACCGTGGAGGTGAGCTTCTGGCCAATCTGGCTGTGGGGACACCATGGGAGACGGTAGCCAAAGAAGTAGGCAACACATTAGGTGTAGACCCGAGGATTGGTCGTGCAGAAATATCAAAGGACACAGACCTCCTTGTAGATGTGATCACGGCTTGGATGGCTTCCAACTCAGGTCCAAAACTTTTGAGGCCATGATGACGGTGCAAGACCAAGCAAAATGCAAAGAACCAATCTTTTTTTATATAGAGTCAAGTTCAGGGCAACTGGGAATGCTGAAGGATCACTGTGAATGTAATTATATGTATAGTCACCGTCTTTGCCCTTTTTTTTTTCCTGTCCATTTTACGCGTCATAAATAATGTCCTACTCTGTCAAATGATTGATGTAACAACAGATGCCGCAAATCTGAATTCACTGCTCATGCAGATGGCTAGGTTGCAACAGAAAAAAGAATAGGAAGTTCATTCTCGTATAGTAATACTTGAATGTTTTATATAATTTCTTTGCATATTAGATTATTGCTCTGATTACCGTGCGGCTAATCTCTCAGGCAGTCTCAAGCCAAGAAGAGAAAATGAAATTCAGTTCTTTCAAATGCCAAATGCATGGGCATAGATCCTGATTGGGAGTCGCTACATACTCTTCCCATGTCGCAGTAAGTGGTTGCTGCATTCTACGTTGATCTAAGAAGGAATTGGAAAGGAATTTGACAGAATGCGTCATTTTATCTAAATAAAAATGTCAAACAGATATTAACTTACAGAGAAATGTCTTATAAATAACACTCCGTTTATCAAACAAAATGTATACGGCTCAGTCTTACACAATCCAAACTGGATAATCTGCAAATTCTAGTTACCACTTCGTAGCTAATATATGTATTTACATCAACTAGAAGGGCAGACAGTACGTCCAATTCTCAACAAGTTAAAAACAAAAAACTTGATACATAAGTGGAAGATCAACCTCCTTTGCTATCTGTAGCATCTACTCTTTATGGTAGAGGTACAAGCCAAGGCCAAGCCGAGCACATGCTCTACAGAAAGCTATTTCCTCTGCTGCAGCAACTGGATCTACGTGACCATCACTGGGTGAAACTGTGCCAGTTGATTCGCGATGGGCCTGTATGTTGTGTCAGATAAATAATATGCATTAGAGCTATAGGGAAGCATAATATGAGTTTTTCGTCTTGGTGATTGGCTACACGGTGTGGGGGTAGCCTTTCCCCTAGAACACGAGTAAAATTAAACAAGTCCTAGACAACAGTCAATGCACAACCAAAAGAAAACAACAGACTCAACACCTTCTTATTTCAAATGGACGTTCAGGGCTAGGAGTCTCATGTCCTGAAAGGAGCCGCAAAGTTACTAAGGAGAAAGGGAAGGGAAGCCCCATATCTAACCATTCCCCATGACCCTCCTCTCATAACTCAAAAACAATGAACTCACAGAGACGAATCATTGGACATTCCATTGAGGTAATTCTACGTACAGAAATACAACCTAAAATAAAGAGTTCTTGGGAAAACATGTGCGGAGGACGTTCTTATTATCTGTCGTGGTGCACCTCACTTTTAATCTAACATAAGAAGCTCAAAGAAAAGAGGATCATTAGTAATGAACTGTATCCCTGGGAAGCACCCCATATTCATATTAACCATTCTAAGGTTGAGTTGCAAGTTAAAGACATATATGTATGGACGCATATATTACCTTACATTAAACCATAAACAGTTCTGCTGCATAGTTGCCTGATTAAACTGAATGAAGCCTTCAAAATGGGCCAGCTTAAATCGTAGTAAATATAAACAAATCTCCTTACACACCCAAAATAGTGACCTGAAGCTCCAAAAATGCGGAATCACCATGACTAACTAGGGAATTTAACTTCAGTTCAAGAAAATAAAGTGGAGGGTTCTAATAACTTCAAATATGAAAGATGGCTGTCAACTAAAAACCGGTAGGTAGACGTACCAAATAAGCTGAAGTAATGAAATCAGAAGTCATATTCACCAATGAAGAAGAGGTTTTAGGGTTGCTATCCCAATTTTTATACTGCACAACTCATTTCTCTCTTCCTCCCAGACGTAAAGCTCTCTTTCATATTATTTTTACACTCACTTCTAGAGGAGCACCATATAGGACCAGAAGAGCCCAAACCATTGCAGTTGTTCATCCATGATTTCCACCTTTGAAATGCATTTCTCACCAAGAATACGAAGTCTACTAGCCAATTTGACAGCATTGGTCATGCACTTTTCAAGCCAAAGCATTAGTCATGTGACCAACAAAGAACGATATCAGTGTATCCCTTAGCCTATATATTGTAAACAACAAATCATAAGACAATTAAAAAAACCCCCTTATTATCATCCACCATCCTATTTCAGATAACAACAAGACCACCCAAAGCTCCCGGACAAAGCACAATAATAAAAAATTTATACCAACTCTAAAAGAAAAACTTGATTTAGTGCATCTACAAAAGACACCCACTTGAAATCCTAAACAGGAAACTATTTGGATTCTAACTTCCACTAAAGCAAGGACCTAGCAGTTCTTATTCAAAACCCACTAAAACATCTTGCTGGAGGATCTTTGTTGGTTGAACAAATTTGAACTTAACAACTTAGCTCTCTAATTTCTAAACACTCTCTTTGGTGATACACCTTCAAGTTTCACTTGGCAGTCGTGTATGCTTTCCCTTGCACATATCCACCAAAACCCCGATGGTCTACTCTACCTTCCCAGAGTAAGGCCGAACCTTGTATTCATGTTTTGTCTTATTTTTACTTCCCAATTTCCATGTAGTTGGGCTCACCCTTTTCTTATAACGCACCGTATATTTACCCAAAGATGACTCGGGAATGGAGGCGATTTAACCAAGTATGCACCTGATATTCAATATTATTTCTCAAAAAAAAAAAGAATAAACAGGAAAAATAAAACGTGTTGTTTCATTCTCAGGATGACATAAATTATACAAATGTCTTTTGTGCATGCGCAGGCATATTATATTCGGCAGTTACAGCGATTCGTTTTATCAGGTCAACCGGATATTATAAACTCCACATACATTTTTTACATAACCAAACAAGATATAATAGCATTAGAGGAGGCACTAGTTTTCAGACAAACGAAATATGAAAAAAGAAAACAACCTACCAGGGCACCTTTTGCTTTCTAGAAGTCGTATACGAGATAAATACAAACTTTTTCCTTGTGGTTTGCACGAAAATCAAATAAGTCCCTGAATTTTAAAATCCATCAAATGAGCCCCAAAGATTTAATATCCTTTACATTTAAAGGGTCGCGGAGAGATTGAAGTCTTGATAGATATTAAACATCAGGACTAATTTGATGGTTTTTAAAGTTTATAGGCTAATTTGATTTTCGAACAAACCACATGGATGAATTTTATATTTATCCCATCATATACTGAAAATGTAAATAACTAGAGATATAAACCACACCTCTCCATCAGATCCCCTTATGGTGACACGATAGACGACAGTCACACTTCCATTGTCGGAGAATATAACATCACGTACCTCTCCACACCATCCTGCCAAAAGGGTGTTAATAGCTAAAAAGATCAAGAAAAAAATAATATAGTCTAGTATATGGACCACAAAATTGTTTACAACCGATCATAGGTTACTAATAGTAGTTGCAAACCACGACAAACACACAAGCCAATAAATCTTAAGTAGCATGATAAATTCTAAAAGTTCAGAATAAATCCCATAACAATGGCATTGTTGCTCAGATATAGACCTATAAAGGATGTAATAGGAGGTCATATAACTTGTTCCATAACATGGAAAATGCGAGAAAATGAAAATTTGATGGCACTGGTCATCGGTCTAGTGCATAATCGTGCAACTCGCAAGAGATTCAGAAGGTAGTAAGTGTTGATCAAGTTATGTAAAGTGAGAAAGATACACACAAGCTTAAATTCATACATATGTAGTATCAAAATAGTCAGGCAATTAAGGTAAGGAATAATTGGACAGACCAGGGGCGTAGAAGCTCAACATCCGGTTGGCATGGTACCTGCACAAGGGCATCGTTAGATCACCAGAATCTCGCATTAGATTAGCTACCAAGGAATCGATATGCTTTGTTCTTCGTTAAATTATAGGGAGGGGGGGCGGGGGATGGAAAGAGAAGAAAGAAGGAGTGACAATAGAGGAACAAACGTAATTACCAAGGGATGAAGGTAGTGGCCGCAGAATGATCGTCATGAGGCGGAGGAGAAATCGTCTGGATGATGTTGTCCGGGATTCTCTTGTTAAGGTCTCGCAGAATCTCGACGAGAGGGCGAGTGATACAGGACGAGTTCGTCGGGCTAAACGACTTGTCCAGCGGCACCACGTAGTTGGAATTCGGCACGCCGCCCTTCTTAGCACCATCCCCGCCGCCATTGCTCCCATTGCTACGGTCCAGAGCGCAGACGACGAGGCCCATAGAATCCGTACGGTATCCCCTGCTCCTCTTCCACCGCTGCCCCCCAACTCTAACAACTCCCAAGTCGTTAGTGCGATCGCATTTTAACAAAAACGACGCCGGGGAGACGGCCGGCAACGCTGATTTGGCCAGGAAAGGATTCGTAATGCTCTGTGCAGCCATTTTTTAGCGCCCCCACACCGTTTCTCGAGGATCCAACTTTTGCTTTCCGAATCGAATGAAAAAGTAAACGGGATCAGAGCTCAGAGAAGAAAATAATAAAGAATTTTTTCTTAAAAAAGAAAGAAAGAAAACTAAACGTAATCGGAGACAGACTGGTAGATCAATAAACGAGGTACTGTTCACACTACCCACAATATTCTCTTCAGAAAAAATTGGAGTCAATATACTACGGCAGTTCCACGAAAGAAGAACTCCAATTTGGATTATTTTTTGTATAAAAAAATTGGAGCACAAGCCGCACGACAACAGCACTTCTGACCTGCTCACCTACTTACTAGTCTTCCTTCATCCTTCCTGTCCGAATCCTGGCACGTGTACATTACACCAGCCAAGTATTATGTGGAATTTCTCACTTGGCCGCTTAAGTCCACTCTGGAGCCTAGTAAGCTCTGACCAGTCCAGCAGCGGGCCGCCACGACGATGCGGGCTGAATCCAGTAAGTTGGGACCGGTCCAGACAGCGGGCTGCAACGAGATATGGGCTTCAATTCAACTGGGACTTCCATTGGCCTTTTTTATTCATTTCAGGGTCCGTTTCCATATATTTTCTTCGGCTCTAGGGGAACTTTTCCTGCATTTTCGCGGTAGAACAACAGACGGGCCTGTCTGTAGTCCGTTGTCACCGTTTATGATACTTTTGTTCTGGTATTTTATTACAGTATATCCTTTCACCTATACTTCCCCATTTATGGCTGTCTCACCATGGTGAATTTTCACCCCTAAAATTTCTACTCACATTAAAAAGTTATAAAATAATCTCTCTCTTCTCCTCAATTATTTTTTTTATTATAATATTCATTTAAATCTTCTCTCTTCACTTTTTCATTAAATCCCATAAAATATCTTTACTTTTTCAAACCTTAAAACCCTCGAAATTTTTAACCTCCAAAAATGCCCCATATATATCTCGATACTCAAAACAATGGTCAAAGGGCTACAATGATTTACACCAAGTTGCTGCTTTTCCTAGAGCGTGGGCCCCGTGCACCGCTTACTGCTGTGCGTTTTCCCCACCTGTCATCAGCTTTTCCCGACTCTTTCGCGCTTTCTCGGTTGTATCTCTGATTCTGGAAGCGCTCGATTGTGTCTTTGATTTTGACTCGGCTAATAGTTATTAGTTGTGTTTCTGTTTGTTTAGGCCTCAGTTTGTTTCTTGTATTGTTGTTTTCGACTCTTCGGTGGGCTTTTCCAGTCCCTTGGTAATCTTTTCCTACCCTTTGTAAGGACTTTGCAATGCCCAAGTTATCGACGCTTTTATTAATTGTCCGTCTAAACTTCGGTAGCTAAATCTATTGTTATCGACCCACTTCCTTTGCCTAACACATAACATATAGTGATTTTATTGATCCCTTTTGAAATTTTGCTAATTTTCTTTTACAACTTGATGTTTGTTAAGCCTTATATAAATTTATCCCGTGTGGTTCTAACTCTTGAAATATAAGCCTAACAGCATTATTCAGCAAAAAAAAAAAAAAAAAGGGGGGCATAGGTGGGCAATGGAAGACCTCAATGAAATAGATCCTCATTAGGCGACGATGCATTAATAATTGCTTTACATTTCAAGATGAAAGAAATATTTCAGGGTGAGAAATATTTCAGGGTGAGACAAATAGTGGGCCTCCGTTCCACTTCTAGAAGATATGAATGGGTAAAGCACGACTACAAGGACACGTGTAGAGAGAGTTAAGCAGTTCAGAAATTTAAAGCCCAGATAACATATTTTGGTAGGATCCCAGAGCAAGATAAGATCTGTAGCCCCTATCACAAATCATGAACATGTGAAACACAAACTTGATACAGTAATAGTTCTTTTGAGAAACTTGATACATTTATCAGTTCTTTTCAGGAACTTTCTTTTTCCTATCTATCTACCAATAACAAAAAGATTCACATGTAAGTCTAATTCTGCTCTACCAAGATACAGACCACAACCTACACCCCCTCACCCAAAAAAAGAAAACCAAAAAACGAGGAAAAAGTCGGGTAAACCCGGTTAACCAGGAACACATGAATTTTCAGCCTAGTAGCCAGGTGCGTAGCACATGTTGGTAAAGGACGAATGTGTCATCATGTTGGAATGTGCGTCTCCTGTCACTTACAAAGTTCAAGTTAGATGAACGTTTATCAAATTACACCAACCAAGGAGTGCTAGTTAGTACCTTTCCCAACTTTCTGTGGAAAATCAGCTCCACTTCACTGCGGAGGCTTTCCACATCCAGCGCATAATCCTTGAGATCTTCGTCCGCGATTAAACTTTGGAGTTGCTGTCTCATTTTCTCTAATGCACCATCCAGACCACAAAAGTCCTTGAAAACCAGAGGTTCAGCTGTCCTGAGTTGCAGAAGATTCTTAATTGCCAGGAGTGCCTGCAATAGATCTCAGAGGCAGTACAATTTATATCAGAGAAAAACTAAAGAAACACCTGCAAATAAACTGAACTACATACTACATGTGATCGGCTAAGTGAATGTGTGAGCAGAGAACAAAACATGCTGGGAATTAGTCGTCTAGGTAAAATTTTGATATGGGATACATTGTCTCATGAAGTAGAAATATGGTCAACCACCTTCTCCTGCAGATCAAGATCATCCGATGCCATTAGGTCAACTACTGACTTCAAGAAAATCTGATCGCTGAAAAAAGGCACCTCAGCTTTATCCCCATTTTCTAGTTGACACTCGGTCAGATCACCCACAAGAAAGACAGCTTTCCTCCGCAGTCTGATATCACTGCTTCTATTAGCGAGGATGTCCTGACAAATAGAAAGTTAGAAACTGTCAGTTGAAGTCATCAGTGTTACAACTAATCTCAAATTTTTTTCTCATTCTAACGTAGGTCACCTGAAGCATTATATCTCCAGCTTCTGCATAGAACAATTTCTGACCAACTGAATTGCTTCGGATCAGTGCTGAAACAGCATATAATGCTTTGGTTGCTTCTTCTGTGGATGAAGATTTTACCATCTCCATAAGTTTTGCCAGTGCCCCAAGTTCAAGAACCTGAAAAACTTGAAGATTGGTAAATCAGAAAATGTTAAGCAGATCCTACTTTTTGCTTAATTACATAAGAACAAATTCAGTAAAGAGGATGTAGATTGACATGTACACCATTGCCGGAGAAACAAAACAGGAACCTATATGCTTCTTGACATTTCATACCTGCCTCTGAACAACTACGTTATTCTGACTGGCTTTCCCAAGAACCCACGCAGCAAGTCTCCTTACATCAGTGTCAGGGTGAGCCAGTTCTTGAATAACCACAGCAAGACCCCCAAGTTTGTTTAAATCTGACAAACACAATGTTAACTATATCAGCAACTATTTTGCAGGAAAAAGCAAATATGTGAACACTACAAGATGTGTATGATTTCAAACCCTGAAAATATCATGATACCAACAACGGAAGTGCAATGATTTATCATTGATTACGGTATACATATATATTTTCAGGCCTATCTAAGAAAAGGCTGGCAAGTGAAATGTCAAAAAAGCTGCCTCACTGGTTTCTCCTATACTATTAACATTAAATGATATCACTGTAGCTACCAATGCTCTGACTGGAAAACTACAGCTTAGAAGTCCCCCACTTAGCTCATAGGGATGACAAGAACATTTTTTTTTAATGCTGACCCCCTTAGAAGTAACATTAAGAATGGAGCTTTCTGAAAGAATCCGATTATCCACCACAAGGAATTCGTTTAGAAAGCTACCCAACTATTTTGTGTCAAACAATGCTATAAGGTCTGCATGACTTCCAAACTGCAACAATCAGGCCAAATTTTGAGGTCTATCCCTATTGTGAAAGCTCCATTGAATTCTATGGTATCTTTTCACATTCACTACGTAAAGTTAGGACTATGGTCCTCAGAAATTGACCGGTCATCTATATTTCCTTAACAAGACAATGAGCTTAAGCTCAAAAAGCACCTCCTTTCCCCAAGGAACAGGGTGAAACTTGTGCTGGCAAGATTCCTCAGGTGCATATGTTACTTACCAACAAAAAACATAAACAAAACTTCATATTTTTGCATGAAAACCCTTTCTCTCTCCTTTTTGGTACAGTAAGCCCATACCCTCTTGAGGCAAATCGAACGAACACATTTTCTTTTATGTTTTCTCTCCTCCTTATTCTGGACAGAATATATATAATTAATATTCACAGGTCAGCACCAAGGAATCTTATGGTGCACATCTTCAGCAAATCTTGCATCTCTGTGAGATGTAAATTATTCGCACCTACCATTTGCATTATCTATTGGCTCAACAAGTATCAGAAGCTCCTGTAAAGCACGCTGGCGATCTTCCAAAGACAGAGAGGAATTATTCAAGTCATCTATTGCAATCTGCATCAACTGCGCATCCGATGGCATTTTTAACTTTTCCATCAGTTCCTGCACGAGCATAATAAGCATCAGATATCTCAGACAAGCACGCTGAACTATGTTGGCATTTGCAAACGACAAAAAGCTTATAGTTTCACACCTTTAGTTCCATTTGTCGTTTTTTCAGCTCACTAGGAGATTGTCGCTGGATATCTTCTGATGTTTCCTTCAATTTTGCAGGATCGGAATGACCTGTTTCGTTTAAAAAATAAACACTTCAGTAGAGATATCCACATAAAGAGAGAGAGAGAGATTATTCTGTTGATTCTAAATCACAATTTAAAGATTCATATTGCAGTCACTAATTTCCATTTTTCATTATTGCAAATAGAATCACCCAACTCCAGCTTTTCAGATATATTCAGATATGAACGCAGTAGCATTATTTTGGTTCGGAAAATTGGTGGCCTATGACTTTTTCTTATTTTTAGCCTACACATAGCAATAGTCTACCGTGCACTAAAGGTAGCCTGAACAAACTAGTGTCATCTCGGCCTATGATGCAAAGGAGCTGGCAAGGCGCCCCAATTTGGTTTACCATAGGAAAGAGCAAACCAACATTAATTAGATCAGCTTACTTACATCCGAATAAGCAGACGAGAGAGAAAAGAGTAACCAAATAACGTGGAGAGAACGAGAAACGAATTGACAGGCCTCAGCTTAAAGAAATCCATACGAGAGCTGAATGCGAAAACAATACGTTATGCGAATTTGAAATATTAAGCAGAAGCGGGTCGATAGAAACTCCATTTGGCCATCTGGATAGGTAAACAAACCGATGGTCTTGGTCCTACTGAAAGAACTCACTGGCAAGAAAGTATTAAGAGAATCGACAGCGACAGTAATTTAATTACCAATAGCCCACTGCAGCATTCCTTCGAGGGAAGAAAAGCCGCCGTCGGAGTCGGAGTGATCGTCTGCGACAGACTCGGTGGAATTTTCCTGTGAGCTGCGAAGCAGATCCGTTTCGTCCTCTGCGGTGGACCAAAATAAGCTTCCCGCCGACGAATTCTTCTCGTGAGCACCGTCTACACTGGCGACCAACGGCCATGCAAGAAGAAATGGAAGCAATAGCAATAGAAATAGATCAATGCTTGCCGCGCTCCGTACCATACCTTCTCCTCTCCTGCTATTCCACACACAGCTATTACCGACCGGGGTAGGAAAGAGTCCCGGCTTAAAATCTGGAAGCCTCTTTTCTTTCTTCTTTTTTGTTATTTTTACTTTCTCGGGGTGTCTCGGAATCGCTGAGTAGCATGACTCGCGTCGCGCTAACTTGACGACTCGTTTAGAAGCCTCTCTTGAACGAGGCGGAAACACGGGACTTTCTCGAGGCCGTCACTGTGAGTTCACCTCGGAGAATCTGTACCGTGGATCAGGGATCCTGCGGTTCCCAGTAAGCTTGTATCCGTGGTCTTTCCTTCAACAAATACCCATATATATTAATTAAATTCAAATTCTCGGAAACAAAATTGGAAATTAAATTCTTTTTTTTTGAAACTTAGACCCAACTACGCTGGATCACTTCTCGTGGCCCAGAAAGAGCGGATACCCGACCCGGTTGTTTACCATACCAAGTCCAATCTCAACCTACGGAGAATGACTAGTTTGTAAACCCGCAAGTGCGCTGCAACCCAGCTTCTTTTTGCCGACTCGCCTGGAAGTAGGAGAGACAGAGAGCTACTTTAGGTTCGTTGGTGCCCTTCGTCAGGCTGCAGCTATCAGCTGCTGCTACATAGCGTGTAGTCCGGTTAGACACATTAGGGTTTGAAAGAGATGGTGAGGCTCACTGCCGACTTGATTTGGAAAAGCCCTCATTTTTTCAATGCCATCAAGGAGCGAGAGCTAGACCTTCGAGGTATTTCCTTCTCTATCTGTGTTCCACTCTTCGAACGCTTTTTTTTTTTAACTGACATGCAAAAAGCCCTCCAAACGGTCGTTCTTGAGAAACAAGTGACTTGTAGTTTGTAAGCAGTTCTCACATTATTACCTCTTCGGGTGCTAGGTAACAAAATCGCGGTGATAGAGAACTTGGGTGCTACTGAGGTGAGCAATTCGCCTCTCTCAATCTGAAGTTGTCGAGAAATTTTGACTTGTATAATGCGGTTGTCTGAAGTAATCGGTTTGTCCTTTAGTAAAGAGGTTTTTTTTCAGTCAAATTTTCAGTTTATGGCTTTGATAGTTACTTCTGTTATCTCGGTGTTGATTTTACTTTGCGCTTGAGATTTGATGACATTTTTTAAAGCTGAATAGATGATAGAGGTTTCCATGTTATAAGCTTTCCCTGAGTTCATGGGTTCTCAAGGTCGGACATTAGCTCTATGAAGCTACTTCAAGCAAATGAATGTGCCCATATTCAACTTGATTTTTCTTGAAGTATGAATACAATGAGCCTAATCATAATTTTTTTCATTTTGGGTTTTGGCAGGACCAATTTGACACCATTGATTTGTCTGACAATGAGATTGTTAAGCTGGAAAACTTTCCACATCTTAGTCGTTTGGGCACTCTGCTCATAAATAACAACAGAATTACTCGCATCAATCCGAACATTGGAGGTAAGATTTGAATAGAACTTCTGTCGTTTTCAGAAATCATAGTGTCTTTAAGCAAGCTTGTCGTTTGTATTGCAGAGTTCCTGCCAAAGTTGCACTCATTAGTTCTTACCAACAATAGGCTTGTCAACTTGGTAGAGATTGATCCCCTTGCATCCCTTCCAAAGCTGCAGTTTCTTAGTTTGATGGATAATACCGTTACAAAGAAACCAAATTATAGGCTATACGTGATTAACAAACTGAAGATCCTTCGGGTTCTAGATTTCAAAAAGGTGAAAAACAAGGTGAGGTTCTTTTATTCTGTCGAACTCACGTTCTTGGTTTTCAGTGCATGCCGCAGTTTTCTTCTGTGGTTAAAATTGTAAGTTCCTTAAATTTTCTTGTTTAGTTATGCACTCATTGTGTAAAGTATGCTCAGTTCTGCTTATTATGCAAAGTTTCAATGAAGTCTTAGCTGCATAGAGCTACAGATTTTTTTGCCTTGTATTGTGGGAGTTGAGAAATATTAACTGCTAATTTTTCCAAAGATCTTTTTCTTCCCAATTCATCCAAAAGTTGTAGATCTGCTTTAGAAATAGAATGTAATAGCACAAGTGATAAATCCTTCTGGAGACTCTAGACAATTTCATATTCGTGTTTGTCCTAGAAGTTAATGTAAATGTACGAACCACTTCAACAGCTTAAACAGAGAAACACGATGGTGTACTCAGACATGTTACTGCTTCACATATTATTTGATATTGTCGTTGAGGCATGTATGTAGGATTACAGTGTGGCTTCTGTGCAGATAAAGCTTGAAAGTATAACATTATAATTTTGCGTTCACTTTGTGATAATTTTCATCTGTGCATTTCGGACTTGGGTTGCATGATTTCCCTACAAGTACTTACTGTTGCTATAGTCACGAATGGAAGGTTGATGTCAGAGCAAAGATAAGTGGTTAAATAGATAAACAGAACTAGGAAATAGAATGTTGTTGTGCAGCTTTTATTTTGATCAATACATTTGCTGAAATTTCTGAACTACGATACAACATTTCCTACTTGTTATTTTCAAATCCCCTCTGCCTCAGTTATTACCTTCATTTTGATAACAATATTCTATAAATGATAGGAGAGACTCGAAGCAAGAAATTTGTTTGCATCTGAAGAAGTTGAAGAGGAGGCTAGAAGGGAATCTGCAAAGACTTTCACACCAGGTGAGGTAGCCAAAGTTCCGGAAGTTTCAGAGGAAGAACAAATGCAAAAAGTGTCTGCCCCAACTCCTGAGCAAATTATAGCTATCAAGGTATTAATATGATTGCATTGGTGATCATATCTAGAGACCATAGGGCATGAATGCCGATCTTGGGTCATCTGAGAATTCTAGAAATTACAACAAGGTTTCTGTTGTTTAATTGTTTGTGGTTTTCTTATCTAGCTTTGCCATTTCTCTGGGGTATATTTTCATGCATGCATCTATACACGAATACCATAAATTTCTAGCTAGAATCAAATGCATTCAGTAACTTTGTTGTGTTTTTTTGTAAGTCTGCCACATTTTATTTTGTGCAAGTGGGCAAAGTGATGTGCATGGTATTTTTGTGCTATGGGATATTCAGCACGTGCCAGGTATTTGTTGGTTTTATTCTGAGTAAATGTTGGTTTTTACCTCTACTGACTAGTCATAGAAGCTCTATCATATATCTGCTGCAATTTGAGGGCCTGTAAGAGCTTGAATTCTCTAAAGGCAGATAAAAATGGGGTATCTTAGACGATAAGAGGAGGTTATTAACTAAGTTTTAGAGCTTTAACAGAGAGATGCGAGATGTAGTATCTTACCTTTGTTGCCAAATGTCGACTCTTGGCAATAAAGTGATAGCCAGACCTTCAACACATTGACCTTGCTCAGAAAATGTTGAAGCCCATGTCTTTGAAATGGATGTATGGTTGGATAAAAACTTTATTTATGTTTATATTTTTGGGATCAGGCATACATTCTTGTACATGGATGGACAGATAGATATTCTGAAGGGGTTATAATTGCAGTAGTTTAAAGTCCACTAAATTAGAGGAAGGTCTAGTCTAGACTAAATTATTATGTGCAGTCTAATTCTTTGAAATTTGTTCAATGGATGGGAAAATGTTCTTCATTCATGTGTTTTTGGAAGGGTAGTTTAGGCCTTTCGTTTTAACACATGTAACACAAGAATTGTGTACAAGTCTGTTCATGTAATTTTTGTTCCCTGTTTAGATTATGATTTAGATTATCTCTTGTTTAAGATTATAATTTGACTAGCTGATGTCTTATACGTAATTTCACTGGTATTCAGGCTGCCATTGTGAATTCCCAAACTCTTGAAGAGGTTGCAAGACTTGAAAAGGTGCTTACTTTGTGTTTAATGGTTCAAATTCTTTTGTGATTTATAAACTTTGTTTTTTTGTGCTTAGTTGTAACATTTCATTTTACTTCATCTTGATGACAGGCATTGAAGTCAGGTCAGCTTCCTGCAGATTTGAAGACTTTGGATGAGGATACTGGATCAGATGGTGTCAACCAAAAGGATGATAATATGGTTCAGGACGAGGGTGATAGTGAGCCTAAAGATGGGGAGGAACAAGGAAATGACAAGCCTGCACCCATGGAACAGGTATGGCTTTAGGACTGTTTCGTATTCAACTTTATGCTCTCTCACTGTTGCTCTTTGTATATGTAAATATATCCATGTATGGATGTATATGTATAAACACGCACACGCACACCCAAGGAGATATGGCAGTAGAGAGAGTTAGCGTCCTCAAGAACCTGTATCATCTTGACTCCTCACCAGTTTGTTACAAGGGTGCTTGAAAGACAGGATTAATATCAGGTGTCTGTCGTGATGAGCCTACGCTAAATATGTTAAATTTGCTGTCGGCCCCTTAGCATTTTACTGAAGTTGGGTGTGAAAGATTTCCTTAAATTATAGTATCTCTCAATCCAGTCATTGAAAACATAGCAATTGTTTCACAAATGGATGAAGGATTGCATGTGGCAGGTTATAAAATATTTGGGGGATGTTATGTCAGTTCCCTTTTTCCCTTACTAACTCCTGTATAACTCTGTTGACACTTTAATGACTTGTGGGTTGTGCATACGGATGGTACTTTTTTAATCTTCCATATATGTTTCCTGGTGTTTGAAAATGATTTTTCACTATTTTTTGCGCATGCAGACATTTGAGGCTTTTGTTCACATAGAGAAATTGGAATTACATTCCTATGCATGAAGTTAATCTTGTTCTTAACCAAGATCCTTGATAATAATGGGGTTGCCCTCAGTGGCGGAGGCAGGACCCCACGTGAAGGGAGGCGACTTCTAAGATAAAAATTTTTAAAAAAAAAAAAAAAAAAAAAAATTTACGTGTAAATTTTTTTTTTTGCCTGTCCAATGGGGGGTGGCCGCCCAGGGCCGCCCCCCTGCATCCGCCACTGGTTGCCCTGTAACTGCCTTTATTCTGACCTCGGTGCACAATACGGAAGCTTTGGGAGATTAGATAGCATATTGGTGGAAATGGTTGTTACCTTTTTCAGCTGAATGATCAAGCAACTCATGCAACTGGAATTTTTTGCTTCAGTAGTACGGCCCCTGGACTATTAATGCCATTTTGCTGTCTTTGCAGGAGTAAAAGGTAGTTTTGGATTCCAGTCTCTCCATGAAAGCTCATCTCCTTCTTGCGGTCCTTGATGGCGATTCACTGTTGGGGCTTCTGTTTTCTGGATATTTCTACAAACTTATGGTTATCATCACTGATTATGGGAATGTGCTAAGCCCGAATGTAAACTCTCTCTAGTTTCCTGAGTCGTCTTCTCAACCCCCACCCCCCCAAAAAAAAAAAAAAAAAAGGTAAGGGGATGGGAACCTTGCCCTCTGCATGTACTTTTTTCCTGAATTTTGTTGGGACCTATGCAGCTGTTCTAACTAATTGCAAGCGTGATCTAGTTACGGCACCAACCCAATCGCTATATATTATCTTTGCCGCCTGTTATTATCATTACCTGTTTTGTTCCATAGTCATTATTTCCCTGCCCTTTGTTCTAACTGGACAGCGCTTAACTAAAATACGTAAGCCCATGGCGGCATATATCAGTGTTATAAAGTGTAATTGTGGTAAATGAAATTTGTCCGAGGATCACCTGAGAATCTGTGGGACAAAGGATGAATTAGATTTATTAATGGCCATTCAGTGGCAGGAACTAAAAGCAGAGATCACTTGCGCTGTGTTATTCTGGGTTTCTTTGATCACGATATGTAATCAAGTGCGTAGGGTTGTGTTCAATTCTCAGGGAGCAGCGCGGTTAGACACTGGTGTTAAACGAGAAGTGCGAGACAAGTGATTAGTGAACATTGCCGTACGTATCGATAACCTGCCGCTGAATTTAAATATGCACAACATGAAAGTGGGAAATTGATACCGCAAAGGTAACGAATTTAATAGTGAACAAAATGATAATTTGAGCTATATGCTTTAACAAAGGAGGTTGACGAAAAAGATAACGGAGGGTGAGATTAAAAGTGAAAACGAGTGAACTCTTTGATAACAACGGGGCACAAATCTACTGATAATACAGTTATTCAGGGCAAGTAATGGGCATGGCAAACCAGCCAAAGATGTCCATGCAATACTCGTTCAAGAAGGTTCAAAAAGTCCAAAACCAAACACCGTCTAAAATACGACACGAAATAATTCATTCCCACATTAAATTGACTTAAAACACTCAAAATCAAGCGTCGGATTTCAGTGCTGCACTCAAGAAAGCCTTCCCAGGTCGCCTCTGAGCAAGGGGCCCATGGCATCCTAGAAGCTTAGCATTCACTCCATCTGGTGAAATCCTGTTCTCCTGTTTCCACTTGAGATAATCTACCCGGTTGAACTTAGTGAAACCCCATTTGCGACTGACAATGATCTTCTGTCGTCCAGGAAACTTGAATTTGGCCCTTCTGAGGGCTTCCTGGGCATGGGTGCCATTTGATTCTTTGCATCGAACAGACAGCAATACCTGACCAATACTTACCCTTGCGCAGGTCCCTTGGGGCTTCCCAAAGGCACCACGCATACCAGTTTGGAGCCTATCTGCTCCAGCACAAGAGAGCATCTTGTTGATACGCAGGACATGGAAGGGATGGACTCTAACTCGCAGGTGGAATGCATCTTTTCCTGCAAACTTTGCCATGTACTTGTTACATGCAATACGTGCAGCTTCTAGGGCTTCACTGGTAACATTCTCTTTCTCCCAGGAGACTAGATGGACACAGAACGGAAATTCATCAACTCCTTTCTTTTTCATACCCACATCATAAATCCTGATCTTAGGATCAGGAACACCCCTACAGTATCTAGATTTTGGATATGGCTTATTCTTAATCTGCCGGTAACACCTTGCTGGTCTTCGACCCATTGTGCCTGCCTCTGTCAAAAGGAGAAAGGTTTAATGAGGGAGAGGGCTGTAAGCAGATCCGAATGTTACTTATACAGGTAAGTATGCTCCCTCAGAACTGAAGATTAGTTTTCAACAATCGCATTCAGACAAGGCTGAAACTGATTTATATCAATTCAATCATTGGGAGAAAAATTCCAGAAACCAACAATAGATTGTTGAAAAATTTGACAGATCAACAGAGGCCATTGCATTACTCTACCAGAAAAACACACAACACCACTCTCAGAAGAACAAAAAGAAAGTTCAAAATGGAGGACGCATAGGTACAAAAAATAGAAATAAAACATTAAAGCCTAGGACAAACAGAGACCTAAAAAGAAACGGGCTTAAAAGAGCAAAAGAAAAGAAGGGATCAATATCATTTGGAAGATATAAATGCAGATGGGGCAAATTTTACAGGCTCTTGTTCCAAAAGAAAGATGCACTCTCCATTTTAATTGGTAAAATCGAACCATTGCTTAATTATAAAATTTATAAACAGCCGAATTATACCGAGTGGATATCAGCTGATTTTCTAGCAAATTTATATCTTCAGTATGACCTATGAGATGACAGGTCTTCTTTGTCAAAACACATCTCGTTCCAAGCCGTGTGAACTCGAAAATCTAATTATCTCTCAATAAAAACTCGAATTGTTTCTAGATCTACAGAGTACGACCTACAGAGTACGACCAGAAACTCTCACAAGTGAATAACATTAAGTCAACAAGAACATCTACACGATTCATCTGTAGAATAAAACACACTGAACGTAGCGTAAAACCTAAAACAAATCAGACCATTTCCTTGGGACACGGATGTTCAAGGAGAGAAGAACAACAGAAACGCAATACAGAAAGCAAATAGTTGGTTACCCGCGATGTGAACGAGCTGTTTCGGACTAGGAGTCGCGAAGATGGAGATAAGAGGAATGGGTCGACCACTTCGATCTAACTGACTCCACAGCATGCCGCTTCTTTTTATACTGTCATTGTGACATCTTCTTCCACTCCAAAACCCTAACCCTACCACCCTTTAGCCGCAGTCGGGTTTCAGTTAACCACGGTATGTATGCGAGTTAACTATCTCGATTCTAACTCTTATATTGCATTTTATTTTGTAAAAGAAATTAACTATCTCTAACTTGATCTTTTCACAAACTATATTGTAATTTTCAATTGTAGCTTGTTATTTTTATGAAAGTTCGTGGAAAGTTTATTGAAAATTTGAAGATTATTTGATATGAGATTAAGTTTTATTGGAGTTTTTGAGACAATATAGATAATATCAATTAAATTTTATTTATATGTGTGAAAAAAGTGTAGATAATGAATTTATATAAAGATTTTTTTATATTTAGTAAAAAATGATTTTTATTGAAGTTTGAAAAAAAAAAATAAAGTCAAGTAAATTTATAAGATTTTTTAAATGAGATTTAAAATTTATTAGAATTTATATAAAAAAACATATAGATAGAATAAGTTGATTATGTTTTTTATATTTAGTAAAAGATTTAATTTTTTATAATTTATTTTAAAAAATGTGGACAAAATGAATCGGTGAGTATTTTAAAATTTGAAAAGGTAAAAATTTTGTTTTATCAAAATTTGCAAATTTAGTTATTTTCTTTAGAAAACTTTGATTTTTTTTTTTTTTTTTAAAAAGAATATTAATGTTTCAAATATGACCGATGGATCAAATGAACTGAGAAAACTTTTATGGTTTTTTTTTTTTTTTTTTGTCTTGTTTTGCTTTTTGTGTTTTATACTTTTTCCACTGATAAACTTCTTTTTAAAGAACAATTCAGCATGGAGGGGAAGAAACGGCTTTGAGTACATAAATCTTGCTTTTTAATCTACTGAATGAAACTGGTTCCACGAGACCGGACGCTGGCAAAGACCGCAGCATTTGCAAAAGCAGCTTCAGGCCCTTCAATTTCTCATGGCTAAGATGGTAGAAGGGAAGTGAAGGACCAAATCTGCAGCCCATCCATCCAGAGTTGGGAAACAACTTCACTTAACAGATAGATAATAAGGATATCACTTTATTCTAATATGGGAGTCTGGATATGTCCCGCCAAGGATATCCACCAAACATGATTGCTAATGGGTCTCGGACTTAGAAAACATAAGCAACAGGAAAACGAACATAAACTAGAAAGGCATATAATAGAATAGACTCCATACATAAACAGATAGCAATCTCCAGCAGAACCACAAGCTAGGAGTTCTCAAGTTGAAGAAGACAACTGCGGGGTCTTTGAAAATCTTCATTGGTCAACCACCAAATTTTTATTCAGAAATAGAGGCTACTTCACATGAATCCCTCGAAGCAGCAGAGATGCCAAGTAAAGGAGATTAGTCTTCACCTGAATAGATCTACCCAGCTGCTCCAATCCAAACTGAGATGAAATCAACGAATCAAGCTTGTTGGACTGAAACTGAGTGATCTCCTTCAAGCAAGAATGATCGATAGACAAATCCGTGAGGATAGATAGCCAAGAAAGAAGAAAAAAGCAGAGAGAGAGAGAGAGAAGACATGGAAATAACAAAAAGAAAGAAAAGATATTAAAACCTGATCCACATTCTTCAAAAGTTTTTGAGATGCAACTTGAGCGGCAGCGGCATTTGAGATATCGAGTATGCCGAGCGCTGATGCAGGCCTTTTTATGCAGTTCTCCTGCACCAGAACTGAGAAAGAGTTGATTGATTGCTATTCGATGTCATCATAAATTTCACCATCATCAGAAAGCTCATCAAGTGATCTCATATCAAGCTGGTAGCGAAGTATTCCCCCAATCCCACCAAAACCTCTGCAGAACTGAGACCCCTCTTGGGATTTGTTGGTGACAAACTCAAGTGTGCAACCAAACTTCTTATATTCGGTAGCAAACCACTCCAGCAGAGATGTCTTTTCCTGAACCTCTAATTCCACAGAACTAGCAGAATCACGGAAGTTACTCTGATCTGCCTCCTGTTCCTTATTCAAGTGCTTTATGATAAGCTCACCGGTAGTGACATTCTTCAACACATACCTGTTCATATCCAGATTTTCCCACACAATAAGGATCTCAACAGCGCCCATCTCCAAAGCTTTCAATGTATCATCCACACCAAAAACATATTTCCCAGTATCCTGGCTAATCTCCTCGAAGTATTTTCCTATCAAGCGCTTCTCCTGAATAAACTTCACATTGGACAATATCTCTGAGGACAGCTCAATTGCCTGATTAAAACCATTCTCCCCTCCATAAGAGACATCTACCACATTCAGTATTTTGGCCTGAAGACGGGGATCAAACATGTCTGACTGACTGAGCTCGGTTTTGAAGTCAGCTGACCCAGCCAATATTAATCCTGAAACATTGGGCTGGCTGGTGCTAGGATTGATGTAAAATTGAGTAGCAAGCTCCGCTGTCTTCCTTACATAGTTATGACGCTTCTCCATTCTAAGACGAGCAAAACGTAGAGCTGATTGCCCTCCTCTTCCATGTTTCTTTGGAAGGTCAACGCTAAATTTATGAAGAACCTCTCTTGTATTACCACTTAAAGTCCCAAAAAGGGTCCCATTACCATCCATGACGATAAAACCAAACTTGTCATCAGATTCTAGAAGTTCATTTAGAGCTTCAGTATGAAACTTGTTGTCACAAAGGTAAAGGGATGCATTAATTGGCCTGAAAGGCTCAAAATCAATTGTGACTTTCTTCTCCTTCCCATCTTCAGTAACAATTGTTCCAGTGTAGAGCACAAGCCCGTTGGGAGGAACCTTGTTGTAAAGCTTAAGTCTCTGCTGTGCAGATGTAATTGCACCAAGCACAGACTGGCGATTCACCCTGCTTTTAATGTTTGAAGCAGTTCCAAATTCATCACCCAACATCTTAGTAACACGGGATATTTGATCCCGTGGAGGCATGATAAGAGAAATCATGCTTGTTCCATTGCCTCTAGCAGCTTCCAGTGCTTTGATCAATTTCTTGATCTTCCAAATCTCAATGTTCTTATCAGTCTCATGACCATCTGCCATCTTGAGATATTAGTCGACACAAAAGATTAGTTGATTACCTGCAAAAACAGTATAAAAATCAACTCATTTTATTTCAGGACAAAAGAACTGAGGGGGCAATAGGCTTGGAGTCAAAACTTGGATGATGAGTTCCCAATTGCAGAGTCACAAGATACAAGACTCACAAAGTTACCACAACGATCATGTAGTATAATTTGGTATGGTATTAACTACTTTACGTAAGACATTCTGGGGTATGGAGTCTGTTTTTTTAACAGAAATTACTCTGTTTGCATCAAGCATGCCTTCAATGGAGTTACAAAACAAATATCTCATCCCACTCAACCATAGTATATTTACTTAAGAATAGGCACATATCCAACACAATGATTCCAAAAGGCACCATTGGTCTTGATGCAAGACTATCATGCCAACCACTTCACCCCATCAACAATCTTCCTGTTATGTACATACATTCATATATATATATTGAATGCCACTTTGAATACAACAATGAGTATAATATCTCACATAAATTGAGAACATGATATAAGATACAACTTGAATTTGATACGGACAGTTCTGATAAGCAAATATCACTTGTGTTTGTTGTACATCTATAGGAAGGTTCCCAACCAATGAAAAAATCTTGATCATTTAGATGAGGTCACCCAGACAATCTAAGTAAATAAATATGCTTTTCAGTGGAGTTCAATACCGACAGAATAAAGAAAAATCCCGTCAAACGAACAAAACCATAATGGAATGACCCAAGCAGAGCATAATCTTAGTAAAAATCGATATTCCAGATCCAATAAAATGCTAACTTCATATACCCTGCCTGGGAGAATAAATTTGATTTTCCTATTAACTATGTCTTCAGTAAAAAGCTCAAGAATGAAACAACCACAAAAAAAGCAAAAACAAATTATGGACTTTATATGACAGTTAAATAACTGCAATTGATATGGATGTCTATGCCCATTTTTAAGACGGAAATTATGCTCATTATTATTATTTAGAAGAGCGAGAAAAACAGTTGAAACCTTCTACCTAAAATTTGAGGGCAAACAAAAAGAGAGAGAAAAAAAGATATGATAATTAAAAATTAAATTAAAACCCAAGACAAGCATAGATCAGGTAATCGCATGATTATATAATCAGATAAAACCAATAGCAAATCAGTGATAAATAACATACTGGAATCATTATACTCACGAAAAATAAGAAAAAGAATACAGAGACAGAATGAATAACGAAAAAACCTATAATTCTGCGGACAAAGTACCAAAGAGAGCGAATCGAAGGCTTTAGACGCTCTCAACCGTCAAACAGGCAAAGGAATAACAGACAGCTGATGATTCAAAAGAAGAAAAAGTACAGACGCCTATGAAAAATCTAACAATTCAATAACAGTAATAGCTTGAAAGATCAAAGGAATTGAGACCTGAAGGCGGTTCGCGTGTGTCTTCCGTGCCTCAGAAGCAGTAATATAATAATGCGCTTTTACTGTCCTTAGACTCCTAGCCCGACCACCCGTTCGGCCCTTTCCCTAACCGTGGGCCTTGAGCTTTACATAGTCAGATGTATTTTAAAAATGTTTTTTAATCTAAATATAATTTTTTTCACTCAACAAATATTTTAATCTTAAATAAAATCTTCTATTTAATTATTAGTCTTAATTTCTGTAAAAAAAAAACATTAAAATAAATAAAAAATACTTTTAAAAAACTCATAAAAACTCCTATTATATAAATCCTTTTTACCAAATATATATTCTACTTTCACATTCTCCAATTGTTATGGCTTTGAGAAGTAAAATTTTTAAGAATGTTGAATTTGTAGAAGAAAATTTTGAGAGTTTGATTTTTTATATGATTTGTAAAAAATAATTGTTGAAAAATTTTAAAAATATTTGGTTGGACAAATATTTTTTATTAAAGTTTTTAAAAAAGAGTATGAAATTTTTAATGAAAAAGTAATGGTTTGATTAAAAATTAAGATGAGAGAAGATTGATGTAGTTTTTTTTAATAAAAAAATATTGAAGTTGCTGTGAAAATGTGTTAAATTTGTGTGAAATTTTTGAATTTTTGATATTTCCTGTTAGAAATTTAAACTTAAAAAAAAAAAAATTTAAACAAATTTCATAAACAAACATTACATAAATTTCAAAAATTTTATCTTCCTAAAACATCTATTATATGGGTCCATCATTCTAATAAAATGCACCAAAAAAAATATCTAAAATTTTGTTCTTAATCATTACAAAAAAATATTTTTTAAAAAACAAAAAACAAACATAGCCATGCTTGATGTTTTTATACTTTGTTGACGTAGCATAGTTTTATAGTCCTAGAATTATATGAAAGGATTCGATCTAGATGGGTTCAGATGAGGTGCGTTGAGTCATGGGTCAGTTCGGATAAGAATCTCTCCATTAATTGAGATGACATGCTCATGTGTCCTTCGATGTATTGAAATTTAATCTTAACCATCCGTCTGAAGCCATTTGGATTTAACTCGTCTGGTTGAATCCTTTTCCCCGACCTCCTAGGCTCTTAGACCAACCTGCGTTTCCTTAACCATGGGCCTTGACCTTAGATGCTTATATGAGTTTCGCGGTCCATCAGCCTCGAGACATGATGTTTTGGGCAAAATGATGGGCCTTGGCTCACCCCACCTTCTGGTTCACTCCACCTTTGTGTTTGGAACTGGTGAGAAAAT
Organism: Morella rubra; assembly: GCA_003952965.2. Taxonomy (NCBI): domain Eukaryota; kingdom Viridiplantae; phylum Streptophyta; class Magnoliopsida; order Fagales; family Myricaceae; genus Morella; species Morella rubra. The sequence goes on from CM025855.1 coordinate 31,227,165, forward strand.
CTGAAAAAAGAGTGACTCATAGGAAAAAGGACAGGGTGAAGGTGCGAGAGAGAGAGCAGAAGAATGGCGTGGAAAGGTTAGCTATCCCGGAATATGAAGGAGCTTCGGATCCTTCTATGTCAATCATCCCCTGCGAGCTCGACCACTAGGTTCTTCATTTCTACCAGTATTTTTTCTTATATGTTTGCGATATTAATTTTTATTTCATTTTTAATCACTACTGAGAATTCAAAAAGCTTTTCTCTTATATATCTGGGGCAATATGCTTCTAATCTGTCTATCGTTTTGAATTTCTGAAAGAGCGTTTGTGAAGAAGAATTACAAGGATCTAAAGACACTGAACCTAAATTCTCAATCTTGATTCGTGAATGCAGTGGGATCGAGCCCCAGCTATGGGCTAGATACGGTATCTCCTTTTCTTTTACTCTCTCTGTCTCCGTTTCCTATTCATGTCATGACGGTGTCCAGGATGAAACGACTAGATGTTTGTAATTGTTTTAATGAAAACAATTATAGTAATATATTACGAGTTTCTTTGACTACCCACAAATTATGAGTAGTCTCACTCAGTTTCCTCACCTTCACAATATTTAGAACCAGTGTGCTTTGCTCTATATTCCAATATACCATGAAATACATTGTGATCCTCCAAGTCCAAATGCATTTCCACAGTGTAACGAATTTATAAGGTTTTTGGGGTTGAAATATTTTGTTATGTAAGAATGGAGGTGCTTCGGAGATTTATGTTTAGTGGAAGACTCTGAAATATTGGGTTTTCATCAAGAAACCTTTGATGGGAGAAATGGCCCTCCATTGTCTATTTGCAGAGAGAGAGAGAGTTTTATGACCTCTGCCCTTTTTGAGAAAGAGAGAGAGTTTTATGTGAGAATGGAGGTTATTGAGTGAAAAAGAGAGACTCTGAAATATTGAGGATACGGCAGTGAGGCTATGACTACAACCCTTGGATTTTCTAGCTCTTTCTGGGATTTTATTTGCCCCCTCTGTTTTCATTTATGAGTTTTCTTGTTCCTTTTACTCTTTCTCCCTTTCTCATGATTCGTTGATGATCAAAGATTTGTGGGGAATATCTTTTTTCGCTTTTCGTGGAATTCATTTTACTTACTTGGACTTCCACTTTCCATAGTTGTTTTCAATAACTCCATCTAATATGTTTGTTTTGATGGTTTCAGTGGTTCCAAGTGATGTGTCAAATTAATGCCCAAGGTTCTGTTTTTTAATAGATAAAGTTTAGCAACAAATCCATAAATAAGTTGCATGTTTCTTGTTCCTCTAATGAAACTAATGGATGAAGGATGGTTTCTTAATGTAAACTTAGCAATAAAAGAAAATAGGATGGAGGACATAGCCATTCAACCTAGTATTTGCTTGCAGTGTCTTAAATTGACTGATTGTAGTTGGTCTGTCAATTGGGTTGGCACGCATTAAATGTGGCAAATGATAAATTTAAGATTAAGTTTTTGACAATGAATAGTGTATCTTCTCCTCCTAAAACTATTTTGGGCAATAGGTAACATCTGTCCTGCACTTGCTCCTTCCTGATGCCCTATACTAGATACAAAAGATATTGATATCTGTAGAGGAGAGTCTTTTTGCTCCTAACAGTGTGGTTCTTTGAAACTAGGATGCCATTGAGGCTGAGGGCCAACTAATGTTGGATCTGCACTCAATGACATTCATCTATTAACATTTCCAGCAATGGCAAACCTAATCTTTGATCTGCGCTTGATGACATTCATCTATTAACCCCCCTCAACCAAAAAAAAAAGAAGCAAAATTGTTGCCCCGTTTTGCCCTATGACCATTAATGAAAGTTTAATTCCTGGTCTTCCATTGGTCCATTGGTTTTGAACTTGAATTGTGTGCATTAGGTTCATGTACCTAACCTTTGTTTGTCCTACAGACATGGGTGTCGAGAAGGGCGTTCGTTTGGAAGGATTGACTGAGGCTCAAATCTTGAAGGGACTCGAAGACCTCGTAAAGGCGGGGGCGACTCTTAAAGCTTGATGATGCTGCTATCAGACCATATGAGATGGAATAAATTAACACAATGAGAAAATTCTACCAAGACCTTTCTGTTCGAGCAATCTGATATGTTTTTTGTTAAATATGTTTAATGATAACTCTGTCTGTGTCCTGTTAGTTTAATCATTTCATATATCAGTATCGTTTCAATTATGTAAACCAATACACCTTCTTGCCAACGTCTTCTTACCAATGTCTTCTTGCCAATGTTTGGCTACAAACAATAAGTTCAGTGTTGGAATTGACCTTTGGTTTTGAGCACAACTGAGTTATGCATAGATGGCATGAAATGTGTTGTAGAGACTGGGTCTTATGGTAAGCATTTATCTAATTTTACCTTTTGGCTAACATCAAGCAATTGAGCCAAAAAGAATAAGAAGGCGAGGATTAAAAGAAATAAAGAAAGTAACTAAAGCAATTGGGCTTGTGTCAGACTAGTGGATGGTCGAATCTAAGCACTTGGAGGATTTTTTCTTATTCTCCTAATCTATAAACTCGAGTTGGTTTCAATCTGTGATAAACTGTTTGTTCTCAAAAACATCCATTTTCGAACAATCTAGGAATTCTATAGGGCTCAAAACTGGCCAATAAACACCGCATACCGCCGCAATGTCGAGCAGTGTTGGCGTATATCTAAAATTTAAGATGTGAAAAGGACGAGAAGGAGAATTGGGTATTCGAAAAACCCTACTGAGCGGTAAAACTATTGAGACTTTACGAAAAAACGGAGAAAAATGTCGGTTGCGGCTGCTGAGACCAGTGGGTTACTTAGAGTGGCCGAGATTGAAAGGAGAGGAAGGGGTCTGGTGGCGTCCCAGCCACTGAGGGCGGGTCAAGTTGTCCTCAGAGACTCTTCTGTCCTCCTTTACTCTGCTTTCCCTTTGATCAACTGGTCCTCCTCTTCTTCCTCTTACCCCTTCATGGCCAATAGGTATTGTGCCATGTGCTTCAAAACCCTACCATCGTCGTCCTTTTCTACTTATTGCTCAACCTCACTAGTGCCTTGCTCCTCTTGTTCCAACCATCATGTTTTCTGTAGCCAAAATTGCTTATCTGCTGCGCCCACCTCGTCCCACACTCACTTCGGTGTGCCAAGCCCTTTCCCGTCTCCGAGATTGCCCCACTCTCCTGCTTGGATAACCCTTAGAACGCTAGGTGCAGGCCCGTTTCCTGGTGGCCGCCTATCATCTTGCCGTTGCCTCCTCGGCCAAATTCTAGATTCTTCTTTATCTTGAGGGAACCCCTGACGCCACTGAAACCCCCGCTACCCAATTCCTGCAGTCTCTCATCGCCTCTCTTTGCCCGCCTCCTCTTCAAGCTCTTCAGGGATTCTCGGTGGAATTCACAGCGGCATTGCTAGCCAAGGATAAGCTCAATGCCTTCGGGCTTATGGAGCCTTTCTCTTCCCACTACGATGGCCAATATTCCGTCCGAGCTTACGATATCTACCTGAATGCCTCTTTCTTCAACCACGACTGCCTTCCCAATGCCTGCCATTTTGATTACGTTGACACCCGCCCTCAACCAGCAAAACAATATTGACATCATTGTTCGCATGATTCATGATGTTCTGCATGGCAGGGAGATCTGCTTGAACTATTTTCTGGTTAACGAGAATTATGCTAGCAGATAGATAAGGTTGATGCAGGACTATGGCTTCACTTGTTATTGTGATCGATGCAAGGTTGAAGCCAATTGGTTTGATGATGACGATATTGCTGAGGAGGACGACAAAGTGATAGATAAGGACCTAAATGACCAAATCATGGAATCATCTCAAGGAAAAAGGGATGAGGATTTCCATCACACCTATTTCTTTCTCAGATACATGTGCGATAGAGAAAACTACGGGGGCATACTGGCTCCTTTTAACCCCGATGCCACTCTATCTGAAGTGATGGAATGTAATGTATGTGGCAACCTCAAGAAGTACTAAGTAACTGATGCTAATGAAGAGGAAGACCAACTTTCCATAGATGATTGAGCTCTCTCCTTCCTGCCTATGTAAGTCTTCTTCGAATATTTGAATCATCTGTGCTTTTTTTACATTTCCTCACTTTAGAATTACCTTAGCTCCATGTCTTAGTACTGTTAGAGCTCAGTAATGATGTTCCTAATTTTTCATTACTTGTGAACATAATGGCAACTATGCAACCTATCCTTCCTATATATTGTGTATCTATGAAAAAACGTAAGAGTATTTCTTGGCTACACTTTTTCCTTTTGAATTGGATTATGAGTTAATACCATTTGCCCCATTGTACCTAGAAAAGCCGTTGCTACTAATGATAAATTACAGTCTGTTGTTAATGTGAACCTTGTAGTCGTCAATTATCATTAAGTTCGCCATCCTTCCCCTTTATCACAAGGCAAAGTGTATGCGATTCTTTTTGCTTGGTCGTTATTTTGATTGTCGAAGTGGTTTTACGATAAGGATACTTATGGTGGATATACTTCTATTAATGTCGATGAAATAGGGAAGAAACCGTTCTTAAAAGTTAAAATGAACAAAGATGACCCTATCGCCCATATCCAGCCAATTCATGTTTCATTGAAATGAAGTGTGACTAGGGTTAACTATAAGGGGTTGACCTAGTAGTTAAAGCTTGAGACTTGGGGATATACTCCCTTCAAGATCTCAAGTTCAAAACCTCTTAGGTGTTATCTATCCTTTGGAGCTACCTTAGGCTATTGACTTGATAATTATTCGATTTGTGTGAGTTAGGAACTGTATAGGCCTTAGGATTAGTCTTCGAGATGCGCGTAAGTTGGCCGCGACATCCGATTATGACCAAAAAATCAATGTGACTAGTGTGGATCCATTCATCGCATAAATGTTATATCTAAATGATACTCTTAAATTGATTTTTAAGGGTATAATCGTCATTTCATTTAAAAGTCAATTTCCATCTAATTTGGCCAAAAAAATATGGTGTAAATATCTCAAACGTGGTCATTTATGGTGCAAAATAAGTGGTAGTTTGTGGGTGAAAAAGTATATTTTTCCCTTATTTTAAAGTTCTGTATAGTTTTACTGAGTTTTAATACAGATGGTTTACTTGCCAAAATATAACCAAATACTTAGGTAGTCGATAGAAGACTGCAATACTTCATTTGATTACTGGTCATAACGAAATATCCTCAATACATCTTGGAAGACTGGCTTTAGAAACTCATCAAACTTATCTTGGAGTTTGTGGACAAAACCAAGAGGACATGTTGCAGAAATTGAGAGTTGGATTTGGGGTTTGCAATCCAAAAGCAGGCTTCAGATATGATTGATCAATGCTTGTGGCAAGACATATTGTTATTACTCCAATACTCTTCCACTACAGGTATTACTTATAGTTTGGGTTGTTTCATGCAATCCTTGTATACGAGTGTTCAATGTTCTATGGTTGCAAGCTTGCAAAAAGACAATTCATTGACGATGATATATCCTATTTTCCCCATAACAAGACCCATATTGGCCCCTTTGGTTTGACTCTACGAGTGGTATAGTTATCACATAATCAGTATTCATCATTAACAAATGCAAATATGAAGAAGATAAAAAGATAATGTGCAGATTACAAGTCATGACTGGATGATTGATCTAATTATCCAAACTTTGAAGTGTACAAGACTCCAATCACTTTGAAATGAAAATGGACTCTGCTAGAGAATATGAATGTTGCCACTGCTAAGTCACTTTGAAACGTAAATGGACCCTTACGGAGAATATGAACGTTGCCATTGCTAAGTATATAATTGTGTTGCCATAATCCAATTTTTTAGCTTGTGAAGTCTGTAGTTCTTTTGGATTAAATGCTAGTAGTGATCTAGTGGAATACAATACCAAACCCCTCGATGAGCGAAATGCGTGCTTCGAGACTTGATACGAAAGGATTCTTCTTCATCTTCCATAAATATGATCGACTCATTAGATCTTCTTCCATAAATATGATCAACTCATTAGATACGAAATGGACAAAAGGCAAGACTTGACAGCAAAAATAAAGGACAAAGGCAAGAATCAGAGAGGCATTGTCTGACATGCTGGTTGATGGTATTGAACTTTTCGGTCACTCAATCCATCGTCAACGGAAGTCTGTGATTAGTATGCCATGAGGACCACAGGGAACTGGCACAGTTGTATTTGAGCTGTTACTCTCTCTCTCTCTCTCTATCCCTGTGGTTGGTTAGGTTAATTAAAACTTGTCCTCTTGTCTGCCTGGCCATGTTTTTGTTTTCTTTCGAACCATGTCAGTTAATATCCAGCAAATTCTGCCTTTCCTCCATTTATTCCATTACATTTACCATGCGAGTTGTCAATCTGACTCGCTTTCTGCAGGACTTTATTGCTTGGAGGTGGAGTGTAAGTCTTTGCCTTTCTTCTGACAGGAAGAGCAGTCTCCCTTCCCCAATCAGTTTCTTCTCATCAGTGCCCCCCTTGGGGTGGTTAGTCGTCAGAAGTGGCATCATTTGAAGTTAGATACTCCCTGATCCCTGTCAAGGCGGGCGTTGCCTCTCGATCCAACCCAGACACTAAACAATACAATTCCCATGTTTCTTTACCGAGAAGAAACTTCACAGTTCACACTCCATTGCCATGGTGGGGAAGGAATATAATACTGCGATGCTTAAAGCTACGTGCCGTCTTTGTGATATTTTCCAATATAGTTTTGGTGACAGGCTACCTATTTAACTTTTGTTTACAACTTTCGTGTAGCCTTTGACACGACTATGAGAGTATGAGTCTATGATACTTGCACTTTGAACCTCTCTCTGTATATAAATCAAATTCGATTTTTTAAACATAAAAGACCTAACAAGTGATATCATCTCCTCCTGTCCTCTCTCTCCCTCTCAACTTTTCGTAGGTTCGAGCTTGCTTTCGGCAAGGAACCTTACCTCGCGATTTTTTTTTTGTCTAATGTTGTTTAGGCGTGTAGAATTCCTAGATGCGTGTCCCATGAGACCAAAAAGATTAGGCTACTTTCTTTTTCCCAATTTTCAACGTGGGAATCGCATTAACCTACGTGGTTCTTTAGTTTTGGCATTGCTAGTGCCTCCTGTTATTTGTCGTTTAGAACTTTATTAAATTAAAGTCAAATAAATTTGATGTGACTATTTTACATGAGACCGACTTAGAACTTATTGTCCTCGACATTAATAATATCTTCTCTAATGAAACAACATGTGTCTAATTCACTCACATTAAAGATGAGTAATATAATTAATATTAAATATTTTATATAATTCATATATCCGTGTCTATTTCAAATTTCCTCTTACGCAAATGATTTTCAGTATAAATAATGGGGCAGTGTTGCAGCAAGGGCAAGGTTAAAGGGTGAGCATATCTAGGCGGATTTGCGTCCGTTTCCATGTTATACTAGAGATGTATTAGAAAGCTAATTAAAGTTATGATAAACGCGGAGAATTTGATCATGAGAATTTATCTTAATCACCATTCTAAATATTTTATAACTTTCAGTAAATATTAATGTTTATTATATGTTATTCCACTGCATAACTTAAAAGTTTCTTTCTTTTCTTTTTTTTTTTTCATAAAAATACATTTTTTACTCACAAATTAATTTACACTTCGCACTCTAATAAAACTGTCACTTTTGTATTGCACCCACAAAGTTAAATTTGGATGAAAATTGACATTTTAAAAATATTATTACTTTGAAAAGTCAAATAGCAAGTTAGGCATAATTCATCATTTCATGTGTAAAAGAAAAAAAAAATTAATTTCCATCATATTGCAAGGGAGGGATAGTTGGTGAGTGAACGTTCTCAAATAGAAAGTGCAAACAAAATATATATTTTTTATTTATTTAATTTATAACTGATAGTTGGATATTTGAATAATTAAATAAATTAGAACCTTAGAGAAATTCTAAAACTACCAAGTATCGAGCATAGACGGCAGAAATATAAAATTAAAAGAAAAGCAGTTGAGAGGTGGAGAAAGGAGTCAAAAGACGAGAGAATCATACTCGCATTCTTATTCCGTTATTCCTATCTTGTAATAAATTATTATTCCCTATGCTGCTAGATTTTTCTTTTTGTTCCTATAAATATTCGAACACAGTAAGCGGCTGAGAAGAAGCAGAACAAAGGAGGCCAGGAGGCCAGGAGGGAGAAAGGAAGGAAAAAGGGAGGAGGAGGGTCTTTCAAAAGAGCATCATCAAATGTGTGTGTGAGAGAGAGACTCTTCTCCTTTCCTGAAAGGAACAAATCAACGTAGAGAAGAAGGGAGGCTGGAAACAGGAAATCCATTTTCTCCCTGGTCCAAGCGTCATTCATAGACACGGGTAACGGAAAGGGAAAGGTGATCCATCGGCAATTGTAGAAAATTTTTTATTTTATTCGAAAACGAAAAAGAAAAATCTGAGTGCTCTCTATCCTCCTCTATTCCTCTGTTTCATCGTTCTCAGTCTCTTTGCTGCCGACATTTCCCTGATCTCGCTCTCGGAAGACGAAGACGAAGACGAAGACGATTTCAGTGCTTTTGTACGGAAGTTTGATTGTAGTGTAAGGCACAGAGAGGGTGTTGGTGGGGATTTGTTGGTGCTGCATTTTGCATTTTTGGTATAGTAAACAGAAGTTTCAGGAAGTTAATCCGTAGAACGGATATTAATAGAGAACAGCGGAGGGAGAGAGAGAGAGAGATGAGGAAGTACGAGCCTATTCGAAGGCACGATGATGCTGAGGAGGAGAAGGAGGAGAATAAGCTTAGAGTGCGGCAATTGTGTATTGGGGTTGAAGACGATGTCGAAATGGCTGTCCATGCAAGATCCACCACCGGTATTCCTGATGCCGGTGGAGCTTTTAGTAAGATTGAAGAGGAAGGTCCCAAGCAAAAGCAGCACCAGCTTCAGCAACACCACCACCCAAAACAACGTCTTGTTTCACTGGACGTTTTTCGCGGCATCACGGTTGCGGTAGTGTTTCCCTCCCCCAATGTCTTTTCTCCTCTGTTTAATGTATGTATTAGTCTCACATGTGGGTTTTGGAAAACTGGGATTGCAACTGCACGATCTCCTTTCATTTTCATTCTCTTCAATCAGAAATTTTTGGAGTTCGGATGAAGACGAGATGAAGTCCATACGACGTCGTCTTTGTTTGGGTTCAATTTTCAACAGTCCGAGGAAGAACTTGACTTCTGTTTCAATCTGAGAACGGACTACGGAGTAGTATTTAATGGTCATTTGGAAATCAAAATACTATTTTCTAGTTGACATTTGGAAAACTCAGGACTAATTTCCTTCCTTTTTCGTTTGGTTTCCCTTTTTTTTTCTTTTTCTTTTTTTCCATCCCACATACTAAGATTAGAAACGGTAATTCATTTTTCTTCGTCTTCGAAATAGGAAAAACAATAAGGAATAAAGTATTAGCCCCGTCGAACTGCTGATATTAGAAGCTCGTGACCGTCCATATTTATAATCTTGTTTTTGACCGAGTCTGCAAAAATAAGTTCACATGATCCTTCTTCTCACGATAAATTATATAGAACGGGGTTCTTCTTTCTTTTCTTTATTCTGAATGGGTTGCCTACGATCTTGATTGTTTGAGTTTATTTGTTTTTAAGGAAGTTGTTTGGATTCATCTAAATGAGAAGGGAAAACGACTTATTTCTAGTTTCTAGATCAAAGTTTTGTATTAAAGTGGATTTACATCGTTATATTCCCTTGAAGAGATGGTTTCTATTGAAGCCTTTTACGTCCATATACGTACCTTTAACCTTTCAGCTGTAGTAGAAATTTCAGAATCTCAGAATACATTCCTATTTAATGTGTGCAAGAGGGTGGACCAGATCCATGGTAATGGTATATGATATTTATGGTAAATGAGTCGGAGATGCATTTCACTCCCAAGTCCTAAGCTTCTGAGCTGACTCAGTCAGGATTGTGGAAGTCAACGATCTTTTCTTTGTTACACTTTAAGCCAAAGAAATTAACAAACACAGTTAGTACGTACCTACCCAAAACGCTTGCCATAGCCATCGCTTTCCGTTGCAATTTCGTTTTTTGACTTTTTGTGTAGTAGTCCTTTGGCATCTGTCTCCCTTCTTTCAAGCCGGTTTATATACCTGGCTATTGAAAACTTTGGCCTGGTTAGGATGTGATGGATACGTAACACAACCATAAGGTTCAGCCTAGAACGGTAAGGACTTGAGGCCACCCTATTAATGATGCCTAAATCCATAGCGAACAAATAGCTCAAATTTCTATGGCCTTAAATGACAACTGAGGTCTTGAATATCTGGAAACAAAAGAAGGGAATACATGCCGGATATATTTTCCATTCTGCCCAGAATCATGTTTTTTTTTTTTTTTTTTAAGGGGGGGTCTACAAAACCATGCTTTTACTTGGTCCTATATGAACTAAAAAGAGTTTTTTGGATTCCGTTTCCTCGAAAGCCATTTTTTAGTATTTGTTTGGTTTAGCTGAACTCGTAATAAGAAATTGAAAATCGGCAGTGTTTGCACCTTAACTGGGTTATCTGTGTGGCAAAAGTGATTAATTGGTTGAAATTTACACCAATTTCCATAAATATTCTAAGTCATGTTTCATAGCAGTATGATGTCCCTCAATTAAGGCAAGGTGCAAGCCCTGCTTTTAACATGCTGACATGGCTCTATGTATGCTAATTAGAGTTTTATACATCCACGTATATGCTAAATTTAATGTCCTCTTTGCAAATTTGTCTCCATCTCGATGCAGCTGATGATACTTGTGGATGATGCTGGTGGACTCCTGCCTGCTCTTAATCATTCACCTTGGAATGGTTTAACTGTTGCCGATCTGGTCATGCCATTTTTCCTCTTTATTGTTGGTATTTCACTTGCACTTACATACAAGGTATGTCCTGCTCTGGGAATGTAATGGTTTTATCCTTGTCATCCTAGCAATTGTACCATCTAACATTCAATAAGATCAATGTGAACTGCAACCTCCACTCCTGTTCTCATTATGATTTTTTCTTTTCTTCTATTGTGGGTCATGGCAGGGAAGAAAATTACTTAGATATTCATGATACGTTATAGAAGGGTATAATCTTATTTGCACAGATACTGCTTCTATTATGGATATCAGAGCCTAACAAAGGTGTTTTCCCTCTACAGAAAGTGTCATGCAGAGCAGATGCAACTAGAAAAGCAATATTACGGGCTCTAAAGCTTTTAATATTAGGGCTGTTTCTTCAAGGTGCTTTACTGGCTCTTTAGCTTTGGGCCATATACAATGTCCTCTTCTTCTCTGAGCGTGTGTTGTCCTGCCTGTCCAGGTGGCTTCTTCCATGGCCTAAACAATTTAACTTACGGAGTTGATATTGATCATATCAGATGGATGGGTATACTGCAGGTATGCTGCTTCTTTTCTGGCTTGGTTTTCTTCTGTTGAAATGTTCATTATGCTGGGTACCATAACAAAGTATTGTAGGTAGGTTGGTTTATGAGTTTTTAACCATATATTAGCTGAACTTGAGAGCAGATCTTACTGCTTGATTTCCTGAAAAGGAAATGGCTTTGCCTGGCTCAAGTACTTTTCTAGTTTCAATAGTAATTTGTTATGGATTGCCAATGGACAGAGTTGCAAATTGTATGCAGTGCCTTCACCAGCTTTAAAATAACACAACATTTTCCTTCTGTTTCCCTCCCTCAGAGAATTGCAATAGCATATCTGCTGGCAGCATTGTGTGAGATTTGGCTGAAGGGTGATGATAATGTCAATTCAGGATCATCTCTACTCTGTAAATACCGATTCCAGTGGTTAGTTCTTTCATTATCTGATATTACTTGGTAAATTCTTTCCTTTAGAGGCTTCTAGATTTCTGAATCTAAGGCACAGTGAACATATTTCCCTGTAGAGCCCGATGTATACAGTTTATAGAATGAGAACAATTGGGACCACATCTGAAAGTGTACTTAATTTGGAAAACCATTCTCATATTTTTTGTTTGTTATGTCAGTGATGGGAAAAAACAAATAGCTGACAAAGAAAGGGCATACCATAAAAATAAGAGAAAATAAAAATGAAAAACCTTGCTTTTGAGAGAAATAATACAAGTGTGACTAACTTGACCATAATTTTGAACCTTAATTAAGTCATGGCATGTTGATGTATGGAGAAAGGTTGGCCGTTACTGTTATGCTTGAAATGAAGTGCTTGTGAAATCCCTTGTCCCTGCGCCTAAATGTCAATGTTGCATTTCTTCTCTAAACTCAGATATTGTCCTTTCTTTTTGTGTATTCTCACCGCACTTTCATATTACCTTGTCAACTTTCTATCATTGGTGTGAGCTACTTGTCTCTCTCGCAGGGCTTTGGCTTTGATGCTTACCACTGTATATCTTTGCTTGTTATATGGCTTGTATGTGCCTGATTGGGAGTATCAGATTCCCACTGAAAGCTCCTCTACACAAAAGTTATTTTCAGTGAGTTTTAATCTTTTGGTTTCCTCCCTTCTATTAACTTTACATACGAATGGGAATTTTGAGAAATGGTTCTACATCTCAAACTGATGGCTAACTGGTTCTCTTTGGTAGGTGAAATGTGGAATACGTGGTGACACTGGGCCAGGTTGTAATGCTGTTGGAATGATCGACCGGAAGATATTGGGTATACAACACTTATATAGAAGAGCAACATATGCCCGTACACAGGTATCTGTTTAGAGTGGTTTCAATTGCTTTTAGGTTTTTTCCTTTAAGCAGTTTTTCTCTTAAAAAATCTAAGTTTCGTTGTTTCCTTTCATTCAAATCCTTCCCTATAATGATTTCAATTGTTTTTAGGTTCCTTTAGCTGTTCTTCTCTAACAAATTATGTTTCTTTGTTTTTTCTCATTCAAAGGAATGCAGCATCAATTCCCCAGATCATGGCCCGTTACCTTCTGATGCTCCATTGTGGTGCCAAGCCCCTTTTGATCCCGAAGGACTTCTGAGGTGTGCTTACAACATTTTCCTGGTTGTCCAACGAGTGCCTGTTGAGCAACTATCGCATACATTAAAGAAAATATTTGTTAATTTTATTTACAATTTGCCTGCTTTTTAATTAACGAAGTAGCCATGCTACTTTTTAATGAGGTCATAGACTGAATCCAATCGAGTCAGTCCTTGAATATATTTGACCACTGGGATAAATTGTATCGGCCTTGATTGTGTGTTTCAATTTTGTATGTTTGGACTGACCACTCTCCTTTTTGGTTGTAGTTCTGTGATGGCTATTGTTACCTGCTTGGTTGGTTTGCATTACGGACACATCATTGTTCACTGCAAGGTGACAAATATTCATCTCAGAACACTTTTCCTTTCCTCACTAAATGTACATCTTTTTCTAAACAATCTTTTATTCACACCTGCGTTCAGGATCACAGAGGTAGGATTCTTCGCTGGATGGTAACAACATCTTGTCTTCTTGTCTTGGGCCTTGCCTTGGACTTCTGTGGTAAGTAATTGTTGTTCAGTTTCTTTTAGACATAAACATATGCAGAGGTTTGTGTTTACACGACTTGTACTGTATTCCATCACATGATTCATTGTTGCAGGAATGCACTTCAACAAGGTTCTCTACACATTCAGTTACATGTGTTTCACTGCCGGTGTTGCTGGTGGACTCCTTGCTGGGATTTACTTGATGGTAGGATGTCTAGTCATCTTATATGATTGATCCTTCCTAACAAAAATATTTTGCTTTCTTCATTTTCTCATCATTGTCTATCATGGATATTTCTTTTTGGTGAATATACTACTAAATTCCCTTTTATAGGTTTCTTCGCATGAATATTAATTTTTGGTCCATTTCAAAAATTTTCTTTTGCACTCTCTGGAAGTTTGTAATTAGTTTAATTTCCTCAGTTTATGTTCTCTTCCTTCATCCTCTGGTTGAAACCATGGGGCTTTCCACAGGTTGATGTGTGGGGATACAAGCGCCCGACTGTTGTGATGGAGTGGATGGGTATGAATGCGCTGATGATTTATATCCTTGCAGCCTGCAATGTCCTGCCAGTTATACTCCAAGGATTCTATTGGAAGCAGCCTCAGAATAATATGGTAATCTTCTCTGTTCTCTCTCCTGTTTGATATGCACCAGCGACTCATTGAACTGTGATCTGATAAACTTACATCTCTTGCAGTTTAGGTTAATTGGGATCGGAGCCTGAAAGGGTAATATAAAAGGTATCGAGTTACATTTTTCCCGGCAACGATAGATGCGGTAGGTCCTAAGAATGAATTTCAGAGTCAGATCTCTGTACCATTGGGGAGGCAAACACCCACTTATCTTTTCCTATATGAACGATACCCTCCCCCATCTTTTATTTACTACACACTCTCCAATTGAGCTTCTTCTGTATAATATAAATATGTAGGCGGAACTTTGCAATCAGAACTCCTCGATTGTTCCTAACGAGATCTCTTTAATGTAACTCTTTGTTATGGCATCAGAAGGGTGAAAAGAAATGTCTGTCGTTAGGAAGCTAAGGTTAGTTTATTTATTCAAATAAATAAAGCAAAACCACATTATCAAAACCCATAGCTGAAATTTCCCAAAACACAAAGGCAGAGCCACTCTAAAACAATAGAAACAAGACGGAAGAATGGGATCCATTTCCCTTCTTTCTAGATCATTGCCCTGCAAATCTCCTAGACAAGAATGAGTTTCCAGATTCTGAAAAGTTGCACCAAACAGAAAATGTAGGAAAGGAAGTTGCTAAATGAGGGAAGGAAAATTTGTTGATCCCTGTCAACCCAAGCCCTAGAATTTTCATTTTTGGGAAACCTTTTTTTGAAGTTAAATTAGATTAGCTGAGGGAAATGGATCCACACGTCGAACCCGTTTCAACAGTTTTTTCTCTTTTCGTTCTCTGGGTTCTTCGTTGTCAGTGTTCCCCACCTTATCATCTTTATCTCACAGATTCAGTACCTGATTCTCTACAAATTTTCGTGGACTTCTCACCAGTAGAGACCCAAAAGTGCAAAAGCAAATCCCCTATTGATACCAATCGAAAATTACTCGACGACAATCTCAAGAGTCATAACTCAAGACAAAACTGTTCATTCGAAACGCTGAACCTACGGATAATGCAAATGCAAATGCAATACATAATCAGTATCCGCCCTTAAGGTCATTGACCACATCGTATGGGATGGGAGTGACGGTCTCGAGGGTAGCACCAGCCACCATAAAGCCAGGCTTAGGTCCCTCCGGTTGTCTCTTTGTGCTGATCCTCTCCCCGCGAGCCTTCGCTTCCGCCTTCAGCTTATCGTTCTGGATTATTCTCAGCTTAAAATCTTCCCCACACCTCGATGGTAGAACATGTTCCACCCGGACATGGATCCTTTTTCGAAGTATCTTGTTCCTAACCTAAGTAATAGCCCAAAAAGAAAACGAAAATCAGCGGAAAATCCTAAGATGTTTGGATGTTGGAAGCAAAAGCATTTTCAAAGAAGAGATCCGAAGAAAGCATACCTGCTTGTTAATTTCGACACCGACTGCACGCTTGGTAACGTTCCAGATGCGACCGGTGCGGCCGTGGTAGAACTTGTGGGGCATGCCCTTGTGAATGGCACCGTTAACCTTGACGTCGACATAATCCCCGATCTTGAAGGTCCTGAGATAGGTAGTGAGCGGGATGTAACCCTTCTTCCTGAAGGCCCGAGCGAACAGATCCCTCGTCCGCGATCGAAGACCGTGACCCGCCGGCATTCTCAATCTCTCTCTACTCCCTCTCTACACTCAAGGTCCCAAACGCAGCCTCTCTTCCCTCTTTCTGCCTGTCGTTATCTTATTTCTGTACCCAAATAAAATTAACGCCAAACGGACTAGGGTTTCTCTTCCTCCCCCAATTCCTAGTGTTTAATGTGGGCTTTAAGGCCCATCCTGTAAAAGCCTAATCAGTCAATTCCAGCTTAAAGTTAGCTGTGGTTCTTCTTAGAAAATGTGGGCGTGTAGGCCCAACCCAGAAAATCAATGATTTTGGTGCATGGGACTTGGGGAGATAAGACAGTTGCTAGAGGGTGGCCGTGAATCATATAATTCATGATGGAGGTGGAAAGAAAAAAAATTCTACTCAACCACAGCCATAAGTTGAACGAGAGGCTATCGATAATCTCATCCTCTCCATATTATCTAACCTCCAGCTCGGAATTTTGAACTCATATTTGCCACTTGAGCTGTGTTGCTGCGGGTTGTAAGCAATCATGGCTTCTGCTACTCTCTCTGTGGCCAAGCCATCTCTCAAGGTCTCTTTAACACTCTCTTCCGTCTATTCAAGAACCCATTCACTTCTTCTACGTTGGTTTTTTCTTTTATTATTGTCGTTGTGACACGAACTGAAGTAATCTATTAGTTCCTGGGTGCAGGTCAACAGCCAGGGGTTCTCCGAATTCTCAGGCCTTCGCAGTTCAGCTGCTTCTCTTCCCTTTGCTCGGAAAACCTCCGAGGACTTGCTCTCTGTTATTGCCTTCCAGACCTCTGCTGTGAGTCTTTGATTTTCCCCCGAGTGATTCCTTTCGTTCCACTACATACGCAAGCATAGTTTGAACTTCTTGCTTCAGAACTCTAAACCAAAATGCCGGCTTAAAACTCACGAAACAAGTTTGATTAGCCAACACTTCATTATATAAGCATGATTTGTACTTCCTAGTAATCATAGCACGTAGTGATTCTTACCACCCATGGGTGTATAACAGTACAATAATGTGGAAACGATGGACTTTGATGATGTGTTTTCACCCGAATCTGATCGAATTTCTTTAAATGGGATTTAATTGATTTTGATCCTTCTCTCTGTCTCCGGCTTAACTGTTGTTTCTGGTGAATAATTATAAGACATGAGACTTGGTCATAGTTCATAGAAGAAACTTGGTGTGACTTTAGATTTCTTGATTTCACAGTACCTTATGGAATACAATGCTACGTTATTTTCAATTGCATTGTGCATGTTTTATATGATACTCCATCTTACAGCGCATTTCTTAGAGGGCTCTTACACAGTTTAAATAGATCTTATTAAGTCAAGTATCCTGTGTCTAATTATAATTAATGTGCATCTGGGTTTAATTTTTCCTAAATCTATCTAGGTGCCTAGCCAGTATATAGGCAGGCTTGGAGTTCTCAAAGTAGTATATATAATCGGTGGTTGGCATTGTTTTAGGTCGGCAGGAACGGCGGTTACAGGAAGGGAGTTGTGGAGGCCAAGCTGAAGGTGGCGATCAATGGGTTTGGGAGAATCGGAAGGAACTTCTTGAGGTGTTGGCATGGCAGGAAGGACTCTCCACTGGACGTCATTTGCATCAACGACACAGGCGGTGTCAGGAATGCCTCCCATCTTCTCAAGTACGACTCCACCCTTGGCATCTTCAATGCTGATGTCAAGGCCGTCGGAGATGGTGCCATCTCAGTTGATGGAAAGGTCATCAAGGTTGTCTCCAACCGTAACCCCGTCAACCTTCCCTGGAAGTAAGTTCAGATTTGAAGAAAGATAAATTTAGAATCCAGAATCCAGAATCCAGAATCCAGAATACTAGTAGGAAGGGTTATAGATAAACAGCTAAAAACTTCACCTTTTCCTAACTTTCGAACGGCTCAGAGAACAAACATCTTATCTATTCTTTTAGAAGCGATTGCACATAAATAATGTGACCTAAATTGCTGGTCTTCGCAGGGAAATGGAGATAGACCTGGTGATCGAAGGGACCGGAGTATTTGTGGACAGGGATGGTGCTGGAAAGCACATACAAGCAGGGGCCAAGAAGGTACTCATAACTGCTCCTGGGAAAGGTGATATACCCACCTACGTGGTCGGTGTCAATGCCGACGCTTATACCCACGACGAGCCCATCATCAGCAATGCCTCTTGTACCACCAATTGCCTAGCCCCCTTTGTCAAGGTCCTTGACCAGAAATTCGGTAACCTCCCTCTCACTTCCTCCTTTCTGCATCTTGCATTCCTAATCATGATATTTCCCTTGCAAGAAAAAGAATGCAGCTAGAGACCATTTTGGCTGCTTCCTGAGAGTTCCATGATTCTGATCTGATATTCACTCCTTGAACCTTTAGCTCTGTTAAAGAGAGTTTTCCTTCTTCATTAACAATAGTTTTCCAATTCGCACTCTTCATCCGAGGATTTTCGTTCAGTGGTATACGCCGAGCTAATTAATGCAGTTATGAATGGTTTTCTCAGTAGTAGCATTCTTGAGGATATTCTGACGGCTTTCTTTACTCTTGATGGAGGAGTTGCTTATCCACCACAATTCACATCTTTCAGCATTGTTGAACAGCATGTCCATAACGTGGATATTTGTTATACAATATGGTAGGTATCATCAAGGGTACCATGACGACCACCCACTCCTACACTGGAGACCAGAGGCTTCTTGATGCAAGCCACCGTGACCTCCGTCGCGCACGAGCTGCGGCTCTCAACATAGTCCCAACTTCCACTGGTGCTGCAAAAGCTGTGGCCCTTGTTCTTCCTTCTCTGAAAGGGAAGCTGAATGGCATTGCTCTACGTGTGCCCACACCTAACGTCTCAGTTGTGGACCTCGTTGTTCAAGTGACAAAGAAGACATTTGCAGAGGAGGTAAATGCTGCTTTCAGGGACAGTGCTGAGAAAGAGCTCAACGGTATCCTATCTGTGTGTGATGAGCCTCTTGTCTCAGTGGACTTTAGGTGCAGCGATGTGTCCTCAACCGTTGATTCTTCACTGACCATGGTTATGGGAGATGACATGGTCAAGGTGATTGCTTGGTATGACAATGAGTGGGGTTATTCACAGAGGGTTGTTGATCTTGCTGACATTGTTGCCAACAAATGGAAGTGAGAGCTTAATTACCCTGCTGAATTTCAACGAACTTCTCTCCCAGTTTTCTTGTAGATTTCTTGAAGATCTGTAATCAGATATGAACAGAACCGTGTGTGTGTGTTTTTTTGGGGGGTTGAGTTGTAATTTCATTCTCCCAACAATCAGAAATCAAGGGCATAATTTCATAATTGGCAATTTTTAACTAAATCACAATGTGGGACCAGTGACAGATGAGTTTGATTTGATAGAGTAAGTTTCCAAAAAGGGCTAAATCATTCCATGTAAGGCTTGCTAAGGTGTTGGACAACAGAACTTTTCGGTTCTTGTTTGCCTTTTTGTTAATCCAAAAAAAATTTTGGGGTATTGAGTTGGTGAAAGTGATTCCCAACCCTTAAAGGCTCTTGTTGCAATTGGCATTTGCTATGGCTGAATCGCTACCGCATCAGATTATCCTTTATTGAAGGGCATTTCACAAGTGAACTGCTTAGAGGTTCCCTCATTCATACTGGTGAAGTGACTACAATGCGCTTTTTATTACATAATCATCAGGAATGGACCATACGCTGGATTCCAAGAGAGGGAAATGAGCTAGCTCATCAATTAGCCAAATGGGGTTCTGTTTCGGGCATCTCTGGTCCTATTCATTGTAATCAGATACCCACTGATATTATAGTGCTTTGCTAATCTGATGGGGTTATAATTCAGTCTTTTCATGTTGCAAAAAAAAAAGAATTTTTATATTTATTTGTAATAAAATACGGATGATCTGAGGAAATGGAAAAAAAAAATTATAATTATTTTATTAGGACTAAAATTTTGGGTGGCTAAGCTTTCACGGCCTTTGAGAGCTTTTGAAATAGGTCAAATGGATTGGAAATATCTTCTAGATGCGTTATTCTGAACCTTCTGGATTCCGAGGAGTACTTCATGGAATCATGGCATTAAGGAAATGGATCCTCCGGCTTCTTCGCCTATTACAGATGTTAACTACGTTGTCTGTCGGCAAAAACTTAATAGTTTAAAACACGTAATTCACGCTCCCATAATTAATGCTTGTATCGTGATGGATTACGATACAAGAAGTGTGCAGGGGAAACAAGATGTTCACAAAGTTTACGGAAATCCTGCTTTAGACGTCTTGAGTCTGAAAATAGATATATATACCACAACTGTCCAGAAGTAGAACTTCCCTCGAAGTTGCGATATTCATTTTATAATGCCTAAAAAAACTAGGAGCATCAAATCTTTGTTGATTCCGCAGAGTCCCTAAAAGTTAGAAACTGCTTATTTTGAACCAGCATGCTTTCAAGTTCTACTGTTTATATACGAAGGTATAAGGAAACGAACCAAAGCAAATCCTGCCAAGTCAAAATCACAAGAACCTTAAACTACAATTAGCCCTTCTACAACCGATGTAGTACTGTCCCGAGACCATTCAACACCACTTTGATAGGAGAATTATTAAACCTTAATTTAGCATCGAAAGTCATTTTCACTGAAGTAACAGGTCAAATCTAGATGGTTGGAGTTTCAGCAGTAATTGGTATGCCTCTCTAAGCTCTCTTTCAAGAAGTCAGGCTACAGTGCCTCCGCCCAAAGCAAACCCGGTGTCTCTGTTCTCTTCTTTCTAGTTAGTGCACACATACCAATCCTCCTCTGGAGTACATAAAACTGTAGTAGCAAAAGGAATTCCCTAATCTTTTCGAGCTTTAATTAAAAGTTGAAACTTTGTATGGAGATGGGAAACGGAAGCAGGACATAAAAACCCGTTAATTGTCCTGATTGATGCACATGCAAACTGCGCACTTTCTCGTGTATCTAAAAATTGCATCAGGATAAAGCATTAACCTAATAGGCCAAGCATGTGAACACGAGTCTCAGATACGAGGCACAAGATGCAAAGGCATTTTTAAGTAAATTACTATTATAATTTGGAGATAATATTGCTGTAATAATAGCTTGAAGGAAAGTACAAGAACTGAGAAGACGATAAACAGCACCATATTAAAGAACAACAATTCGGAAATAATGCACCCAGACCCACAGGATAATGACAGTGGGAACATGTTGGACGGTATCGAATAGAAGGGAAATCTCCCCCCACTTCACGCTGAAAGATGTCTAGAATATTTTAGGAAAGGTCTTCTGAGATAAAGACTCATTAGTTTATATGATAAACAAATGAAGTATAGCAGTCGTAGTATCAGTGAATCATATGTCTCTGTCTCGCTTGCACTCTACTGGGAGAACAGGGTATCGGACCTTATCAGTGCAGTAGTTGTAGATGGTGAATTTGGTGCGGACCCACTGGAGGCGCCTGTACTGATAAGCGTCAAGGTCTTGGAACTCCTTCTGGTCCCACCACCGCTTGCCCTGGGTGGCGCAAAAATTGGCCTGGACAGAGGCCTCGCAGCCGTCGATGTGGAAGCTCTTGTAGGAGGCGATAAAGGGAGCCTTGGACCAGTCTGTCTTCTCAAGCCCACCCCTTGTGGCCCAGTCGTCCGCGTTCCATAGGCTGGAGTCATGGGTTGGTTGAATGGGAATCTCACTCCCAAATCCTTGCTGTTCTTGAACACCCGTATCGGAACGTCGTCCACAAAGAATCTGACAAGATGCACAGTACAATGTATCCACGTTACCACCCCATTCCCCCCATAAACGTTCAATTATTTGTTTCTGGTTTTGAAAAAGTAAAAAGTGAAGTGCGTGCGTCCCAATTCCAAGTACTTTGATGTGAAAGTTTTGTCGGCATCACTCAGTTTGAAAAAACACCCAAGAAACCAATCCCCTTGTTCCTGCTGACCAAAGTTGACTAATGGGACATGCGGTTGCTACTTTATTTGTGTCGGAAAATCCTGTATACAGTATAGACATCTGCAACTCACCAATTAGATGCCTTGCTTTATGAAACAAAGTTCTTGAACACCCGTATCGGAACGTCGTCCACAGACAAGATGCACAGTACAAATCCACGTTAACATCCCCATTCCCCAGATTGTCCATAAATGCGTTCAATTATTTGTTTCTGGTTTTGAAAAAGTAAAAAGTGAAGTGCGTGCGTCCCAATTCCAAGTACTTTGATGTCGAAAGTTTTGTCGGCATCACTCAGTTTGAAAAAACACCCAAGAAACCAATCCCCTTGTTCCTGCTGACCAAAGTTGACAATAATGGGACACTGCGATTTCATTAGTTGCTACTTTATTTGATTTTATCTCCTTTATTTGTCGGAAAATCCTGTATACAGTATAGACATCTGCAAGCTGTGTCCTCTGATTGCGGCCACCAATTAGATGCCTATACGAGTTCCACTTTATGAAACAAAGAAATATACTCTATTGTCAAGGCTGGGACCATGGATTGGGGGGGGGAACTCATTTCGAAGTAATTTTGTTCTTTTCAATGAATTTATGAGGTCATACAAAATTATTTTCTCTCATAATTTGATTTTATGAACACTGTTATTATTTAAGAAAAAAAAAATACAAAACCCAAATAAAGCAATGAACATTTTAAGAAAAATTTAATCCAAAGAGCAAGAACAAAAATGATCAAACAAGGACTGAGGAGAGGATGTGTGCAGAAGATTGAGGCCAGTTTATCTATCCTCTATTTACTTATCTATTTTGCTTTATGAATGCTTAGGTACTACTAGCAGCCGCATCGCAAAAGATATGATATGATAGTTAATAAACAAAATGCAGAGAGAGAAAGAGAGAGAGAAGAGGAAGAAAGAAAAAGAGGAACTTACACAATCATGTACAGATTCCAGAGAACGGAGTAGGAGTGGTAGCTTGTGGTTGGGTCGAACCAGAGAAAAATCCTCTGTTCTCTGTCTCCCTTTCCTCCTGTGAAGACATTTGTCTGCAAAATGTAAGGCTGCCCAGTTCTGTTCCCCAGGAACTCGAAGTCTATTTCATCGTGCTCTGAGTTTTGAGATGATAGCTGCAGCACAACTATTAAGATTAGCACTATTGAAAGCCCAAAATGAGCGTAAAAATCTCTGCTACTGTTGAAGGCCACCGTTATGTTAAAACCAGAGTGCTGAAAAATTGGGTTACAAATGGGATCAGAATCACTCACATAGAAGGCAGTAACAGTTCCAGCAGAATCACCAGGAACCAACTTGATTTGCATACTGAAGTGACCGAACAAGTACGAACCCTTGGATTGGAAACCAGTACCTTTACCACATCAAACCCATAAATAGTGTGAGGAGAAAATGAGAGACAACAGCTAAGATGAAACGTGTACAAGTATCTCGAGTTTGGAAACAATGGTATCGGTGCTCTATTCATGAGGCAAATAGTACTTCTTCTAGCTCTTTTTACCTGTGTATTTGTCGAGGTGAAGCTGAATCTCAGAACCTCCATTGAAGTACTTGATGTGATCAAAAGCCCAAGTGGGCACGTAGTTCCTACCAAATGGTACGTCTATGGGTTTCCTTGGAACAGCTCCCATGGTTCCGGAGACAATGAATAGGAAACACAGTAACGGAGTCCATAGATAAGAAGACATTATCCTACATGACAAAGGAAAAAAAAGACAGAGAAAAGACCAAGGCAAAGTCTTGTTAGAAAAAAATTAGCAGACTCAAAGGTTTCCCACGACAAAAGAAGCAATCGACTCGAAGGAATAAAATTAGAGTATCCCATTCTAGAGCATTACCCAGAGAGCGAGAGCGAGAGAGAGAGAGATATTTGTGAGTATGTGATGAGGAAAAGTGGAGGAGGGGGAGCCCTTTTGTAGGGTCTGATTTCATCTTGAACACCGTGTTTTAAGGGTCATCTCGCGTAACATTTCCATCCCACGGACAACGTAATTATTCTGGACTATAATAATAGTACAAAAAAAAAAAGTCAATTTGCTCTCAATGACACATTGAGTCTTAAATTTTTAAAATCAACCCATTTGTACTTGAAATAAATCACAAGATGTGTCATAATTTTGACGTTAAATTTTTTTTAAAAGATACAAAATAGACTAAATCTAATAATTACAGATTTCAATACGTTAAAAGTGATAACTGAAATCTTTATTTAAAATTGATTTGATAATATAGCAACATAACGTAACTTTTTCCCATAATAATACTGCCCTATCAATGGGGTGGGGGAGCCTTTCTGGTGTCTTTTTTGTTTTTTGTTGTTTTGCTTTCTCTTTTTTGTCTGAGCTGAGGTTTTATTCTAGTCGTAGTGTTTTCCTTTTTGACTTGGACACATTGTGGTATCAATATTAACTAACGAAAACAAAGAGATTGTGCTTGCAATTCGAATGGCTTAAAAAGGCACTTCGTGACCACGGTCCTTGATCATAGTGCTGTTCAACCATGATGTAGGTGTGGTTTTGGCCAAAATCGATATATACACCGGATAGGTTGATTTTTAAATAATTGCCACCTACACCTACACCTATACCGTTAAGGGCAAAAACCGACCCTTAGCGGTGGCGGTTTTCAGTTATCCTACATTTATATTGGGCTATTTTTTTAACATTTTAGACACTTGGTCCAATGTATTTTTTTTCTTTTTTCTTTTTATCTATTAATCACATGTCATTAAAATCTAAACTAATGAAATTCAAAATCAATAAAATTAAACATCATCTTAAAAATAAGATGAGAATCTAAAGTTTCAACCAAATTTTGTTCTTTGCCCCATCGGTGAAGCTGCTATAAGTTTCATCCCAAAACCAATTGGCAATGAGAAGAGGTGACCCAATAGGTATATGAAGCACAAGATTAAATGGTCCCTATCAATGTGGGACTCTTAACACTCTCCCTCACGTGTAGGCCGAATGAACATGATCAATGCACGTGGACAACATTGGGGAACACAAATAAGTGGGCCAAGCCCAGAAATATGTTGGCTCTGATACCATATCAAGTTTCATCCCAAAACCAATTGACAATAAGAAGAGATAGCTTAATAGGTATATGAAGCACAAGATTAAATGGTCCCTATCAATATGGGACTCTTAACAGCTGCTAAGGAAAACTTAGAGCATCTTTTTTTACAATGCCCTTATAGCTGCTGTATGTGGAAGCAAGCACCATGGCCTTTGGATTTGGCAGTATTAGGTATTCAATCAATTATGGAATGGATTAAAGTGGTATTAGACCTAGCCCGAAAGCTCAACTAAACCATTCGTCAAAAAACTCTTCTTTGTTGTATGCAAGGGTAGCAATGGACCTAATCTGGATGATTAGAAACCAAGTAGTTCACAACAATGTTCCTACTGACCCTAATCTAGTCCTTCAAATTCAAAGCTTCCATAAACAACACTTAGCAGCTTTGCGTGAAGTAGCAAAGCAAGAGCTCAAGTTCTGGACTCTACAACAAATGGATTTGTGAAGATTAATATAGGGGGGAATCAGGATTCTGTTTGAGGGGGGGGTTATGCGAACAAAAGGGGAGGGGGCTTTAAAACACGTCGTTTTTTTTTAAAAAAAAATAATCCAATGTCCAGTACCTGGAAATCCGGTGCCAGGTAGCCCAAAAACTGGGAATGACACTGAATTTTGTTAAAAACCTCAAACTGACACTGACACTGATAAAATCGAATACCGACAACCCGGTGCCGGTGCCACCGAAATTTTCCGGTGGCACTGAACAGCCCTACTTGATCACATGAGAGAGTCGGCCATCCAGCCCAACACCATGACTACTCTGTGTTTCCTAGCAAATGAACCTGGGCCCGCTTTGTTGTTTACTACCTGCGCCTCCTTTAAAAGTGAGCTTTTTTCCCGTTTGTCTTTTGTATTCCTGTTGTGTTTCAAGCCATTCAAATCCATGAAATGTAGACCATGTATCACCCGACGGTCGAATTATAATCTGACCTGCTAAATGTAAATATGTAATTTAGAGCATTTTATGTAATTAAAGGGAGCAGAATATATTTTTTTTATTACATATATCAATAGAAAGAATATGGATAATTTTAAAAAAAATTTCCCCCATCTACGTGTTAAGGAAAACCCTTAACAATCATGAGTAAATCCAGATCTCTATTCACCCAAAACGAATAAAAAAAATCAAGACTTGTGCATTGAATACCCTGTGTTCCAAGCATCAAATTAAAATAAAGAATAATGTCGTTATTCGCCTTTAATTATGGATCAATTGCAAACTCGTCTTCTAACTATGAAAATAGTAATTTATGTCCTCTAATTTTCGAAAGTCATCAATGTACGCCTCTATTCAAATCAGCTGTTAAGTCAACGAAAACAAATGTAAAATGATCGAAATGCCCTTTAAGACAGTTTTAAAAAATAAATAAATATTTGAGAAATAAATTTAAAATATATGTATATTACTGAAACAGAATTTTAATAGTTTTATTTAAAAAATATAACTTTTTTTAATATTATCATTTTTTATTTTTAATGAATTTTTTATATTTTTATTAATTTATCTTAGAGGGTCATTTTAGTTATTTGACATGAGTTCCGTTTAACTCAATGATTGATTTGGACGAAAAATGTATATTAATAATTTTTAAAAATTAAAAAACATAAATAATCTTTTTTATAATTAATAGAATGAGATTGTAATTGACATATAATTAAAAAGAGAATTATAATATTACCTCTTAAAAAAAATCATATATTATGAGATATTATGTTCATAATATATCCAACTGCCACATGGGCGAGAGGAATCCATGTGACCGGGATCTTTTATGCTAATGGAAAAGCAAAGTAGTTATGTTATTTATTGAGAAACGCGCGTTGAGCGGAGAGATTACGAGAGCGAGAGAGAGAGAGAGAGAGAGAGAGGACGTATGGATGGATGTGCCCGGTTAGATTCTAAATAGACCAAGAAGAGAGGAATCGAGTCGATATTGAGGGAAAAAGCTGGGAGAGGAAGATGGGGTCCACGAGACATCAATCAAACATGCGGCCCGACTGCATACCAACAGCGTCAACCTGAGCACATGCCCCCCCCCCCATTCCTTGAAGATCCACATCCCCGCAACAATTTCTAAGATATTGCGGCAGATACAACTCTCTAAATCTCGTCCGTTCATTTGAAATAAAAAGGGACGAGATTTATACACATCGTCAAATAAAATAAAAACAAAGATAAAATATTTAAAAACCCGTATTTCGAAATGTTTATGTCTTGGTTTTGCTGCAATGACGCGTCAAAATCTCGTCCGTTAACTTCAAATGAATAAAGGGGATTTAAAATAATTGCATCTCCTGCAATTTTTAAGGAAATTGCAGGGATATGGATCCTAAAAAAAACAAAGCGCAATTATATAGACTATTGCTTGGCACCGGATAGAGAGAGAAGAGGAAATGGCCCCAAATCTGGAGGGTGGGATGGGATATCCGTCCGACTGACTGCCTAACTGCTTCTGAACTGGCCTCCTGTGCACTGTGTTGTGATCCAGCTAAGCTCTATCATCCCCCCCCCCCTCTGGCCTCCTCCAGATTTATGTCACATTAAATTGTTTAGCCAACCTCTTTTATCATCTGTGCTTCCTTCCTCTTCTTGTTTTTTTCTTATCTTTATTTTTGTCTCGTACGATTAATGAGTTCGACCAATGTACCCTCGTCTAGTAATAAATGGTAGCAGAAGTTTTAATCAATCTACCTACGAACCCAAAAAAAAAAATTAATAAAAAAATAAAATCTGAGGAGGAATTTCAAACCTTTAGTTTCTATAAGCCTAATATAAGAGGATTCCTATTTAATAGGTAAAAATAATGAATATCTGCTATCCTAAATTATCAGACCGTATACCCGTAACATTTAATATTTGTAATTTATGTCTCTCTTGAAATTGTATAATCAGGATTGAATAGAAAATATAAATAATCCTGATCCTGATCCTGATTTGCTGTCAAATATATCTGAAATTACACCACATCATTGAAGCAGATAATGATAAAAAAAATTATAAGCCTTTATTAAATTTCTGGTTGGAGGAATTTTTTATATGGACGGGGGAGATGGCTTACCAGTTCTGGCGGCGAGATTAGAAAGTCTAATGAAAGCAAAGAGGAAGAGGGAGAGAAGTTTTAGCCAAGACATGTGGGATGTGGCATTACCTTTTTTATGACAGATTGCAATTAGCAGATTGTGTCTGCCGAGAGTATTGCTAAATCTCACGTGACGGGTCCCAAAATCTTTCACATGTCTTTTCAGAACTTTGTTTATCAAAGCTTGATGTCCGGTGTGAACCTGCTGGTGGCGGTTTATGTGGCGCATCAGGATTGGAGTGGCGCTAACCATTCTTACTTAAGACGCACTTACTGCATCACTCTCAGAAAACGCGTCGGCATCGCGGCTATTTGGTAGCCAGCCAGCCAGCCAGTAGGGGTCCAAATCTCAAATTCATCAATTGCCTGGTGGCAACGACACTCCCCATAAAGGCGAGCTTGACTGCGAGCAACATCAAAGTAGCTGAAGAGTAAAATCCTCGGGAGCACATCACGCATACATGTTATCCCGCCTCTAAATATTGTCCAAAACAACGAGCGCCTGTTTTGGTTTTGGGCATTCCCGAAATACACACACACATGTCTGGTTTTTAGTTAGTTTGCGGTCATCGTCCCAAGAAAAAAAAAATTAAAAAAAGAAGTTAGTTGGTGATCGTGAGGTCATGCTCGATCTAGTCATCCCACATGCAAGCACCCGCAAAATACAAGGCCCTGAATATGTAGATTTAGCGTGTCGTCCGAGGCCCTATCCGAAAACGATATAGAAAAATAAATTAAGAGGTTGTATAACATAAGTTCTTCTATTCTTTCTCACAAATCTAACCATCTATAGTCATGCATGCCATTTAATGATTCTAACTATAGAAATTGCAGTACTCTCTAGAATGGCGTGGATGACTGTGGTATGTTATATTTGTAGTAAGAAATCCACACCGTCCAATTGAATTGATTCAGAGAGGAAATAAGTTCTTAAGAGGAAATCTGCTACCTAGATGTCATGGTGCTGCCAAAAGTGGAGTTGATCTGTTTACTAAGTCCATGCGTTATGCGTCATTGAGCTTTAGCGTCTGTTAAGCGCTACCCCCTTGCCCAAAGAGCGGAATATGTTGCGATCGAGTCGGGATACTACAGCTATGTTTGGTTTAGATTTCAAAATAGTTTTTTGTGTTTGTGTTTTTTAAATTCATTTGAAATTGGTGAAAAGTGTGTTAAAAGTTGTTAAATTTGTAAAAAGTTATTGAGGATTGGTAAAAGATATTGAAATGATGAAAAAGTGATTGTGATAAATGTTTTGAAAACCATCCAAACATAACCTACACTTTCTGGTCCTGTTCGTTGGTATTCTACCCAGAGAAGGCCCAATTTAAATTTGAAACCCAAATAGGCCCGCCGTCGTCCTATGTCTTCACGAAGCCTGTCGTCATCTCTAGATCTGGCCCATCATGGTTCTGTTATAAAAACTCACGAAACCAAGCCCGTTGGACTCGGGAGAAGTTTTTCTGACTAGTAGAAACCCACCCAATAAGCACACGCTTGACGGCTTGGTATGGATGAGCTGTTTTCCCTTCAGAATGCCCATATAAGGAAGTGAAAAAAAAAAAAAGAAGAAGAAAAAGGTCGTCCCTTATAAAGCCACAAAAGGCGGAGTGGAGGACCACGAGGTAAGTCAGATTGCAAGTGTCAAACAAACGGGTACATGACCTTCTGGGAAGCTCGCTTGTTCATATTTGTGGCCAGATCAATATACAGCAGCTGCGTTGGAACGCAAGCAACGCGCCCAAGAGTTTTTCATTTGACTGCGTATTTTGGAGAAGGGAAGGGTTCTGAATCCGCGTCCCCCGTGACCCCGTCAACCCGTTCAAATTCTTTCATTCAGCGGCCATCTCCGATTTTTCTACTCTCTATTGCGGTCAGGGTCGACACTCGACAGTCTTTGGAAGTGCCTCACGTGCGATATCGACAAACGAGTAACCACAATAATAATCAATATTTCTATTTGTTTTCTTCATGTCTTTTATTAAATTTCCAATTCTTTTATTTTTTATTTTTTTATTGTTCTTCTGGAAGCCAGTTGACACTTTATACCTTGACTATTTTTTTCTTATATCCCCTTGCTGTGGACCGACCCTATTTATTGTTTTATACATTTTCCCCCCTTTTTGATTCCTCTTTTGTGCATTTATACATTAATCAGCGAAAGCTGCAGCACGAGAAAAGAGACCAGAAAATGGGTATGAAAAATTAATTCATCATGAGTCTGGGTCTGGGAAATAGCTAGGCTTGGAAAGGGGGTGGAAAAGAAAGATAAAGACACAGATATATCCGCATTGCAATTTGCAAAGTCGATACAAAAACATGTTGGAGTTTATGCGACCATGGGCCAATTTCTCAAACGCGAACAGGAAATTTTGTGCAAAATGTGTCCATCAACGTGTTAAACAATCCAGCTTTGTTTTGTTTTTTATTTTTGCTTTTGCTTTTGTTTTTACTTTCTTTCTCTGCCATCTTTCTTTTAGCCTGTGTCATCACCCAAAAGACCGACTTAGATGATGTTTATTTTCATGAAATTTTTAAGATTTTTATAAAATTGTGAATATTTAAGTGATGTTAAAATTGTATGCGAATGCAGGAAATTAAAAGTGATTGGTGTGTGTAAATCAAAAAACGTGTTAAAGTATTTTATTAAAATATTTTTTATGTATATTGTGATATTTGTTTGTAAAAATAAAAGTAAAATACAAATTCTAAAAAAAACTCAAGACGAACGTACTCCTAACGACGACTTTAGCCGTACATTAATTGTCTAACGACCAGCCGTACATTAGGAAATTGAACAAGAGAATCGTGGAGAATTTTCCGAAGAGTCAAACATCCTTCAGTATTTTGATGGAAATGAGAATTGATTGCAACAGGCCAGAGGAGCGTCAAAATCATCCACTCTTCTGAAGAGTTCTAATCCTTTCAAAACGGAGAAAAACACATGATACAAGAGAATCAAGAAAACCGTGGAGAATTTTCTTTGGCGAAGAGTCAAGGCTTACAATTTATATCCTCAAAGCTTGATGAAAGTCAAAAGAAGTGTCGAGCAAGTGGTTTGGGAGGTTTGGAAACAAATGCTCCAACAATCTGCTGCTAACTGTCTTATGTTGTGACCATACAGGATTTCGGTCAATTTTCAAAATAATTTTATTTTGGACCTTTTAAATTACAATTTCCCTTCAATAAAATTGAAAATTTATCAAAATAAAAAAATTTTATGGCATGAGAAATTTTCATTTTGCAAAATATCTGAAAATCAGTCTTGATATCTTCACTGTGGAAAAAAATAATAATAATTTAAGCTATAGAATATTAAAATTCCTATAATTAAAAAGTGTAATTTTTATTTTTCGGCTAAAAGATGAAAACCATCAAAGAATTAGGGAAAAAAAAATATTTTTGTAAGACTCTCAACAGATTTTATGCCCAATTTTTTTGTTTTTTGCTTTTTGGGTGCATTTTAAACTACTAAAATACAGCTTTAATCTTCCTCAAATTGCGTTTATAAAATTTAGATATTTTCTTAGGGAATTATGAGGATTATATGCTGTCAATTCATTTACTTGGTCTTAAGATTTCTTCTCCGTCTTTGTTTTTTTGCTAAGAAGATTTCGGGCTGTCTAGGCACCACCTTCGTCTTGTCTAGAAAGAAGCCTAATTGGGTTTATAAAAACGACCGTTTGACCGTTATCCCTTTCCAGAGTCTTTTTAATTTTATTTATTTTTCTTTCTGTCTAGGGGTCTGAACTGATCACAAGTCTGAACAAAATGGTTTCTTTTCCGTCCACGACTGAAGTATATAAAACGGGTAGCCCTCACTGCTCGTAGGGATACGATGATTTGATTAAGATATGTGGTAAGGTGCCAAAACACGACTTGGAATATCTTCTTCGATTGTGATTTTTCTTTTTTCCGAGTTCCCCAATCATTTAAATCTCTTTTGACTTTTCTGAAACAGCTGAACAAAACTCCTATATAACTCTCTTTTTTGGTGTGGATCAACCACACATTGGTTGAAGTTGTTTGGAACGTAAGAGAGGATAAGAAAAATGAGAGCCGGCGAGGGAACAGGAGCTCAGTGGAATACCAGTTCCGATGGGATTGAGATTGTAGGAAACGAGAGAAGAAGAGCGTTTAGCGGTCCTCTTGCTGGAGCACCTCCACCTAAGCAGTTCAGCAGAAACAGGAGCAGAAAGAGCGGCAGATTCAATTTGCCTTCTGACCACAAACTTGGTTCCTCCAGCAACACCACAGGCGACGCGGATGATGGCTACGTGGAGATCACCCTCGATATCCGCGACGATTCCGTGGCGGTTCACAGCGTTCAGGCGGCGATGGAGGATCCCGAGTTGGCTTTGCTGGCAAAGAGGACGCTCGAGAAGAAGCCTTCCTCGTCCTTGGGTTCCTCTTTGCTGCGGAACACTTCGGCCCATATCCGGCAGGTCTCGCAGGAGCTCAAACGTTTTACTTCCCTCTCCAAAAGATCGTCTGCTGCAAGACGTTTCGACCGGACCAGGTCGGCTGCAGCCCATGCCTTAAAAGGCCTCAAATTTATCGCCAAGACCGGCGGCGCTTCTGGCTGGCCCGCCATCGAGAAGCGATTTGACGAGCTCACGGCTTCTTCCAACGGAGTTCTTCCATCTTCATTGTTTTGCGAATGCATAGGTAAGCTAATTTCCCAAATCCAAGCATTCTCACTGAAGTAGACTCCATTTTGAAAGACTATTACACAACTGCAGATTGCTCCAGGTTATATATGGCTTATGTTAAGTATCCATGACAGGGATGAACAAGGAGTCAAAGGAGTTTGCAGGTGAGCTTTTCCGAGCACTGGCCAGGAGGCATAACGTCAGTTGCGATTCAATTAACAAGCAACAGCTCAAAGAGTTCTGGGATCAAATGTCCAACGATAGCTTCGACGCCAGACTCCAGACTTTCTTTGACATGTAAGTATAAAAAATATTTTTTCTCTTGTTTCTTTATTCAAGCTGCTAATTAATTATACATCCTTTCCAAGACGTCTCCTTCCACTTTTTTTTTCTTCCTTTGAAATCCCACACGATCTGTCGGTTTTTTTTAAAAAAAATCCTTTTTAACTAATTAAGAACCGAATGTGTGCTCATTCAGGGTCGATAAAGATGCTGATGGAAGAATCACGGAAGAAGAAGTCACAGAGGTATGCTAGTTATATATTTTGGTCGAACTAGACCACGTTCAGCTGATGATTAACTTGTTAAAAATAATTAGTTGTATATATTTTAGAACAGTTTAATATTAACAATATGACAAATTCTCGTTGCAGATTATCAGTCTGAGTGCTTCTGCCAATAAGCTGTCAAATATTCAGAAACAAGCCAAGGAATATGCAGCATTGATTATGGAAGAACTAGACCCAGATAATGCCGGATACATCATGGTTAGTACTGACACCAAAAGTAGTACTACTCTAATTTTAATCATATGACTTCCCATTGTAATTAATGACCCAAACCTACCCTGCTGTTGCTTCATGCGAAACAGATATACAACCTTGAAACACTGCTATTGCAAGCTCCGAATCAATCTGTTAGGGTAAGTGACAGCCGAGTTCTGAGTCAAATGTTGAGCCAGAAACTGAAGCCTACCCAGGAAGACAACCCAGTACGAAGATGGTACCAGACGATGAAGTACTTCTTGATGGATAACTGGCAAAGGGTATGGGTAATGATGCTGTGGCTGGGGATCTCGATGGGTCTGTTTGCCTACAAGTTTGTCCAGTATCGAAACAAGGCCGCGTTCCAAGTGATGGGTTACTGTGTTTGCGTTGCCAAAGGAGGGGCAGAAATCCTGAAGTTCAACATGGCTTTGATATTACTACCAGTATGCCGGAACACCATTACTTGGCTCAGAAACAAGACCAAATTAGGGACCGTTGTTCCGTTCGATGACAACCTGAATTTCCATAAGGTAAACTTTCATACATAAAACATTTTGTTTAGTTTGACTAAAATTCGTGCAAGATTTTATTATATAGCGAAAAGTGCCAGATCCCAAAAAGTATAAATCTTAAAAAAAGAGGGTTTTTGTTTTGCTACCGTAAAATTCAGGTCATTGCGGTCGGAATTGCCGTCGGCGTTGGATTACACGCCATTTCTCATTTATCATGTGATTTCCCACGGCTTCTTCACGCAACTCCGGAGGAGTACGAGCCCATGAAACCTTACTTTGGTGTCGAACAGCCTTCAAGCTACTGGTGGTTTGTGAAGGGAGTTGAAGGGGTAACGGGTATAATAATGGTGGTCTTGATGGCCATAGCATTTACGCTAGCAACCCCTTGGTTTAGGCGAGACAAGATCAACCTACCCAAGGCCCTGAAGAAGTTCACTGGTTTCAACGCCTTCTGGTACTCCCACCACCTTTTTATCATCGTCTATACTCTCCTCATTGTCCATGGCATTGACCTCTACCTCTCCAAGAAATGGTATCAGAAAACGGTCAGCAACTATTTCTTCCCTTTTTTCTTTTCCCTTTATTTTGTTGCCTGTTCCTCCCCCTTTCTATTTTATCGATTGCGTTTTGATATTGTAGCCATTATTTCTTGCTTGCAGACATGGATGTATTTGGCAGTGCCTGTATCCCTTTATGTCTGTGAAAGGTTGGTAAGAGCTTTTAGATCCAGCATCAAGCCCGTTAAGATTCTGAAGGTAATTAACTTTCAGCCGTTTGTCTTCTTCCCAAAAACCATTCTCACTGGCTCAATTGTGCTTTATTGAGGCAAAGCGCCTGATTGGATGAGAGTTTTGTCCACTACTGTAGGTTGCTGTTTATCCTGGAAATGTCCTGGCACTGCACATGTCAAAGCCTCAGGGTTTTAGATACAAGAGCGGGCAGTATATGTTTGTCAACTGCCGTGCGGTTTCTCCTTTTGAATGGTAGGTATACATACAAGTTGTAACAGGCAGCTGGATGCACATATAGTTTGACCAATTGCCACAAAAAATTTATATCACCGAAAGCACTTAACCTTCCTCTTGAACAGGCACCCATTTTCCATTACATCGGCACCAGGAGATGATTTCCTCAGTGTTCACATCAGAACACTAGGTGATTGGACGCGGCAGCTGAAAAGTGTTTTCTCTGAGGTTAGCTTTACACTTCAAGAACTTTTTTTTGGCCATTTGCCTCTGACACTGCATTGTCGTTTACTGATAGAGGAATATTAAAAGTAAGCTTTTTCGTATTGGTTAGGTGTGTCAGCCTCCACCTGATGGAAAGAGCGGACTGCTCAGGGCTGATTACATGCAAGGAGGAAGCAACCCCAGGTAAATCACATGCTCTGTTAACTGTTACCTGGGAATAAAAGTAACTTCAGAAATTTTTGACACATCTTGCCGAGTAAAAAGGATGCCAAGTCAATGCCTACAACTCCTTGTGGACCTTTTTGCAATTTGTCTGTTAAGTTCACACCCAAATGAATAAATATAATTGTGCCAATCATGGTTGGTCATTTTCCTACAAAATTTGGCATAAAGTAATTATATTGAGTGAGATTGGAGATTTCTTTAATCTGCCTGATGTCAGCTATGATTCATCTAGAGCATCAAGTTGCGTGTTTGTTTGTGTAGTGGGATCCACCCCTAATGTTGATTAAAATTGAATGCAAAACAGCTTTCCAAAGATTCTGATAGACGGTCCATACGGGGCTCCGGCACAAGACTACAAGAAATACGATGTGGTTTTGCTGGTGGGTCTTGGGATCGGGGCCACTCCCATGGTCAGCATCGTCAAGGACATAATCCACAACATTAAGGTCAAGGATGAAGAAGACACCTCGACCGAGGGCACTTTAGAAAGTGGGAGAGGCAATTCGTCAAGCCACAACAGTAAGAACAAGAACAACAGAGGATTCAGGACGAGGAAAGCCTACTTCTATTGGGTGACCAGGGAACAGGGCTCATTCGATTGGTTCAAAGGGATAATGAACGAGGTGGCGGAGATGGATGAGAAGGGGATGATAGAACTGCACAATTACTGCACCAGCGTGTACGAAGAAGGAGACGCCAGATCAGCGTTGATAACCATGCTTCAGTCCCTCCACCACGCCAAAAATGGTGTGGACGTGGTGTCCGGGACCAGGGTCAAATCTCACTTCGCCAAACCCAACTGGCGACAAGTCTACAAGGGGATAGCTCTCCACCACCCGGATACCAGAGTTGGTGAGTCCTCACCAACCCTATCCCACCATCTTTTGCCCAGCAAACCACGTGTGTGAAAAGCAAATGGTAAATTGCCTAATAATTGTTTTCTTTTGGCCCCCTATTTCTGCAGGAGTCTTCTACTGTGGGGCACCGGCACTAACAAAGGATCTAAGGCAACTAGCTTTGGACTTCTCTCACAAGACCTCCACCAAATTCGAATTCCATAAGGAGAACTTCTAAATAATCTAAAGAAGAAGGAGAAGAGCATGAAGGCCTTAAGTGTGTGACACAAAAAGTACGGGAGATCAATCGGTTGATCTACCCCAAGGGGGCTGAATAAAAGGAAGTGGACCCACAGCAACGTACCCACTAGAATGTGGTCCGTCGTGGGAGTCACTAGCGCCTAATTCCGTGCAGAGTTTTGGTTTTTGCCAACTTTTTTACTTTTCATACATCTCTATTGGATTACTCATGATATGTATACGGTGTATTCTTACAAGGATGCCGTCCTTTAAAGTGAAGGCCGACATCTTTGGAATCTTTGTAAGTTTGTACAAAAGGTTGCCTGTATGATTAACAGCTCAGTGTGAAATAG
Source organism: Morella rubra (assembly GCA_003952965.2). Taxonomy (NCBI): domain Eukaryota; kingdom Viridiplantae; phylum Streptophyta; class Magnoliopsida; order Fagales; family Myricaceae; genus Morella; species Morella rubra. The sequence goes on from CM025855.1 coordinate 31,263,765, forward strand.
GAAATGACATCCATATTGTAGTATTTAGCTTCTGTATGGGATGGCGTTTGTGATTGCAGCATGACACGCCTTCATACATGAAAAAAATAAATTTAGATATTTGGACAATTTCTTATCAGTCCTATTCACAAAAAATAAAAAAGTTTATTAATTTTGCCACTTGAATTAAATAGTTCAATTCAATAAGTGTTATGTATTTCTATGACCATCTTTCCCTTTCGTAATAGAGCCAAATACAAGGTGCTTAATACAGGGCCTCCAAAGCCGACTACATTTAAATTTTAAATGGAGCAGCCATGCCTACTGCAACAATATTAAAGGTCCCAAGGGCAATAAACCAGAAGGCCTTAAAGGTCACAAACCAATGACCGTATGAGTCTCAATACAACTGGCTACAAAGGCCTCACCAAACTGAGTCAAAAGACCCACAAACCTAACCCGAGTCCACAGACCTGAGGCACAACATATCCACTCCATGGTCGGCGGTTTCCATCGCCAGAGAAGGAGGTGATAGTGAACCTCGATCTCACTTCCCTAGAGGATCGTTCGCATCAACACCTACAGAAAAAGGACACATAGAGGTGACTCTTAGCCAAAAATGGAGGGAGGGAGGGCGACAACCCAAAACACATATTGTGCGTCAGATCCATGCGCCCCCAGAGTGGCCATGGTGTGCCAGGCAACAGTGCTGTGTAGTGAGAAAAGAGGCAATGTCGTAGATTTGGGGTTGCTGATGACGACCAATGGGCAGCCAGGAGGTGGGCAGTTTGTTGCCTAGGTGAGGGATGTGCGCTGAAGGGGAGGGTTCAAAACAAAAGTGTTGGGGGAGTATAGAGACAAAGGCAACCCTTTCTCTCTAGACTTACGAAAAGCGTTCACAAGTGGAAGACGATCTACTTCTTGCTGCACACCTTTCGAGTTGCAAGCTTTTTCTATGACTATCTTCCAATTCAATAAAGAAATTGGAAGAATTTAACCCACCCAAGTAGCTCAAGTGATAGCGGGGGGGCATTAGGGATTCAAACCACTATTTGTGCAACAAATTTGCAACTTAAATGAGGAGAGGAGTTTGTCAATGGGCCGATAAATCTCTCCAGAGTTTAGAGTGTCATTGAACCCAACTCTTAGAGATTGAATTAGATCCGTTTCAGTGTAAGTAAATAGGTCCGAATTTCTTTTGTTATCAAATAAAATAAAAATAGAAAGAATTTAAATCCGTCTTATTGAGAGCTACCGCTAAATGAATCTTTGGATAAATAATACGTTTTTATCTGTATTGAAGGCGTATAAATGATTTGGTGACGTGTGCTCTATGTATAGAACACTGACTAGGTTCAGCAAGACAATGCAAAGCCTTTATTCATGCCCTGGTTAAAAAAAGAGAGAGATAGAGTGCGCGGGAACTCATTAACTGATCCATTAACCCATTAAATGGGGAACAGCTCAGGACAAAATGATGATCATTTTTACTTATTGGATACCGTTTAGACTTATCGTATCGTTTATTATTATTAATGGTTAGTTGCTTATGAATTAAAGGAATAATGAGTACCTAATGCAATTGTCATCCAAACGTAAGCCCCCCACCATCTTTGCTTCAACAAGTCTGGTAGGAAGAAGAAGAAGAAGAAGAAAATGGAGTTGAACACATGTATTGTTGTTCTCGAGGAGATATTGGTAGGAATAGTAGGGACGACAATTCAGTGGTAAAGCCGTAAAGGCAGACTGGACTAGTTATCCCAACTCTTCTCTTCTTCTTTTTTTGGGAAAGGAAAAGGACCAGGTCAAGACCTTAAAAGGGCAAGCAGGCGGTCACCAACCTACAATTGAATTTGAAACCCACCCACTGATTAACAAATCGAGGGGCAAATGAACAACAACAGTATAAACGGTTTTGGTTGATTTGCTGTCTGTCAATGTGTGTTGGACAGGTGAAATGAAGGCCGACATTCTTATGTCAGGGTAATGTCATTGGGGTCGCGATGGCTGGGCAGCCAAATATCATAGAGCTTTTAAGAGTTGCATATACGGACCCGACTTCGTAGTATTTTTCTGGTTGTGTTGTAATCCGGCTCTCGAGGTTGTTTTGGTGTTCTGGCCCTCATGGCCTATTTGTAGTTGTCTTACAGCTCTTGTGACTGATCATGCGGATAATTGTTGTAGCTGCCGGATCTTTGGATCATCTTATTATAGGACCTTTGGTCCGTTTATATTTTTTTTGTTGGTCATCTGAGCTTGATTCTATTTGTATTGACTGCTATTTTCTCAGATTTTAATATATGACGTATGTAGCTTGAAAAAAAAGAAAGAAAGAAAGAAAGAAAGAAGACCCAATTGAAAACTATCTGCGAACAGTTCCTTTTTTTTTTTTTTTCTTAACTATAACAACTCTTAAATTTAATTAATCTAAGGAATTTCAAAGACTAAAGGGCGTGTCAATTACCTCAGCAGAGACGATGGGCTCTAAAACGTTTGTCTTTGATACTTTGGACATCGCATTTGCCCCTTTTCGCAAGCGAGACCTGGTTGAAATCGTTTCTCATGCTTTGCGGGGTTGCTTAGTTTCCAAATCCTTTTGGAATATGATGTAGCCATTCTAAATCAGTCCATCGTAATGTCTATTGGGTCAGAAATTCGAGGGAGCTAGATTTAAAGTCCAGCACTTGGGATGGGTTGAAAGGTCCAAACTTTCCTTCCTTCCTCCTTCAAGCAAAATAACACACTAGAACTCAGAGTCTTTCCTGTAAGGGGATTTCTCCAATGTCATTGTTAGTCGTCCTCCCTCTATATCTTTTGTTTATTGGTTTATCATTATTCATCAGGGGGAAGCTTGGCCTTTTCTTACATGTACCTCTAGTAGTTATTCCCTTTGCTTTGCCGTTTGGGCTTGGGGTCCTCCTGGACCTTAGCCCCACTTTCTTTGGGCCTCAACACCCTTTGGAGCTTTTCCGTCTCGTCTACCTTTTACCCCGAATCAGCATTGTCAAGGTTGGTCTCCTTTAGGATGGATTGATTCGACTACCTCTTTTCTTCTTTCTTTTACTTTTTCGACTGTCAGTTCAATTAATTAATAATAGAGAATAATTATAATTTCTTACGTAAGTTTTCTTTGTCCAATAAAACGTGAATGTCAACCTCTTTTATGGACCTCCAATCACCAAGGAGCGTGTACCGCGTTAGATGAACTGATTCATGCCTCACTATTTTGGGCCGCTAACTATGGACTTTTGTAGTAAGAAAAAATTACTCCCCCATCAGAATACATTAGTAATGCCCGGCTATTTGTGAGGCTTCCTTGTCAAACCCCTTCGTAGTCTTCTCAAAGAAACAAAAGAAACTGGTTGTCTTGGTTGCGGTGTACACGCAAATACTGATGACTCCTCTCTAGGGAATCATGGCCATTGCGTTGGGCCATGGGTTGGCGGTCTATTGGACTGGAGACAAGCCTCATGTATTCATTTTCTCTAATTTCTGAACCATGAGAAAAAGAGTCTGCTAGCAACCCGATGGTACAGTCGAATCCCAGATCGAAGAGGGCGCAAAGCCCACCTGTGATTGAACCAGCTGCACCAAATTTCAATGCTCTGTAAGATGGCGCAGAGCCCACCATTGATTGGCCCAGCTTAAAGGCTTTGGATGACACCCCGCAGGGCTCGATACGTATGCTGCATGGCAGACTTGGTGTATCGGAGAACAAAGGTCAAACTTGAAACATTCAAAGCAACAGTCGGAGTTCGACTAAGGGGAAAAGAGAAAGAAAGGAACAGACGGAGAGCGATGGTAAGACAAATGGGACCTGGGAAAATGTTGCAAATACCTTCAGCATTAGGCCGCAATTCCCCAACTCTGGTTTTCCAAATCCCACAAACATCCCACCGGCGATTGTTTCAGAAAAGCAGACTTGATGCGGAACTAGAGTGTTAGCTCCAAATTTTATTAAATAAGCCTCACATGTGGCCAAGTGATACCGCCACAGCGGTAATCATCAAAGAAAAATGAAATTAAAGTTTATAAGTGGTTTCATACACTAATTATAACTATGACTAATCCAGTCCTCGATATGGCAAATGCCAAAAAAAGCAAACTCATAAATGGCCAGTGATGCTTGGCTTTGTAGCTTCATGTGTATCCCAACAAGGATGTCAAATACTTTGTTAAGTCCGACATCTCAATTTATGTGGGCAAGCATAATGAAATTGACGTCGACATTTTGAGCACCTTCTGAGCATGTCCTCAAACATGCATTAGAATACAAGACACAGGCATGGAAAGCATATAAGAATCAGATAAGAGGTTTATCCAATACATTGGTAAGTTAACAGTGAAGCCTCAGCATTCTCCTAAATAAGAAGTATCCAAAGTACAGATTTGTTGTCTACGTTTACATTTAACTATCCCACCTAATGATTCAAGGTAAGTAAAAGATCCAAAAGAATCATCCAAGAAACCAGACATTGCAGATTCGAGCGGAATGGATCTCAGACAGCAATTCATCAGTCAGACAGGACACAGGATACATAATTTACGTTAAAAATTTCGGAACATAACTGCTATTGCTTCTTTTTCAGGCACTCGCTTCCTTGTTCATCAGACAAGGTTTGAGGTGAGCTGACACCATTGCTACATTTATGAACATGCTCGCCCGAAGAGGCTTCAGCCATTGAGATATCAGTAGAATACTTTTTGATTCTCAAGGAAATGAGAAAGCTTGATATGATCCCTATAACTGGGAAAAGGTATGACCAAACCTGAGATTTCTGAGAACCAGATGCTGAAGCAACAGCAGCACCAGCAAGGCTGCCAATGGATGTGTTCTGCAAGATCATTGGCAGGCATCCAATAACTGTTGGCAGCAAAAAATCAAATACGAACCCAACTTTTGTAGCAGCTAGGGCGTAATTTATGACATAGGAGGGTATGGGTGAGAAGCGGGCAAGAAGGACAAATCTCCAACCATCATGCTCGACACCTCTGCTAAGGATATGGAAGTATTTGTTTCTCTGGGCCCAATCCATTGCCGAACTTGAACTCTTGAATGCTAATCTGAAATAAGCAAACTGTATCATTCTTGTACTCGAGCATTTGACGAGAATCATATGCGCGTACATGAGAGCGAGAGAGAGAGAGAGAGAGACCCGGGGGGGGGGGGGACAAGGATCATACAATTTAAGAAATAGATTCCCTATCAAGAAATACAGAAGAAACATAGCTTTATTCCAATCACATTAGTCAGCCACAATACTTGCAATACATCATGAAGCTCTTATGTAGTACCAGATCCTTGCGCAAATTCAACAAGAATAGAACGAATCTTCTTTAAAGATATAGCAAACTGTAGATGACTAAAAAACTACAACTACTTTCCCCTGTCCTCGATTAACTATTTGCTACTCATCATGAAGTCATACATTTTTCACTTTTATCTGTTACTTTCTTGCAATCCATCCTAACATTCTCTCTATGAACATGCTCATTCAAACACGCTATATTTCAAAGCCCAACAGGCCATGCATGTAACCTTCTCATTTAAAACTCTCCTTCAATAAAGACTTTGTTGTGAGCCGGGCAACCCCCCCAACCCCCAGGCAGGAAATATATATATAACGCACAAAAATAAAATTTCTTTGTTTGTTTCTTTTAACGCAAATGATCAATCGTAGACGACAACAGTCATTTTCCGATTCCCTGGACACCAATTTTCATCATTATTTGCCTTGATTTTCCCTATGAGCTGGAGAAAGACTATAAAGTATATATTTCATTTGATTCAGGCATGAGGATCCCATAACTAGGTCTCGTTCCTCCCTACTCGACTGTCATGGGAAAATGTTATAAACATCCTCCATGAACCTTATTTTTGACCCCTTACTGAAAACTAAAAGATGGCATATCCTGCTGTGCACCCACATTAAGAGCGGGTGGTTCTACCTAATGAGGAGAACAACAAACAATCCAAATTACTAATGAGCTGTGGCATGTCCTCACAAATGCTGAATTCATGACTTGCACGCGTGTTCTTCTCTCAATCAAACGCTACCAATTTAAGGCTCCAACAATCATTTAATCAACGTTTAGGAAATTAGACGATGAGAGTTTAATCAAGGAAGAACTCTCCACTACTAGTGTTAAAGCCGGAAAATTTCAAAAGGGCCAACTTTTATGTCAGCTGAATGTGAACTCAAATTCCCCGCCCACATAGAGAACATGTGTTAGATTGGCATCTTGCAAGATGTGATCAAAACTTTGACGGACATTATCATATTTATCAGCAATTAGGAGTTAGGACACCCTCCCACGCCTGTTTGAGCCCAATAACAAAATCGAAAGAGGGCGAGATATACAAGGAAAAATGACGATTTGCAATTAGCTCAAAAACCATCTACCATTTGATTCAGCCAGAGCCCAACACAAAGTACATTAGTCTCGACCTTGAATCGTTGAAATGAGCATCAATTAGCGTAAATTTCCGAGATAAAAAAAACCAACCGTTGATCGTAACAAAAATCCTTAGCTAAACAGCAGTAATAAGGATCATAAAAAACGACAACGAATTAGCAAACAAAGGAAACGACAAACACTGACCTGCCGATCCAGAACGAAAGGGAAGCGCCCAGCACCTTTGCGAAGAAGACGCAGAGAACGGCCGGGAGGAATCCAAAAATCAGAGAAGCAGCGGCCTCGAGGAAGACGGCGTAGGGCAAGCAGAGAGCCAAAGTAAGGGTGTGGACCCCAATGTACACCGGGAAGGCCCACATCCCCATTCGATCGGACCATTCCCGCAACAATTTCGTTGCCCCGTCTTTGTCCCATCCGTACCGCTTACTCAGCTCCCTCGCGATTCCCACTACGATTACAACCACCGCTATTTTCCACCATCTACTTCTGCCCCCACCGCCCATCTCTTCAGTTCTTCCTTCCCCAGTTTTGTTCTGATTTCAATAAAAAAAAGTATTGTACGAGAGAACAGAATCTTTGACGGAGTGAGACGGGGACAACCTTAAGACCATGGGAGGTCGGTCGATGTTTGGGCTTCCGGTTCGTTTATGGTCTTCGGTTAGCTACTCAAATGGGCCTTCCTTTCCGTTCTCGTCCACATTCAATTCGCAAAACCGTTGGACCCAATAAAGTGTTGGTTTGATTCTATTTAGAGAAGTTGGACCCAACTCAATTCCCAAACATGGTTGTTAAGCGGATAAAAGACACGTGCCCGAATTGAAATTTTCAACGCCGACACGAGTTCTTATCCGGGGCCCGGAACAACACTACAATCCACATTTACATGGAGTCCTACGCACGTGCACTCTCCAGTCAAATATCGCATAAAGGCTCCCCTCTCTTTCTCGAAGATGCCAGATGCACGTACTGACTACTTCACTGATTGAAACTAATACCCCACGTTTCGCACGAACATGACAGTTGCCTACAATTTTTTCCTCTTTCCTAATCTTGGGCGATGTGGGACGCCTAATTTGACCGCCTTTTTTCCATTCTTTTTTTTTTTTTCCCCTCTTCTCTTATAAATTCAGGTACATTTTGCCTTAAAAACTGATTTTTTTTTTTTTTTATAACTAATACGAGGCTTGTGCAACAGGATCGAGTGTTTAGAGTTCCTCGTAGCACTCCTAATTTGATCATATCAATTTTGTAGCTTAATAAGATTCGTTAGAACCCTCTATTCAGATACAACAAATTTTTATCTATAAACTACCATGTTCGAAATATTACCATGGCGTTTAATTTTAGGGTAAAATTTTAAGAGTCGATAAAAAAGTGAAGAGTGAAAATAAAAAAGTAGGTAAAAAGGTGAAAAAAGTTTGTGAAAAAATAAAGAGAGAGGAAAAATTGTAATGATGATAAAATTTTAAAAGTTAAAATTTTAATTTGCCAAACATCATGTATATTTACAAATTAATTAAAATCACGTGAATAACAAGTTATATTTCAAAGCATAATCGTAGTTTTATTTATATATATATTTTTTAAATAAATTCCAGTCTAATTTAACAAAAAAAATAAAAAAAGAGTGTAATGTATTAAATAAATAGTTTGTGGATATACATATTTCTTTTAAAATAATATAGGTGTCATGTTACACGCGCATGCAGTCTTGCATACGGTGGATTAGTGGATAATTACTGATCACGTTAAATTTATTTATTTATTGAATTATTAAAATATGCAAGTTGGATTTTGGAAGTGTTGATCAAGTTGGCTATTAAAATTGGAGTTATCACGTGAACTATATATATATATATGCTGCTCACAGGTGATTGAACTACGTGATAGGATACTACGGTATCTACTGTCTGTATGTATTCGAGATGGTTGAACCTGGAAGAAGCAATTGTTAATTGTCTCGGAACATGTACGCGTGGGCCGGTCAGCATTGCAGAATCCAAACGCCATTCTGCTTCCTCAAACCGCGAGTGGACAATATCGCTTTATTTTTTTGGTCAAACTGATGATGAGTGACCGATACGTAGACGGATCCTTTGTCGTACGCCACCTAAATTCTTTGAAATCTAAAATCTTGGCCGATACTGAAAGGATGATCACGATCACGATCTCGATCTCGATCTCGATCACGATCTCGCGAGGGCGAAAAGCATTTTAAAAGAATCTCGCTCTTTTCTTTAGGAATTTTTTGGCCCGCTTGCATCATGTTTTTGTGAGTTATTTAGGTTGTATTTGAGTGTTAATATTTTGGAAAGTTTAAAATTTTAAAGGTATTAAAATTAATGAAAAAGTAAAGAGAAATGATTTGAATGAATTTTTTATATTTTTTATAATAAAAATTAATAATTTGATAAAAATAAAAAAATTATATTATAATTATTTTATTGTGTTAGAAGTTTAGAATAATAAAATTTTAGTAAACAAATATAGTTATTATTTAGGGAAAATATAAATACCATAATTGTGGCAAAATTAGTAGAATTCGTGCACGTGGGATATTTTCATCATCTAATGGATGAAATTAAGTAAGGTCTCTATTCTTGTACTAGAATGAGTCTTATAAATCCAAAAATGACTTCATAAATCTAAAAATTTAGAATTACGGATATTAAAATTAATTTTGCTAAAAGTACAAGTAACTTATTTAGATTTTACCCTTATTATTATTATTATTATGTTTTGGCTAATGTCGACAGTTGGGGATCATGGCTTCATTTTTTTTTTTTTTTTAAGCATTAGGAGACAAGGCAACCAGAGTACTAACAATCCTTTCTGGACATGATCATAGAAGTATAATCGTTGTAAAATGTCTAGTTTGAGCCATAGTTATTATCTATTGAGCGAGCCCATCACTATATCATCAATTAGGCTTAAGATTACTTTACTCTCACAAGCAATTTCAACTTATATTACTTAAATTCTTAACCTAAAAGAGAAAGGCTAATAAATGTTGGATATTACCAACTGAATTACAATCCTGTTGGCCACCATGGCCCCTCTCGTCTACTCAATGTGGCATGTAGTTTCTAATTTCTGAATGGTCGTTTCTTTTTTTAAGAAAAAACGATCCTTGTTTTACAAGAGTAGTCAAGTTTTTTTTCTCTCATTTCATATTTTAAAAGTTGAAACGGTCAGAACTCTGTCACTACACAAGCAACGACCCACACATGACACAACGCTTGAGAAAAATACTATTGCATTATTTTCTTGTTGAATACTCCGGTAAGCGCATGAATGGGGGAGAGTGCAGTTTGTTTAGAGAGAGAGTGGGGTTGGATTTATTGGGAATGGCACGCTGTTGTTACCCTTTCCTTAGACCATGCAGCACATGAAGGACGAAGAGAGAAGAGAGAAGTGAAAAAAAAAAAACAAGAGATATTCTTTTGTTTCAACATAAACGGTATACTAGAAATCCGCAGGTCTAACCGCGATAAACAATGTTGTATTTCAATGTTGCTTGTACCAGAATGAACCAATAGGAATATGCTTAATTTGCCTTGGGTATCCTCTAAAGGGCGCAACTTCCACTGCCACTTCGTCGGTTCTCTCTGATTTATCTCTTAAGGTTGAACAACGGTGATTCCAACACAAACAGTTCTGAATATCTTTTCGCATCGTCAGTCGTGTCGTTTTGCGTAAAATATATGCACCAAAAGCTAAGCTCATGAAAGGCGGGATCTGATTCAAAATTCTCTTTTGGCCTCGGAGGAAAAGGGAGAGAGAGAGAGAGAGAGAGAGAGAGAGAGAGAGAGGTTTTCGAGTCAAACAATGTGTCAAACTTTCAAGAACAAACAAAAGCAAGTGCAGAGTACTGTGTGTTACGTGCCAAAAGCTTTACCCGGGTCTCACGCCTCCCGATCAGTCCTCTATCGCTAAAAACCAAGCTCTCTCCTTTCTATTTTCTACTCCCGCCGCTCCTCCCTCTACAGTCTACCCTCTTCTTTCTCAATGAAAAGCATACGAGGAAACAATATGATATACGCATACACATTCCCTTCACCTATAAAACCCGTATATATAATCAAGCGAAGTCGCCTGCACCATCTTATTCATCTACTTCCTGTCAACATCTCATCTCCCCACAAAGACGCAAACCCTTTTGGCTTTTGCCCTTTTTTACTTCGTTTACCTAAACAACCAAACCTATTGTGCTATTACTATATAGCTAACGAGGAGGCTCTCAGTACATTTGTGCCTGAGCCCTTTTTTGCGCTTTCTTTCTGAGAATTATGAGATAATGGGTTTCATCAAGTACTTCAATCTTCAGATGATACCATGGTGTTTCCACTTGCTGGGAAGGCATGCTTCTTGCGTGCAACTCCGGCCTGAGCCTGAGCCTAGAGTCGGGTCCATAAAGCTGATCAAATCCGACGGCATCGTCAAGATCTACCACCGTCCTATCCACGTCTCCGAGCTCATGATCGAGTTTCCAAAGCACCTGGTGTGCCGGTCCGATTCGTTTTACATAGGCCAGAAGATTCCAGCTCTTTCCGAGGACGACGAGCTTCAGCTGGGCCACAAGTACTTTCTTCTTCCCCAGCATTTCTTCCAAACCGTCCTATCGTTCGTGACCATAGCCTCATTTGCCTCGTCTCTACCCGAACCATCCCCGCTTTCTTCTTCTTCGCTGACATCTAAGGGTTCGAGGAATGCGTTTGTAAAGAGAGCAGCCGCTTGTCAACCTTTCGATATACAGAAAACCCCATCCGGGTGTCTAAGGCTACGCGTCTCGGATGATTTCATATCTCAATTGTTGGAAGAAGGGAAGATCAGAGAGGAGGATGAAAAGAAGGATAGCTCAAGCAAATCTGAGAGTGCAGTGTGCAGTACCCCTCAATTGCAGAAGGAGTACGCTCAGCTTGTCGGATCCCATCGATGGAAGCCGAAGCTTGAAACGATACGGGAGTCAGAGAAGAGAAAACTGTCATCGTTTGGGATGAAGAGAAGGAAGAAACCTCAACCAAAAGGACCTCAAAAGAATCTCAGATCAGAACACCACCTTCATGTAACTTGTACCAAACCTCCTCCAAAGATCAAGATTAAATCAAGAAAATAGTTCTTAGTGTCCGAGCCTTTAGTTTTCCTTTTCTTCTTTAAGTCTTATATGAACCTGATATTTTGTAAAACTTGATTACAGCTAGGTAGATACAAAAACTCAATGAAACGCCACTCGATTTGCAATTTCTTTGTCATTGCAGTTATATTTTTCTCTTTGTTATTCTAAGCAATTACATTTCGAAAGTAACACCTATAGACTCGATCAAGAGAAGAGTCACTACAACTGAGATTAATAAACCAAAAAGTTATAGATAAGTAGTAATTGAGAGAAACCTAAAACTGCAGTCAACTTTCACTTCTACAACATTTATATTTTCCTTTCCGCACCACCATCAACAATTCTGATCTGAAGTAGAAGACATGCTTATCGGTTTCTACGTACCCAGCTAATATTTCAGGGGATACAAGCTACTCTCACGGCTTCTGGATAAGCAAAGGGAATTTCTGGGTGTCTGACATGGCGAAGAACGACTAGACCCTGGCGAAGGGCTGTAGTACTGTGCTGGGTGCATGCATGTCTTTTCCCTAAGTTTAGTTGGGTTGGCAGAGTTGGACCGTGCAGTCATCGCGAGGGGCTGGCAAAATGGTACTAGTCCAAGATGGAGATTGGGAAAAGGACAAAGTACGAGTCAAACAAGGTCAGCTTCGAGATTATTGTTGGCTTGTTGCAACAATACATTCAAAGGTGAGTTCATATATTGCGTGGGTGCGTGCGTCTTAATTCGTATAAATACATTAGTTTATGTCGCGACTTGATGCTCGGAAGCATTAAATATAAGAATTTACGACCCCGCCAATCCATCACCAGCATGCACCAAAGCTTCAGCCTCCTGTGATGGCCGTCACATCATGCCAATCCCATGTCATCATCGTAAAAAGTTTAAATAGTCTTCAAAATGAATCTTCCTACCTAAATTACCCAAATTTTTTTTTTTTTTTTAAATTGCCTAGGTGGTCCAGACGTTGGTGCTTCGGTTCTAGTCTTCCAGATCTTAGCTTCGTGATTTTTAGCATTGCCATCAATAATTACTTATAAAAAAACAAAAAAAGCATCAATAATTACGATAATCCCTTTTTTTATTTCCCTGTTTAGACCAACAATTATGATACGATTTGGTAAACGGTTTGACACAAATTGAGCAAATTAAGCTTAGAAACACTTATCCCCAAAATAATAATAAAAGACATAAATTAGTCTGATTTCCTAGTATTATTCTAGTTGGACAACCGACAGTCTCTGTTGCAAGGTGGGTTTGTTTGGTAAGGACAAAGTTTTCAACTTTTAAATAAAATTTTCGGATGTAAAATGTTTTTACAGCGAAGTATTAAAACTCATAAATTAGTCTGATTTCCTAGTATTATTCTAGTTGGACAGCCGACAGTCTCTGTTGCAAGGTGGGTTTGTTTGGTAAGGACAAAGTTTTCAACTTTTAAATAAAATTTTCGGATGTAAAATGTTTTTACAGCGAAGTATTATAACTCATCTAAAATAAAGCAGAGATGGAGGGGCAAAAAATCACCACACGCTATAAATGCCAATGCGGGAGGGTAATTGGATACAATGCTCTGTGTTTGCCTAGCCTTTCAATAGTGGCCAGCTCCACATTTTCAGGTTCGAAACAAAGATAATATCAAAGACGCAAAGCCGAAAATGTACGTCCTTCCGTCCGCGTACGCACGAGTTCCGCATCATTGTTTTGTTTCCCAGAAACAATTGAACACAACTCAATACCATTATTCCCGTGATCTTCGAATTAGTGCAAAGGTTGGCGGTGAATTGGTGTTTGACCACCGAGTGCTCGATGAAATACCCGTTCCAGACACGGACATTTTTGCTTGGAACAATCTTTTGCAAATCCACCTAACTAATGGAGATTTCGACCTTGTTATTTCAACTTACACCCAACTGCTTCTCCGGGGCACTGTTCGTCCTGACAGGCGCACTCTCCCTCGAGTTTTGACTGCTTCTTGCCGTAGTGGAGATATTTTTCTGGGCAAACAACTTCATGGGCACGCTCTCAAGCTTGGGTTCTCTTCCGACCACTATGTAGTTACTGCATTGATCCAAATGTATGGACGTCTTGACAGTGTTGATACCGCGAGGTGGCTTTTCGAGAAGTCTGCACATGGGAATTCCGTTGCTTGGACTCTGCTAGCCAGGTTGTACATCATGAAAAACAAACCCGGTTTGGCGATTGATATGTTTGACCAAATGATTGAGTCAGGGGCTGAGATAGATTCGGTGGCATTGGCAACCGTAGTGGGTGCCTGTGGCGTGGTTAAATCGCTGCAACAAGGGAGGAAGCTGCACCGAATTGCTCGGAATTATGGACTGGAGTTTGACGTGTTGGTCAGCAATAGCCTCTTGAAAATGTACATAGATTGTGGCAGTATGAAAGATGCTCGGGAAAATTTTGATGGGATGCCAGCAAAAGATGTAGTTTCATGGACAGCAATTATAAATGGTTATGTGAAGAAAGGAGGATTCAATGAGGGTCTTAAATTGCTTCGGCAGATGAGTGTGGATGGCTTTAAACCTGATGCTCTCACATTTTCTAGCATTCTCCCAGCCTGTGCGAGAATGGCTGCACACAAGCATGGCAAAGAGATTCATGGCTACCTTCTTAGAAACAGTACTTACTTGAATCTCATGGTCCAAAATGCTGTTATGGACATGCATGTGAAATCAGGATTTATTGAATATGCTTCAAGGATTTTCAATACGATGAAGAATAAGGATGTGGTTTCATGGACTGTAATGATAATGGGATATAGTTTACATGGACAAGGAGAGCGTGGTGTGCATTTGTTCCGCACTATGGAGAGTAACTCCACCATACAAATAGATCAAGTCACATATACTGCTGTCCTCCATGCTTGTCGCACTGCATGCATGGTTGAACAAGGAAAGTTTTTCTTCAACTGCATCACGGCACCTAAAGTTGAACACTACTCTTTAATGGTTGCTCTTCTATCTCGTGCTGGACTCTTTGATGAGGCAGGGATCTTTATTGAGGAACATAAGATTCAAAACCATGCTGAAGTACTGAGAGCACTTCTCGATGGCTGGAGAAATCACCAACAACCGAAGTTGGGTAAGCGAGTCATTGAGCAGCTGTGTGATTTGGAACCTCTTAATGCCGAAAACTATGTGCTACTGTCAAACTGGTATGCTTACAGGGCAAGATGGGACATGGTTGATAAACTGAGGGAAACAGTGAGAGACATGGGTTTGAAGCCTAGGAAAGCTTATAGTTGGATAGAGTTTCGAAATAAAGTTCACGTCTTTGGAACGGGGGATGTATCGCACCCAAGATCAAAGAGAATATCCTCGGAATTACAGTGTTTAGTGAAGAAAATGGAAGACGAAGGATATCGGCCGAGCCCCGACTTCAGTCTGCATGATGTGGAGGAAGAAAGAGAGTGCATTCAGATTGGACACAGTGAATTGTTGGCGATTGCTTTTGGGCTCATCAGCACACAACCTGGTGCAACAATTCGTGTTACTAAAAACCTCCGCGTGTGTCGCAGTTGCCATGATTCTGCGAAGGTTATATCCAAGATAGTAGGACGAGAAATCATATTAAAGGACCTCAATTGTTTCCATCATTTTAAGGATGGCTTGTGTTCATGTGGAGATTTTTGGTAATCCAGATACTCATATTTTGGTTCTTGGAATTGCAAGAATTTCAGCTCCTATTTACGCAGCAATCTGCACTTCTTTTTTTTTTTTTCTAAATACGCAACAATCTGTACGCTTCTCTAGATAAGGTTTTTGTACGACAATGTGTGACTTGCAGGATTAACTCCCTCTAGACATGGCAGTCATAGCGCCGCTGGTCCATAGTCCATTCAGCGTACAGTGCTCAACTATGGAGTTAAAACCAACCGCATAGTTGAAAATATTGCCTCATGTCAAACAAAGGACAAAAGAAGGGGAGACGGGGGTTTTAATAAATCCAAATGGAAATTGATCTTTTCTTAAAAAAAACGAAAAACAAAAAAGGCATACTAATCAACATGAACTCAGTCCAAACTCCAACGTGACTCTCTTGAAATAGAAAAACGAAAAGAAAATTCAGGAGATATAAGTTTAAGTAAAATCCAGCTACTTGGAGTTCCTATCTCCTCAAAATTGTAAAGTGACAACCAAAGGCGATTCTTGCGTTCCTAGTTCAGTTATCACGTCTGGTAGGCCTCCTACGCGGAGCAGCAGCAGCAGCATCCTCCTTCTCATCCTCGTCTTCATCTTCCTTCTCCCCACTGGTTCCTTGATTGTTGGAAGTCTCTGCAGGCTCATCTCTTCTTGTTTCACTGGCATTGACCTGCAAGTTTCAGGGAAAAAGAAAACCATATATGAAAAAATACTCTCTCACTGAGATGCAAGTATGATGTGGCTAGTATAAACTTACCGCTGGCTTTTTGCCACCGAAAAGGATTCTGAAGAAAAATGTCAAAATGATGACCAAGACCGAAACAATAACACCAATGGTTAGATTGGGTTGTTTTTCTCCCTTTTCAATGAGATCCTGCACGAGCAACATAAAATCACCGTTATAGGACCTCCCCAGGCTTGTTCAAATGAAACGGTAGATAGTGCTGTATAAGTGATGACAAGTTCTTAAACTTACAATGATCTTGGGTTTGTAGGCATCCAAGAAAGGAATATCCACTATCTTGTAAAGAAGGTCAAAAACCTTCTTCTGCAAGTGGTAATCCAAGAGATTTATTAGGGCATGAAATCATTCAAAAATCAAAAGAAAGTAAAACATAAAGGCGGACAGGAGCTTACCTGGAAGCCAGCAAGGCCATCAGAAAGACCAGAAGCTGCTTCTTCAGCCTTTTGTTTCTCTTTCTCAACTTCGAACTTTGGCTTCCATGTTGTTAGCCTGTATGATTCCGCAACCTTCTCATCACCAGCAATGAGAATATTGTCAAACAATATGCCATCTTGCATTGTCCAGATCTCAATACCAATTGCAGCAATGGGTTCAAAATCAGGTTTCTCAAGCTCAAAGTAATCAGGATTTGGGATTTGTTGAGGCTTCCATATTCCCTTATAATTCGGGTTATCAATTAGAGGAGCGTGCCATTTTCCTTTATAAGCAGGGTTCCTCTTCATTGGCCTCTTCCACTCACCACAACCAGGTGCAACCTCGCACTTTGGGTTATCAATTTTTGGTGCCTCCCATTCACCATCTTCCTCATCATCCCAATCTTCTGGCTTTGTAGCCTCAGGATCGTCAATCTCCTCGGGCTCATCATCCAACCATCCTTCAGGTTTCACAGCTTCCTCATCTTCAATCTCCATGGGTGCATCCTCATCCCAATCATCTGGCTTCACAGCATTTGGATCTGGAATCTTAGCTCGCTCGTCCCAGTCTTCTGGTTTCTTATCATCTGGGTCAGGAATTGTCTTGGCTGGAATTAGGGGTGGCTCAAAATCATCAGCGACGAGGAAATTTGCCTTCGTCTTCTCCTCCCCATCAATTAGAATCCGAACTTCATTATCTGGTCTCAAAACTGCAGTGTAGACATGAGATAGTTTGTCGGAGGGCACCGAAGGGGGGGACTTCAGATGGTGCTCCACATACTCCCCACTCTTGGGGTTCTTGTGCTTAAGAATGAAGTGCACCTTGTTTGTGGAACCGCATTTGTCAGGTCCAAACATGAAGGAGTATGGAGAATCATTATCAAATTCCTTGGGTTGCCATCCAGCCTCTTGTGGTCGGAGATACTTCAAGTATGCACCACCACATTCTAGCCCATTCTGGAGACGGACTTCATACTGTAGGACAATGGTTCGGTCTTTGAGACTCACAGACTCATCTAGATCTTTTACTATCGCATACTTCCTTGCCTTCTCACTAACCAGAAGGCCATAATCATCATGTCCCTCACTTTTCGAATGCTTCCAGACACCTAAACCCAATAAGGCATACTGATATAAAAATTCATTCTACAAATAGGTCAATCATGGCAACTGTGACAGAGCTAACCGATGGAAGATTTGGAAACTTCTTGAATCCTTGTTCTCTTTTGTTTTTTGTTTTTTATGCTTCAAAAGACTAAAGACTACAATGAATATGCAATCGATTATGATTTTATAGAACATCATTAATACTAGGGGTCGCTGTTGAGCGCATTCAATAGCAAGCATAACTCGGGTAACATGACAGCTCAGCATTCTAGGTTTACCAATACAGTCAAACTGATCTCTAGCGTACGGTAACTACAACTGAAACTTCCACAGCCGCAGGGCAGCCAAGGGAACGCCAAAAAGCGAAAACAGATAACAAAAGCTCATAATTTGAAACATTAAACCAAATTGAAAAATTGCTCATGATAGTCACAATACAGTTCAGACTGCAAGGAGTCAACAAGAGAACAAAACGAAAACCGGCGGTGGAATACAGATCGAAGTATCGGCTAATTTATTGCGAAGAGCATAAGAGATCAAAAGAAGGAATAAACATCTTAATTAGATACAGAAAGAATAGTAAATGGAGAGGCACCTTTATACTCGTCCTTCTGAGACACAATCCACCGACTATCGAACGATTCGTCAAACGAATCGGAGTAGATCTGTTGGTTACAAAATACTCCATTATTGTTCAACTCAAAATTAGATTAAAAGGAAGAAGAATCAGAGATCCAGTGGTAAACAAACAGCAATGCAAACGTTACCACATCAGAATCAGAAGCGCAGATCTGGAAGGAGAAGGAAGCAATCAGCAGCACCGCTATCAGCTTCTCAACAACAGGTAGTTGATGGATTTTCCGTCTCCCTTCCATCGCCAAACCCTAGCCAAACCCTAAAGCCCAAAAATCAAACGGAGAATCACAGTCTTTTCAATAAACAGGCAAATACGAGGAAAAGAAAAGGAAGCTAGAAAATTCTAAGAGGAGAGCAACGCATTGAGAACACAGTCTTTTCAACAGGCAAAACGAGGAAAAGGGGAAGGAAAATGAGAGGACGCAGATACAACTTACAAGTTACAAGTCCTACTGTACTTCTTTCTTCTTTGCGTTGGAAAGACGGGGGACAAGGGATCTCAAGACTAAAGACATAAAAAGGCGGAATTATGGTGAATAAGTGCTTAAAGTGGGGTTTGGATATTATGGGGGTCTTAGCAAAAAGGACTTCATGCAGAAAGGGCCATTCAGTTATTTTAGACATTATAACTTTTATAGCAACTAATTGGCTCGAGCCTTTATACAGAAAATCGGTTTTAGGCTTTTAAATAATATTTCTTATATCGGAATCCGCGCTTTCATTTTTTTTCAGATATAGGAGCAGTAAAATTTTATGTTTTTAGTTTGATAATTGGAGACTGAACGCATTTTCTAGGGATCTAATTATTTTCGCGTATAGTACAGGGACTGATTTTGCATTTATCCCATATTTAAATTTAACTCTTTATTTTAATTAAAAAATATACTTTTCTATTTTAACTAAAAAATATACTTCTCTATTTTAACTAAAAAATAACTTTTCTATTTTAATTATCTTTTTTACTTCTTTATTTTAACTATCTATTTTTACTATTCTATTTAAATATTATTTTTTAAAGATTTTTTTTTAATATTTATATTTTTAAATATTCGTTTTATTATAATAATTATATTTTTAAATATTTGTCTTATTTTAAAAAGGTTGGATTTTTTAAATTTTATCTTTTCTTAGTGCTTGGAAATTTTTCATGAACTTCTTTCCTGCTATTAAAATAAACATCGTTTAGTTTAGATAACAAATATAACTATTCAAGTTAGGAAAATAAAATCCCAAATCATATGCCTAAAGAGGAGATTGTGAAAAATTTTGTGCTCTATTAAAGTGCAATAAAAATGGCAATTACTAAACATTAAAGAAGGATAGCGTGAGTGCTGGGAGGAACTCACGCTGGAGGAAGAAAATAAAAAGAAAGAGAGGGAGAGGGTGATAACTGGAAGGAATGAAAAAAAAGAAAAAGAAAAAGAAGGAGAGAAAAAGAGCGTGAGTGTCCTGCAGAAGAAAAAAAAAGTTTAAGATAAAAAGGTGAATAATAATTATCTAAAAATAAAGAATTACTATTTACATATTAAAATATTTTGTTAAAAATTCTAACAAAAATATTAGAATAAAGACCCTGTAGGAATGCTGTTCCTCGCGTGGCTTCTAGTAGAATGTAGAAAGGTTGCTTAGGTTGAACCCGCAGGAGCAGGGAAATGGACAACATCGTACTGCTTCGTTCACTTTCTCCGTAGGTAGACCGTTGGATAGATCTTCTTGTCTGGAAACGACATCTTCAATCCCACGTACATTCCACGAATGTAATTAAAACATTTGTACATTTCGAATGCCTCTTATTTTTTATTTTTTTGTTGACAACAGATCCACCGGTGAACCATCTTACTGGAAATTACAACACCCTACCTAAACGTTCCAAAGCCAAATTTTGAGAGATTAGTAGTAGAGTTTTGACAGACACCACGTAATATATTGGCAAAGAGTCTGGTCTCAGATTGAACTTCCAAATAATTTCATTCCAGTAACCAGAGGTAAGGTCAAAAATAGAACGTGTAGAAGCAAGCTAACAACATTACTTTTTTCATTTTTTATTTAGGCAAAATAAACATCACTCCTACGAACATTGATGGTTTATTCCGAAAAGCTAAAGGCCCAAAAAAAAATGATGCTCCACCAGTAAAAACAAAACAAAATAAAAAATCATATATTCGTTTAGGATAAATGCAAGTTTTCACTCATTAATTATAAATTTGATGCATTATACCTCAAATTATCTACTCTAACACATTACATCTTCAAACTATTAAATTATAACTAGATGTGTTGTGAATTCATGAAGTTATTGGAAGTATTATCATTATTCTGTATTAAAAAAAAAATTTCAATTTTCCTCTCGCAAAATGGTTAATATTATATAGTTAGATGTTACAATTTGTCAAAAACTGATAATTTAAAGTGAAATAGATCACATTTCCTATAGTTTTATGAATTTGTTTCTTTTTTTTCATTACTCGCTATTTGCGTAGCATTAGTTCATATGACTATAATTATTTTGTCACAGAATAGTCTTACCTATTTGCTACATTTATTGTTTTGGTAGTAGCAATAAAAATTGACAAGGTCAAATATATATACGTTAATGACCCCAATCACGTATCGTTGCAACTTAAAGGGGGGCGCAACATGATTTAAAGGGCGATCAGCTGTCCGGCCAAAAATGTGAGCACAATCGCTACCGATTACATTCAGGCTTCAGCTTTTGCATCTGATTCGTACAAAAAAAACTTCTCCAAACTCTTACCTAATCGCGTCTAGAATCGTATAAATTAATCAGACTCAACTTTACAGCTTTGGAATAATTAAAACTATATAGTTAACATGTTCTGACGACATGGTTGCATAAATATTACGCTGCAAGGATGACGATTGAGGGACCTACCAACACCATTCTGTCACGTTGCAAGGCGATGCCTAATCACTCCCCGCTCTTCATCCAACACGAAATTCGCCCTAGAGAATTGGGGGCTCGTGAAGAAGGGTCTTAGATCATAGATTTCATGCTCCTGTGCCTGCACAGAACAAAATTCACCCAAACATTCAGCACAGGAAAGGGCCCTCGTATAGCCGAGGTCCGGTGAATAATTGAAGTTTTATGTTCGAGTTACCTTGCTCTGCAGATCCTCCACTTTCACATCAATGTGGGTAAGCCCTAAAGAAGACCCAGTAACAATTTGTTCAAAGTGCAATGCATTCTTGACAAGCTCACGAAGAAGGTACAGGAGTAGTTCATTGTAATCCTTCTTGAAAGTCATGTACTTCCTGAAGCTCTGCGAAAACATATCAAATTCTTGTCAGCCAATTGTCTCAGAGATCAACTACTGAATTTCAGAAATATTTGTAAGAATTAGTAGACGTTCATTTAAAGGAGTAAGAATGATCGTTAGGGTTCAAGACAAGATCATGCATAATTACATGGTATACATTCCCAGATTCACTCAAAACGGTGGTAATCCTGGTTTAAAACATAAACTGTAAGCATCGGCAACAGCTTGAAATGATGTCAAAAACAGCTTGGGACTATGGAACTAGCAGACTGAACATCGGGAGAATCCATCTAGGAACAGTTACCCTGCCAACAGTAATTGATACTTTTGCGAAACAAAAAGCAGCCCAAGTATATACTAGATCCCGAAAAAAAAAAAAAGGTATGTAGTAGATCCGAAAAAGTGCTGGAGAAGCAGCGGCCAGTGTCGTATTGACAAAATCACAAATATGAACATTCTTGACCAGAACAGACAATTAATAAAATGCTTTAAGAAAGGCCACAAATTATCGAGCCAATTCTGATGCGGCAGAATTAGCTTGTGCTGTAATATGAAAATATTAATATAGATATAACTAGCATCAGCAAGAACATCAAGAAGATACCAGAAAGCAGACAGTAACAACAGAGGACATGACACAGAGGAGCTCCTTGAATACCTTTTGCAGAGCTTTCTGCACCCCAAACTTTTGGGTTGAAATGAATGAATCAAGCAGGACGCGAATGGCCATGTCTACATCTTCTTGTGTGACATGCTGCCTGAGGTGCATTTTAGCATGTGCTTCTGACATCCGTATCATTGATTCTATGTGCCTCACAGCTATAGGCACTCCTTGTCCGTGCTAGATGGGCACAGTGAAAGAGAGGATAGATCATTAAATCATCAACACATGAGACCCATTTATCAAAAGCCTCTAACAGATAACCATACCGAAGATTCTCTTCTCAGTTCAGCATAAACATGTGTGAGCTTATCCATATCAGCATCATGCAACCTTGGGAATACATTCAGCTTGGCATAAGTTATGTACTTCTTTAGAAGATCTTGGGGTAGTATCTGAAAAAGAAAGGACAAAAGTTACAGATTAAGAAGCAGGAAAATAAGTTCAAAGAAATCGAGACAAGGTATTAGACCAATTAGGATCTAAATATCAGACCTCAGGATCAACAGGCCTGGCAGACGCTTGAATGTCTTCATTGGATTCGCTTACAGGTTTGTCATCGCCGTGGCCACCCTTGGGTTGCGACTTAAAATGGCTATCGACTACAAAGTTTGCGAGCATCTCATCGGTGACAGGGTCCACAACATCCTGCGAGTTATCAATTTCGTTCCTGTTAAGGCCATCCAGTAACTAGAACCAATGCAAATAGAAATTTGAGTTCACAGAAATATACCTTTACAACACAAAGGATGTCAAAACGAGAAATGATGGGATCCGTCAGCTCAACATTCTGTGAAAGTGTTTTCGAGGAATCATACCTGGAAAACAGGCACATTAGTTATCAGGTAATAAATTCAAACATGCCTGGTTGGTGACAATAGAAGTGTAAAGGAAAGTAAGAGAGTGAGGTTGGAAAGGGAGAGAACTAATGGAGGTCCTTTAGCATCTGAACATGTTCAACAGAAAAAACCCTGAAAGAAAAATATCAGGTATTTTAAGACTTTCTTCATGTCCATCTGATAGGCGCTGGGACTTTTATATGATTCTTATGATGAGTCCTGGTGCAAAATCATAGTGACAATGCAACTTCCTCCCTAATGGCACTAGCCATCTGATATGGATTTATCCATGGTCATACCTTCCTCCAATAGGATTTGCTGCAGCAATCACAGAACATCGTGCCTGAAGAGAAGTCACAATTCCAGCCTTCGATATACTAATACTCTGCTGCTCCATTGCCTCATGAATACTCACCCTGGTCAAGAATGAAAACTTCAGTACTGTAATGTGAAAAGTTTTGCTCTGTTCAGAGAGAGGGGTTCACAAATTATATACTGTATTTATAAACTTGTATTTGCTTACCTGTCCTGATCATTCATCTTGTCAAACTCATCAATAAGGCAGATTCCCTTGTCAGCAAGAACAAGGGCCCCTCCTTCGAGGGTCCACTCCCTTGTGACCGGGTCCTTGTGCACTGCTGCTGTGAGCCCCACAGCTGAAGCTCCTTTACCAGTAGTATACACGGCCCTGTGCCCAGTCTTTTCCACATACCTATTCAAGAATCATTGAGAAGTCAGATCATGGCTACAAAAGCAAATTAAGCAATATAGCTTCTTTGAAATGGATCAGAGCAGTTCTCACTTCAAAAATTGTGACTTGGCCGTTCCTGGATCTCCTAGGAGAAGTACATTTATGTCCCCTCTCAATCGGTGTTTCCCCTCAACATTTTTCTCCTGGCCTCCAAACATAGCTAGAGCTATTGCAGTTTTTATATCTTCATGGCCATAGATTGAGGGGGCAATGGACTTGCTAATCTGCAAGCGATTTCATAGCAACCTTAGTATGGATAACCCATTATGCTGAAAGACATAGGTAGGAAATTAAATCAGGTCAGTAAATAACCCTTTCTCCTATTCTGGGGTCTTTAGCTAACTTTTCTATCTCTTCTTTGTCCTCCTGTGTAAGCTTGTAAGCAGAAAATAGGTCTTGCTTCTTTGTAACGTAGTTCGCTTCAACAACAGTGGCAAATACAGGGAACCCATTTTTTGTATTCAAAGATAAGTCAAAATTGTTTGTATAGATGCCTGTGACCTCCTGCAATTAACCACATGAAACATAAGGCTGAAAATTAGGAAGTATTCACCAGCCAAAGTAACGAGCAAACGAGCCTAAGAAGTGGACTTTACAATTTCTTCCCCTGGGCGGGCACAATCAATCAGATCATTCAACAGTATGACTTCCTTGTATCTAGGAAGCCGACCTGCAGGCACAATTCCAGGGCTTTCTTGGAGTGTAAGTTTTTGGTAATTCCTGTATATTGTCTGCAGCAAGTCAAAGTAATATACACATATGAGTTCCAATTTATGTTTGGTTGAGGATTTACCTTGTTTTTCATTATTAGGGACCCAAGAGAGCAAAAAGCTGAACTCAACCAAGTATTTTGAACCTGTTTAGCTAGTTGCTGAAAGAGGTTTTACAATAAGTTCTTTCAAAATTGACTATTTGTCCCTCTGTTAGAGGTGTTACAAAAATGTCTGCGATCGAGTAAATAGCTCTACGAACAAATGGATTGGACCGAATTGGAAAATGGAAAGATTTGTATGAGTTATACCGTTTATCACGACTCTGTGGAAAATCATTAGGTATGAATATGTTAGATACCTGTGACTCGATTGGTGAAATAGTATCGCTCTCCAAAAAAGCATGTGTTTTTTTTACCGACGCATAAAGAAAATATTTTGTTGCAAATGAACAAAATATTGAGGAATTGTTCATACGTAAAATCATAATTATTGGCACGGGCCTTTTCCACTTAAAAAGGGATAAAATCATAACCTTTATAAAACACATGGACGTAATTTCTGTTCTTCTAGGTGGATTGTCACCAAAATAAAAATCACAGACAAAAATAAAGATATAGAAAATCCACCTGTTCAACATTGACAGTGAATGGTCCTTTTGATTGGCATTCTGGGCAAGAACCAACCTTCACTTCTGAGTAGGAGTTCTGAAAGAATGGCCCCAAGATTGTCCCACATTTGGTGCAATCATATTTTACCTGCTGCAACTGGGGGAAGACCCCAGAGCGCCGGGTCACAACTCCCCCAATACGAATCATGGTATTCAAATGAATTTGCCTGCAAATCAACAAACAGGTAAAGTTAACATCAAACTTCTGTCAGTGGCTAAAAGAAAGAAAAAGAAAAGATAAGAAAAGAAGCAATGTTTTTAATCATTACCTTATATTCCGAATCTGATCGTAAACAGGTAAGTTGGTAACACGGACATAGATCTTTTGATGGATATTTTTGTAGTTTGGATGTAGATCAAAGACAACACTCTTGGCAACTTCTTCCATAACTTCTAGGACGGATTGTGGGGCATCAGCCAGCCAGATGGCAATATTGGGATGAATGTAGATGAACTGTTTGTAATCAATCTCCAAGCTACACTTATTAGCTGCAAGAGAATATACAAAACAGGATAAGGGTTTGATGGGTGAAGGCATTATCTAGCTTACACCACATGCTGAATGTGTAAGGAACTAGGTGAAAGCTGAGCAAAATGGATAATTAGCTGCAAGAGCATATAAAAATCAGGACAAGGGCTTGATGAGTGAAGGCATTTTGTAGCTTACACCACATGGTGAATGTGTAAGGCACTAGGTGAAAGCTGGGCGTGACAGGTACTTTACCTGACACCATCTCATTTATAAGCCGTACATATTCGAAGTTCCCATGATCATTCTTTGGATTCACATATGTGAGTAGAAAGTCCTTGAACTTTTTTGATATAAAGCGCCGCACTTCATCCCTAGTAACCCACTCTCTCAGCGTTCCTTGAACTCGATACATCTCAAATTCAGCTTCATCATCATCTTCATCCTACAATAAACAACATTGATAATCAGAAAATAACTAACGGTGTAAAGCACACTTTCAGGTGGAAGGTAATCGTTGCTTTGAGAAAACCAATAGAGTGAAGTGAAGAGAGCTCAAGACCTCATAGTGGTCGTCGTCGGTCTGATCAGTCATGGGCACATCCTCTCTCGAGTATCCCCTCTGTGATCTGCCAGGTGAACTTTGCGTTCCATCGGCTTCATCATAGTTCCTTGGTGCAGTAGCTCTAGCCCTCTTCGAATGCCTGTAGTTATCATCATCGGTATCTGTAACCAAAATGTGAAAGTTCATAGTCCTAAACTAGGAGGGCAGAATTCAGCTACCATGAGTGTTTAACTCCATTTTCACAAGTCAAAGCTCCTGCACTGCATTTACACGCATGTCACATTTGGTTTTTTCCTTTTCTCAAAACTTGGTAGCATTAATATCTACAGTATGGTTATGCTTTATTTACTCAGAATAGTAATTTACGTTAACTACCAGTACCCAGCTCAACTCAAGGCACAAGTCTAATAATGATTGCGTAAGTGTAGTCATGGTTTCTTGTCTAGATGGCTGGGGGTCTTCTTCTTTTTTTTTTTTTTTTCCAGACATAGGGAGAGCAGAACTATCCTTGCGGGTTGGGAGAATCAACCTGGGGATCAGCCCTCTTCAAAGGGAGGCGTGCAACTTGAGCCAAGGCTCAGTATGGGTTTGGATTCATTGGTCATCAAATCTGAGAATTTTCTCAGAAAGAATAAAACATCACGAACATACATGACAATATTAATGGCATACACACTTTCCTGAGTTTATAGCATACACTGTACACATAGACACTTTCATGAGTTTATGCTAGGGAGATAGTACAGCAGAATCTGCGGAATCAAACAGGGACCAAATAATATACCCTGGTCATGGAGAAGCTGGGGCAGCTTGCGGTTGGTGTTGCGGCCCTCGCGGGCGTCGAGCTCCAATTCAGCAGCCCTGCGATCCCGCATGATCTGATCCAAATCCCTATTGTCCTCCAGAGAGTCATCCAGCCCCACCGACTCGTACTGGTCATGCTCATTCATCCTCCGATAATCACTGCGGTTTTTTTTTTCCAGACTTTCAGCAAACATTTTCACAGACAAATTGAAACCCAAAAAGAAAGTGTAGTGAGAGCTAGAGGGAATTGGACAAGGAAAATGGAAGAGCGGACTGACTCCATGAAAGTGTCGTTGAACAGATCCTCTCCGTCTTCCTCCTCCTCCACCTCTTCGGGCTCGTCGCGGATGATATGGGAATCGACGGCGGCCTCCTCATCGTCGGTGAAGTTATCGGTGGTGCGCGGAAGCTGATCGCTGTTGAATCCTGTGGAGGTCGGCGATTCCGGGGTTGAAGAAGGCCCTTCTCCTTCTCCTGCCATTTTCTCTCGGCGCCTGAACGTTGATTGAGTCCGATGACGGCGTTTTTCGGCTTTCACAGTGAGAGCCTTCTTCCCATCTATCACCTTAAGGCACCCAACGTGGCAGTCAGGACCCACCCGCTTCACTCGTCCGGATCGGATCGTTCTGTTTTGGCGGGAAATGTTGGCGCCAGTTTCACGACGCTTTACACACGTGGCCTCCACCAACTTAACCGGTAAGGGTAACGAGAGGTGTTCCGGATTTGGACCGGATATTTATACCCGGTCAGGCTGAGTTTTTGGGCCTCAACTTTACTGGGCTAGGTTAACTAGCGGGCCGTATTTTGACTTGCAATAATTAATTTTAGGGGATAAATATAAAATTCATCATTCTCCTTAGTGCAAAAATCAAATAAATCCCTACACTTTAAAATTCTTCATATTTGAAGAGTCGAAGAAGAAGGACTAAAGTCTTGATAAATTTTAAATTTCATAAACAAATTTGATATACTTTAAAATTTAAGAAGTTAATTGATTTTTGTGCAAATTACATAGACCAACTTTGTAATTATCCCTATTTTTAGATGGAAAATTATAAACCTAAACATGTTAATTAGTTGTACTATACTTCTTCTTCATTCTTACTTTCAATATTTTCTCTATTCATTGCTCTAACTATAGTATCAATGGTTGAGTAATGTTTTCAAGAAGACAGAAGACTCCAATTAAATAACCCCAACTTAATTTCTAAATTGAGTATGAAATAGTTCTATCTATGTGATGAGTACGTAAATAGCAGTCCAAGCAAAACACTAGAGAAGCTTTACGAGCTGAAAGAAATGCACGCCCAACAAAAATTTCGAAACAGGAATTTCGCTGGAATCGTCTGTGTTAGCCTCTAACTAATGTCGCCAATCACAACATATTTAGAAGGTTGAAACCAAAAAACTAAAGAAAAAAAAGGAAAAAGGGATCTGTAGTTCTCATAGGCATGAAAGAAACAGATATGGCTGTCCGAATTTTATTCCTTAAAAAAAAAAAATTATACGCTAGCATTACAGCCTGTCGTGCAAGCTGCTACAATTTAAATAGTCGATTTGTCTAAAAGATGGAGTAGATAAGAAGAGGCTTTATTAGTCCAAACAGCAATTCAGAGAAGCCCAGTTCGTCATAGAAGAGAGGAAATGGGCCGATCAAAGCACGCAGTCTATGATCCCTCCTCATGTCCATTTAATTTTGGGTCAGATCCGTCTGTAGTCTATTAGATTTAGTCGAACAGGCGACGTATTTATCGAGAAATCGAAAGCTTCTCTTGGTACAATAAATAGTAGTACGTTGGAGTATTCATTAAAGGCTTCTCTCCAGCATGTCCTGGTACCTCTTGAAGGAGTCCAGCTTTTGCAACCGCATCTGTTTGTAGAACCTCAGAATAAACAGGTCCGCAACATGATCGATCTCATCTTCCAGGCTGAAATTCTCCCCTTCCTCCTTGGAATTCCTCACCAGATCAATGACGGAGCCACCCGGATCCTCAAAGTCAATATCATCTTGATCAAACAACGAGTGCCTCAGATCTGGGTACTTAACGTTGTCGTCATCTTCGTCAGCCTCCGACTTCTCGACCATCCGGGTGTGACTGGATATGGAGCTCGAATGCGAATCGTGTGTCATGGCATTGGAGAGAACAATGGCCTTGCTTTCGTCACCTCCCTCGTCTTCGTTTTCCTTGTCATGCGTCCCAAGAAGTCTATGGAGCTTGTGGGAGACCGAAGCCATTATGAGCTTCTTGTTCTTCAACAAGGAGAACATTATAAGGCGAGCTTTGGCTGCGCTGGTTTTGTTCCTGATGGCCATCGACTTGGCTTTGGCAATTGAACTCAACACAGAGATACTACGCTTGAGGAAGAGAGAAGCTTTGTTCTTCATGATTCTTTAACGTAAGCTTAAGATTGTCAGAGAAACCAACGGAAATAAAAAGGGAAAGAAGAGTAGCTAGAGAAGCGTTTGAAACAAAACGGATGATATCTAACAAAAACTCAAGCTCACGAGGTTTCGAGCGTTACTGCATCAGACAATAGAGCTAGCAGGCTGTAAAAGCAACTTTGGCATGAAGGAATACCGAAGCCCTCGAAGGGTTTATATAGAATGCAAAAAGCTACTGCTTTTGTCACGAAGCTCAGAGAAAAAAAAAAAATACTACTGCTGCTTTTGTTTCGAGGGCAAAGTGGGGGCACGCACGTATGTTTGCGATGAGGTCTGAGAAATGAGAGAGCTTCTGACCTAAGCATTCTTCGCATACCAAGCCACGTGGTATAAGCATATTGGACCGACTAGACAAAGCAGTCTCACCCCTCGAGAAATCCTGCGGGGTTAATCTGGGTACACAGCAAATAATTGAATGTCAAATGGCGATAATATTCTCATACTACATTTCTTTTTGCTTTTGTTTTTATGTTTTTTAACAGGAAAAGGGGAAACTCTTAAAGGACTTTAGACGGTGACAGCTGAAGTCAGTGAAAAGTGATGGAAAAAGCATGCAGGGATTCGTTGCGTCATATCAGGGTTTGTATTGGTGTAAATCATATTAAGCAAGCCTTCTAACTTAAGAACATCTGAACGAACGCCTCCTTCTCAGAAATGTAGGAAATGCACGATGCGTCGCCTAAAAGGAGAGTCATTTGTGCAGGAAAAACACAATTCACAAAGGTCATGTACCCTAGTTGCTGTATTTTAAAGTAGCTTTTCTACCAGCAGGCTGCTGGCTGCATGGGCTGGTGGTGATCTATATAATATCCCTTTTTCTTTTTGAAAAACTTAGGCACATTGATTTTGTTCCTAGCTAGCTCGATAGATATATTCAGAGGAGGAAGGAAAATGAAAAAAAAAACGTATAGAAATGCCATGAGAGAAGCTTCGAAGATAGTTCTCAGAGTAGTCTAAACTGAAAAGAAGCATCAAGCTACCCAAGGTCGAACGTGCTTCCCATTTTTTACAGAAAGAAGGAGACTGCATAAGGGAAGAACCTCGAAGGGAATAGTGTTGGTGTTCTGAACACCACCGCCACTGGTTGGGCCTGTGCGGCTTGGTCCTTTTCGGGGAAAAGATAAAAGAGAATAATTTAGGCACAACTTTTCGTCTTTTTTCTCGGGGAAAAGTCCGAACCTTGGAGACTTTTTAGTTGTCACTCACTAAAGGAAGACGGCTTGCTTTGTTAGTTTGCCTAAAAATAAAACAAGTTGGTATTGTTTACTACTCATTTTCTCCTTTACGAGATAATGGCATGGAAAGGGTTGTAAAGCAAGCACTTAACAAGCAAGTAAAACCGCGGCACTATTTCCACACTTTGTGTTTTACAAAATCCTGCACATATCTCTCATCTCTTTGGCTCATCTTACATCCCGTTTGACATTTGGTAATTTTCAATTTAAAAGTTCCTGATGTGCATGCATGAAAGATGTGCATGTTTGCGTTCAAAAATCAATAACACATGAAAGAGGTGCTTGTCTACGAATCTTAAATAATTACCCTGCAAAAATTGGAAACGAAATCTTCTGCAAGAGATGGGGGTAATTGGCAATGTCTAATAATTATCATTCTATTTTTGAACATAGTTGACAAGGCCTTTCTAAGCATCCTAAGCAGATGGAAGACACTAAAATCAACTACGGAAGAATCTTTAGAGCAACGCACGGCCGGGGATTCTGGCCAAATAAATCACCTCTCTTGGTGCTTGCTTATACTATTTTGAGTAACGAAGAAAAACTCAACCCGATAGGTCCATCAAAATAGACCAATTTAACGGGTCGAAAAATTTCAAGCCGATGCAACCTTTCAAGTCATATAGGCCAGGTCAGTCTAATTTGACCAAAAATGATTCCAAAAATTTTTTTGCACCTTAGAAAATTTCAACTCAAAGAATTTAAAGAGAACAAATTACTAAGTCACAAATCTTTACCAGCTACGCGAACCCCTCGGTGATCTCCTCGAGAGAATTGGTCTGCTTTTATTCAGGGCGCAGGAGGGTTGGTGATCTTCTAGTCTTACCACGGTTAAGTGAATTGACAGAGAGTACCATCAGTGAGTGCTATCAGAGAGCAGTTGGCTTGCACTAACGCTGCATTACTCAGGTCCAACGGGAGTACCGGGACAGTACGTTTGTCTGTTTCCTTGATGCGACACGATGCGTTTAACTTTTATTTTCCTAAACAGACTTCGTTAACGATTGGTATAATGGGGCATGACTTCCTTTATCGGTAGCGCTTTCTTTTGAAAGTTTCCCACAAGTTTAGTTGAAATAGTGAAAGAAGAAAACAATCGAGCACTGCCCAAGTTTTCAACATTTCTCACCTTTACGACTGGGTTAAATGACAATTGCATGCATTCTTGAATTCCTGGTTCAAAAGAGAGTAGTAGTCCGAGTCTTATTTAAGTGTTTTGACCCCGAGTGCTTCCATGCCTTCTTATTGGAACATAAATGGGTGGATGATATTTTAAGTTGATCAGCATCTTCTACAGAACCTTCTTCTGCGTCAAGGAATACGAATTTTGAACAAATGATATATCATGACCAAGATTTTATGTTTCCTTTGGGAATTGGCTATAAACGAGTTCAATTCCAGTGCCGGGTAGATTCATTCAAAGGAAAACTTGATGTGTCTCCGTGAAAGAAGACACACAAACAGTGGCGGATGCAGGGGGGCGACCTTGGGCGGCCGCCCCCCATTGCACCGCCCAAAACAAAAATTGTATATTGTAAATTTTTTTTTTTTTTTGGCCTGGACTTGTGGGGGATCCGATCCCCATAGACCCAGGCCAACTCACTTCTTCTCCTCCTCCTCCTTCAATAATATCTTAGGGTTATAGAGGTTTCTACCTGAAAATTTCTAATTTTTTAATTTTTTTTTCCGAAAATAAATAGAAAATCCACTCATATTTTTGTGTCCCAAATTAATTATTTAGCTGATTTTTGTTTGATTAGGTTTTTCATGCCCTTGAATTTTCATGGAGTTCTTGCTGCTCAAACTATCATTTTCTTATATATATATTTTTGCAACGTTTTCAGAAGATGTAAATCAGTAGGATTATTTGTCACCTTCACTCTTAGCAAATAGTATGTACGTGTATTTTAAAATTTTTAATGCTTTTAATTCTTAATTTTCGATATTTTAACTCTAAGACATTTTTTGCATTACGTAGAAATTTTATTTTTTTTTTTGTCATTTCGTCTTATGTGTTCGCCCCTCTTTAAATTAGATCCTGGATCCGCCATTGCACACGAACCACACAAAGGTAGCAATTGTGTTGGATTGGGCTACACTCAATAATTTGTCTATGAAGCAAAGCAAAGTGAAGAAAATAAAATACTTCAACAAAGGTTTTATTCCACTTACTAGATAAATAACACAAGAGTTACAATGAGACTTTACAACTTCTAAAATATAACACTCAAATAAATCTCACAAAATTTACTATAATAAGTATCATTTAACTCCCACATAATGAGAATATTAAAAATGTCTCTAACTCTTCAATTCTATAACCTATGAGAATACTAAAAGACATAACCTCTCCATTAACTAAATTCTAATTAAGTTTAATAACTAACAAATTGTGATCCCCCAAACGAACTCCCAGGTCCACATTTAAGGCTTCCTTGATATTCTGAGAAACTAAGCGAGACACCGGGGAGACCTACTAGTCTTTCACTGCCGTTCTCTCCTTAATCTCGAGGCTAATAGGCACTAGCAGACTGCTTACTATAAGCGGGAATATGTTAATATCAACATATGACCATTAGAAAACGGGGTGCATTATAGCATCGATGCCATCAAAATACAAACAGGTATAATTACAGATATCAGGATATATAGTTCCCTAAGAAGTTGAACTAGAAGTGAAACTACACTAACTGTCACAAGCCCGCACGAGCTAAGCATAGCTAGCAGTTCACTAATCTGGGAAGATATCTCCTCCTCTCCTGCGTCCTATCTAGGATGCGTCAGCTTCAACCGTCCCAATTTGTCCGACCCCGGAGTATCCGTACTAGTTAGGTGAAAGCGTGTAACGATAACCCATCCACTCCGGCTTGTACCAGTATGTCACCGGAATTTGTGCAGACGGGAAAGAATGACATGGATGATAACGCATTCCATGCTCCCCGGCAGGAGGCAAGTGAGGTAGCAGGGATGGTGGGGTTGTAGGGCAGGGCCCTGGTATCCAATGGTATTTCTTGGGAGAAGGGATGGTAAGTCTGGGTGAAGGTGAGAGAACATCATCCAGTGAGGGGTACGATATGTCCCGTGACAGCTGATTTTCCGCTTCCAGAGTAGGATAATGAACTTCTGTGTCACTGGAAAAGTGGATTCCAGATGACGAGTTCACTTTCACATACTCTGTTTCAACCTTCTTCTTCTCAGTTTTCCCATCATTAACCTTGCAAGAGAAATTCAAGACCCCATTAGGCTTTCCGTCGCTTGTTCGGACTTGGTAACTTAAAAACCTCACAGTACCG
Organism: Morella rubra; assembly: GCA_003952965.2. NCBI lineage: Eukaryota > Viridiplantae > Streptophyta > Magnoliopsida > Fagales > Myricaceae > Morella > Morella rubra. Next base: position 31,297,553 of record CM025855.1, read on the forward strand.
TTCAACTCGCCATCAATCAAGTCTTTGAATACTGGAACCTGGACTTTACCAATGGTTCTGTTACCCAAACCGATTACGTCACTGCGAAGATCAAATTTCAGAAAAAGATGCTGCTTGCAGTTATCGTCAAGAAGCGGGACCTCCTTAAGATCAAAGTGAATCGCGTGATTCCACTCAGGGTTCCCATCTCCAACTCTGTCGACTGGAGTTTTTTGACGCTGCAGGCGTTCTTGCTCTGGCTTTTTCTTCGATTCATCATTGAAAAGGGAGACGACAGCATAGACGGATAGCCTCCGGAAGAAATTGAAGCATTTGAGATCTCTAGCGGAGATCACCTTCAATTCTATAGAGCTATAATCCATGATATAGCTCTGTATTGATTCTATCTCCTCTCTGTCCAACTCAGTTTTTCATCCAGACGAGGGAGGTGGAAAGTGCCCCTTTTGGCTGAAGCCTTGCACAATGTTGATGATTGTAAACGAAGGGTAGATAGCTTATAGGAATCCAAATGGGGCCAGCTGCATGAAGTAGGGCACACCTAAAATGCGGTGGGCGATACGCACCATCGACCACCTTCTACGTATAGTAACCTCGTAACCTTGGTCAAAGTCTTGAAAGATAGACGAAGTGAGCGTTCACACACGTCTCCTAAAAGAGCCACCTGACCCACAGGGTATCGCGAAGTTTCTGTATTTTTTACTCCTCTCTCTTTCTATTGGAATTTTCAGAGATGGAGATTGGAGAGAGCCTAGTCAACGGCGGTTCTAGTACTGTGCTCTAATGGCGGAATCATACTTAAGTTGAGGTAGGTAAATTGTTATGAATATTTAAATACATATATTGTAATATTTATTAAAATTGAGGGATGATAATTGGATATTACATATTTACATCTTTTAAAAATATTATAAAATAATTTCATTTTTAATAGTTTTAAAATTTTTTCTCTCGATACATCCTATCGTATTATTATTTATCTAATTATCTCTCACCTAATAATTTAAATTTATGATCTTATTAATTATTTTAAAGTATAATAATATTCAATAGAGTAAAGTTAGATTTACAAAATTTTATCATTATTTAAAAAAGAGTAAAAAAAACCTTTTCACATGCAGAAGCCATAATATGATTAAAAACAAACAAAAAAAAATTTGGAGGGAAAATGGAAAGTGCTCGAGTCCAACTATCGATCCTGGTTAATTTAGGGGTGTTTGTTTGTCAAAATTTCGAGAAATATTCTTAAAATTTTAAGAATCTTTACTTTATTGAGATTTATTGGGGTTTGTGAAAGGTGAAGGATGTATGTATAAAAGTTAAAAATTTTGGAGTGTATTTGTTTTGCTGAAAATTTTCATGCCCCAAAATATTGGGGAAACAAACGGTAACTTAGTAGCAATCAAACATTACTGATTTTTGGCCACTCTGTTGCATTCTGGGCGTAACATATATATAAAAACATTTTTTATATCGCGTGCCACTCTTATGCAGTACTCTCCTTTTTCGCGTAACATATATATATATACATAAAGGGGAAATGTGCGGGGGCTGGCTGAAGATACTAGCCACTCCCCGGGGGGGGGGGGGGGGGGGGGGCGCCGCCCCCCATTGGATCCGCCACTGCTGTGCTCCCCTAGCTTTTCAGCGGAACAGCTAATTCACTACGAATATTGACCAGTCGTTCAGATGTGCTTCAACTAGTGTCCAATTTACTAGAAACAGGTCATGTATTCATCTCTGTTAGCATTTATAGAGCATAAAAAGGCATTGCATTGCACTGCACGGAACAACAATCCAAGGTTTTGTGCATAATTATCGAACGTTCAGATGCATACAAAAAGGGTATACACTAATAGATCCAGAATCTCAGACAGGACTGGAAATGTTGATTTTTTTTTCCTCTTCGCAGCATGATCTACAATAGATCCTACACTGCTAAAAGGCCAGCTTGGACCCACTAAAACTGCAGTTAGCTTCTCTTCAGCAGCAACAACCCTGCATCTCCTGCTACTTATCTTGAATTGCCTCTGCCGTATTCTTTCTCTGAAAGTAGTAATCAATGATTATATCTACTGGAAAAGACACAGTTCTAAGGAATCCGTATGCCTATTGTAATCAAAACGCGAAACTTAACAAACTTCGGTCAGATAACAGCCAGATGTATCTTTGTAAAATTCTAGGGAGAAAACAAAATAACCCTCAACAATCACGTGAGTGAGGCCTGTGAAAGCCCCACCAGCACATGAGCTATCGTTCAGTCTTGGACATGCCAGACCTCCCTAGTTTGAGAAGAAAAAGGCATGTTAACTCAATTAGGCACCCCAAAGCTATCGCTATTTCTCCAGGTGAGAACTATTTAGATTATAAAATAAAAAAAAACGCCAACACATGCACAAAAGGGAAATTATATCATCAGGAACTGTACCTAGCGGAAACACAGCCGATTATCCATCACAAATGAATAGAGAATTTCCAGAGGCCAGTTGACGAGCATCCTCTTACCCATATGATTTTTCAACAACTCTCAAGCTTGTTACAGTTTCAGTGTTTGCACACCTTCATCTTAGTTCATGAAAAAGGTGCAGAGTATATTTAACTCATATATTTTTGAACTTCCAAATACCACAAACCTTGCATTTCCAAGAAAATTGAAATTACAGGGTGATGCATGCATTTGAGAAACTTTAAGATGCATCCTGAGCTCCATCAATGAGTTAACTGGTAACCCTGACATAATGGTAAAGTAATAGCTAGCCAATTGACTAAATCAATCATAGCGAAAGCAATTTGTCAAAACTATGGAAAGCTTTGCTCTGAAAAAAAAAACACACAATGTATAATAGTTTGCTGACTACAATCCTTGAGTCAGGCTTCTGAATCATAAGTGCCTTACTTGACCAAAAATAATTATTAAGAAAAAGAATAGGATTTGCATAATCCAAATTCTGAAACTACAGAAAACCTTGAAGAAGGATGGATGTCAACCTCAGCGGACTTTTGTCTTTTTCTGGCCTTGGACCTGGACCTGGACTGCAGCACAGATCTTCTTCCAACAACGGATGCTAATGAGTGTCGGTATCACAACCCAAGAGGCGTTTGCTCCCACATAGTACGCGTAGTAGTAATATGAGCTTGCAGCAAAGTTATCACCTTCCAAGTATGAAGTTATGAAATACACTGCAGTTCCGTAGAGCTGGCCTAAAGAAATGGCAAACTGAAGTATATAGCTATATGACTTTCCCATAGCTATCGCATACCTGCCAGGTGTAAGCAAACATGGCACAGGAAGAATATCAAAGGACTAGAAAACCATGCTTATAAAACCTAGATTCAGAAAGAGGAATAGAGACAACAAGACCAGATATGGAGATTATACTCCATTTGTTCCACTTTAATTCATTAATTCATTCTTTTCTTTTTTTTTTTTATAAGTCATTAATTCATTCCTTTTGGTAAGATTGATTAGATACTTCAAACTTACACTGAGCCTGAGATTTAGAACCCAAAGAAAAAAGATAAATCTGGAACCCTGGGCTGGATATGGCCTAAATGGCACCTAACAAATTTTTGGGTAGTGGGAAGCTCTCAAGATAAAGAATGACCATTTATTTGTATGCTGATAGAAACTATCATGTACAAATCTAAGTCCGGGATCCAGACAAGATTGGAAATGTTGAATCTTTTTTTTTTTTTTCACAGCTTGATGTAAACTAGACCTTACACTGCCAAAAGACAAGCTGGACCTTCTAAAACTGCAGTTAGCCCTTCAACAGCAACAACTCCTGCATCTCTCGCTGCATATCTGGAATCGCCTTTGCTGTACTCTTTCCCTATATGTTTTTATCAATAATTATGATCTAGTAGAAACCTAACAGGTCATGGCAATTAGAAAGAGAAACTTACAAACTTCAGCCAGATAAAAGCCAGTTTTATCCTTGTAAAATTCTGGAGAGAAAGCAAAATAACCCTCAAGAATCATATGGGTGAGGCCTGTGAAAGCCCACCAACACATTAGCCATCTGTCAGTCTTGGATATCTTGGGCGATCTCCCTGGTTTGAGAGGATAGGCATGTTATCTCAATTAGGAACACCAAAGCCATTGCCATCTCTCGATAGGAAAAAGTATTTAAACTTGATAAAAGCTAGAAAGAAAAAAAAGGAAAAAGAGATCCATGCACCAACATGAAAATAGAATGACATTGAAAAGTCGTGAAAAAAGAAATATCTCAACAAATACACTTTCTTCCTTTGCTGGATTAAACTGTTAAGGAACAGAACCCAGCTGATCGTTGTGCAACTGACAATTTCCAGAGGCCAGCCAAGAAGCATTCCTGCTTGGTCTATTCTAAGAGCATCAAAGTTTGACGTTCTTTGACCCATATAATTGGTGGAACGCAGGGCATATAAGTTTTAGAGCATGCATGCCTTTTCTTAGATCACGAGGAACTGAGATTCAAACTCTAGTTATTCTACTCTAATTCCAAATGGCGGGTGAAAACATGCTCGCAGCACCGTTTAGTTTTCCAAGATTGTAGGTTAGACCGAAAATTCTCACATGCTAGTGGCATGAGAGGTTACCACTGTCATTGAGACACGCATGGGATGATTTAAAACGAATCGAAGAGGTCGGGAAGTAAGACCAGGAATAGTTGACAATATTTTTCGATCAAGTGTCATTGTTTCATTTGGGGAATGCCCGCATTCGACATGATGTATTTTACATAATGAAATGGAACTAATCTATAGATCTTCTCATACCACTAGCGGGAACGGGTAATGGAACAGTAGGAGAATATGTCATCCATTCTCACTTCTACATGCCTCGTTGTTACTCATTTCAGACATCAGTTTGATCGAAAAGCTACCAACTTGAATAAAAAACTAGGAAATTAGAACACCAAAGCTCAGTATTTTCTTTCGAACAACTGGATCATGCTAAGCAGTAGAAATCAGGATCTGATTACAAGCCCTTCCAAACAATTCATTTCCAAAAGTGGCACAAAAATTATATTAAGGAAAGACATTAATCTAGTCGAACTAAGAAAAATCCGAATGGGGACAACGAAAGTTATGGATAAGTAGACTTATGGAAAATGAGAAGCAAACCAGAGAGGAGCCAGATGAGGGAGACGACGAGCAGGGAAGAGATGCCATAGACGCCGACAATGTTGGACTGCGAGAGTAAACAGGGGACGAATCCTGGAAGCTTTAGATCTCTGGGTACATACGGGTGTTCCTGGACGGATCCCTCCATTTTCGCCTTCCACTCTCAGAAGTCAAAAGCTACATTTTTGGGGGCTTTTTACCGTGTAAATAGTCTGCTCCGCTATCTAGGTGATAGTGGGCCGGGCATTTAAGAAGTGACAGACTGGAATTGAACAAACAGGCCCTTTCTTATATGGGCCGGAAGGCCTTGTAGGCTACTGATTGAGCCCAAAAAGAAAAAGGCAAAACAACCCTATACAGAAAAAGAGGGAAAGAGAAAGAAAACAATTTTGACTCGCCCAAACTTTGAAAAAGCTTTTCCAAAATTAATTCGTCATTTATGTAGTTTTTTTGGTAATTCAACTGGTTTGATCCCCGCTTATTCAGAAATCAAGTTATACAGTATACTTGATTTTAATTTTTTTAAAAAAAAGATAAAGAAAAAGTCATATTTACCTGTTGGTTACGGGAAAATAGAGGAGAAAAATAAAGTTGAAAAACAGAAAAAACAAAATAGAAAAACGAAAGGTAGAACGTGTCATTGTCATGACCAAAGATTCTCCGGGACGTACACGTTGGGAGTTGCAAATGCGTCGCTGTCATGGAATTGCTTTTGACTCTCTTTTCTTCTGCATCATCGACATCTCCACAATCGCTTTCTATCTTCCTTATTTTATTTATTTATTTTTATTTTTGTAAAAAAATGAAAAATACAATAAAATAAAACAGAGATTATTAGCGTAGATCGGACGTTAAGGCTTCAAGCATTGAGCGCCGGCTCCTTCTCTTTTATTAGTAATTCAACGACTGGTAGTACTAGTAAGTGTCGGATTCGATTGAAAACGACGGACGACATGATTTGTAGTTCGTGACGACTGAAGAGCGTGCTCCTAAGCCACATGCACAGTGAGTGAGTGGGGAAGAGACAGAGAGAAAGAAGAAAGCTCCGGCAAACACTCCGATTACTAAGGTACCCAGTTGTCTACCTGTCTGTCCGTTCCTAGCATTGATTAATAAAAGGCAAAAAGAAAGACCGAGCGACATAAAAGAGAGAAAATCGGCCAGGTCCGACTTGTCCGGCGGAGAATTGCCTCGCCACGGGGGCAGTTGGCGGTTGCGCCCTCCTCTCTCTCAGCGCTCGCGCATTGTCTGTAATCATCCCTCGGACAAGACTTTCGGGCTCTTCAAGGTACCCTCCCGACCCTCGATCCGTGCAACACACCTCAAGAGTATTTGAAAAAGAGAAAAAAAAAAAAACAAAAAAAAACAGAAAAAAAGAGAGGAGAAGCTGCGGATAGAAGTACGAGGCTTCTTTTTCTTTTTCTTTTTCCTTTTCACCCTTCGTGTTCTTATTAATTAATTTATCCTGTATTTATCAAAGATTACAATAATTCTGTTACTGTAAACGTATGCCAACTTGCCTGTGCAGATCGAGTGCGTACGTACGTGTGCAACATTGAAATGCGCAGGTGACACCCAGAGACTGATCCAGAATCTAGTTGTTGGGGGAATAACGGCTATGATGCAGGGCAAAATGTTCTCGAATCCACTGCCTCCCCCGCTCTCCGACTCCAACAGATGTATCATGGATGATCCCAGTGGTTCCTCCCTGCGTGTTTATCAAGTTTGGAAAGGCAGCAATGTCAGCACTTTATTTATCTTTCTCTTTGAGTTTACAGAGTTATAAGCTTCGTTTCCTAATGAAGCAAAAAAAAAAAAAAAGGCCAAAGCAACTGACTTTTAATTCTTCGAAATTGATTTTTCTTGCAGAAATTCTGCCTCGGAGGCAGACTTGTATTCGGTCCGGACATAAGGTCCATATTCTTGACGCTGTTTATGATCGTGGTCCCAACAATCCTTTTTCTTGCTTTTGTTTCTCGGAGCCTTATCGTTGAATTCCACCATCATATGGGCTCTCTTGTTGTAGTTGGAGGCGTTGCCTTGGCTGTATATGTGAGTTCTTTGTTTCCTATTCATTCCGTGGCTTCTTGATTCATATTGCTACCGATACTGTATTTACATCTTCATACATTTTTACAAACATATACATATATATATAGAATAATGTTGATGCAATTGTACAAGAGGATATAGAAAGAGACGAAAGAGAGGGAAAAAAAAATCTTTTCTAATCCATATTTCGATTCTTCAAATAATCAGGATCCCTTTTAGGCAAGTCATTTAGCTTAGTATACTATTTCCTTGAGGTTTTCTTTTTGGAACAAAATATGGAAATGGAAGGGCTGACTGAAGCGCAAGGAGAATAAAACAGTTTGAATTTGTGAAATGATTACTTTTATACGGAAGTCGTAGGCAAGTGTATATCTGATGGATGCGTCTGCTTAGCATCTTGTAAATATCTGCAATTGAGTTCACAATGTTTAATAAGAAAAGCTCTGTTTTGAAAGTTCTTCTGTACATCTTGCATATTCTTTGCACCAATCAACTTTCATTAATAATTTTATCATCAATCAATTGCAGGTAGTAATTCTCCTCTTCGTTACTTCTGGAAGAGATCCTGGCATCATTCCTCGCAACTCACATCCTCCAGATCTGGAAGATGAAAGTGATGTCTCAAGAGTCTCTGCTGATTGGCCTGGAGGTCAAAGTAGCGCTTCAAGTTTACCACCCATGAAAGATGTAACAGTTAATGGCAAGGTAGTGAAGGTCAAGTATTGTCAAACATGCATGCTATATCGCCCACCTCGATGTTCTCATTGTTCTATTTGCAATAACTGCGTCGAGCGATTTGATCACCATTGCCCATGGGTCGGACAATGTATTGGGAAGGTATGATCACTCCAAAAATCTGTAGCCTTGTTCGGTTGAATTGTAATTTGGTTGTCCTCATTTCATTTAGTTTCTAGAATGGCATTGGTAATTGATTAAAAGGTACTGAAAATGATGATTTTACCTGAACTTCTAGTAATGTCTGCAGCATGTTTATTCTTGGATGCTACTCAGTCTATTAGATCTAGCTGTCCCAAGTTGCTTTCGCGTGAAGTTCTCACTTGAGGACTAGGAGCGCTTGCTCCTAAATGAGAACCTTAAAACCTAGAGTTTATGTTTGTTTATCTACAATTGTCCTTAGTGTTCAGATACTAAAGCGTGCCTGCATTTTATATCTTCCTACACACTCCAATCTTTTTTGTTTTTTTGGGTTCCACGTGCCAACCTGTAACCTCCTAGAGCTGGTATGTTCCTTCTTCATCTTCCCTGTCTGTTTCCATATTTTTTTTGTCACTCTCTTGTTTACCTCGTATCCCTTGGCATGCATAATAAATACCAGATGAAAGGGTGTTCACCCACAGGTCACAGGATCTCTGTCGTTGGCTTTTCTAAAGTGAACTACAGGTATTGCGGCACGTATAATTCAACCAGAGTAGGAAAAAAAGGTTCAATTACATCATCGGCTATGTTCGGTTTGGTTTTGAAAACATTTTTTGTGTTTGTGTTTTTGTTTTTGGGAGGTAGTGTAGATTCTCTTGGGATTGGTGAAAAGTTTGTTAAAAGTTATTGGAGTTTGTAAAAAGTGTGTTAAAAGTTGTTGAGTTTGTAAAAAAAAAGTTATTGGAATTTGTAAAAAAGTATTGGAATTGATGAAAAAGTGATTGTGAAAAATTTTTGAAAATGTTTTGAGATCAAAACAAACATAGCCGCGGTACTTAGTTTTTTTGGATGCTTGTTTGAAACTGCATTTGATGAAGCAGATGTCAGTCATTCCCAAAAAGTGTTCCAAGTGATTCACGATTCCTGACAGAGGAGATCAGTAGGTGTTTGGTAATAGTTGTTCCTAATCAATCACGTGCAGCTTATGTAATCACCTGTGCAGAAATTCCTCTATCACTGAATAATTTTGGCAGTGTAATCCAGTAGTCATATCCTTGTCGGGGAGTTTCTCTGTCATGGAAATTAGTATTAATAGGGAAGGTGGCTTTATTAGAAGATCCCACTTATCCTGGTACTGGATGTAGTGGAAGAAGCCTCTTGCATAACTTTCCTCCTTGCCAAATGTCCAAATTAATTATCAGGATTTCATTCTAAAACTTGCTTATAGGAACTAGAAGAGTCTCGCATGAGTTATCAGACTACTCTTAAGCTATTGCCTGCAATTGCTAATAGGGACCTGTAAGTGTTTCCTTCTTCTTCTTCTTCTCTTCCCCCCCCCCACCAACTCCTCCCACCCACTCCCCTTCCCTTCCCCTGAGGGTGCAAGTGTTTTCTTCTGCTGCTACTTGCAGGCCACATGTACAAAAAATGTAATTACATTTCATTTCTGAGGTTGTTGTGTTAGAGTGTGCCCTATCTTTAGTTGTTTCCTCATCCTTTGGATTCTTTGTAGGATACATTCATATGTATGTATAGTATAAGATGCACATAAATAGTTGCATAGATACATAAGCATTCATCAATTGAGATTAGTGGTGTGGCTTCTCTTCATACTGTGCTTGCTGTAATTCTTGGATGTTTGTGTACATGTATTATCTAGTGTTTCTCGTTCTTCCTTGTAATGAGTTTGACACGGTGAATTTCTTATTCTACTCTGCTGGCTGTCATTGTAGGGTGTGTTCTTACTCGTCATAGTCCTAACAAAGTTGAAGTGTTTTATTTACAGAGGAACTACAGATTCTTCTTCATGTTCGTGTCCTCCACGACCATGCTTTGCCTATATGTTTTTTCCTTCTGCTGGGTCAATCTTAGGAAAATAATGGATGCATACGATTGCAGCCTCTGGCGGGCTTTTCTGAAGTCCCCTGTTTCAGGAATCCTGGTTTTATACACATTCATAGCTGCTTGGTTTGTTGGAGGTCTTACCGCATTTCATATCTATTTAATTTTCACCAATCAGGTTCGTCTCCTCTTTACCCCTATTGCTGTTTATTGCTTCCATTGGTTTATTATTGCCATCATCATCATTGTTATTAGTATTATTACTACATTATCAAGTTGTTACTTTAATTGTTGTTATTCTTATTGTTCTTAGTAAGCCTTGAATTGCACTTCTGCAGACAACATATGAGAATTTCCGGTACCGGTATGATGGAAAGATGAATCCTTATAACCGCGGTTGGATTCGCAATATTATGGAGATCTTCTTTTCTAAAATCCCCAGTTCTAAGAACAACTTCAGGGCAAAGGTCAAAGGGAATTCATCTTCCATCTTCAGTACTTCGGTGCCATTTGGCTGTGACATGAGCCCAGAAATGCACAAGACAAGCTTAGAAATAGAGTCCGGAAAACGACAAACTGTTGCTGCTGAAGATTTTGAAGACATACAGAGTCAAATTGACAGTGTTGGTGGATTGGAGAGGTGTGGAACCCAGCCAAGACATGCAAACTGGGATCACAAAGCGAGCTGGGAGATCTCACCTGATATCCGAGTGTTGGCTGCTGACTTTGCAACAGAACATGCTTCGACAGACAGACAGAAAGTACATAGAGGCCACAAAAGATAGCTTTTGTGGCCTCAAACTATTGTGGTGAGGCTAACATTCTGATCTGAGAGCCAACATAAAATTGCTACCCTGGCTGATTGAAATTGTGGAAGGTTTTTTCGCCCTGTTCTTAATAGAAAGAAATACCCTGGGTTCAGTTAAAACTGGAAGAGGCACATGTTGTACATCAAACTGCTTTCATTGATATTTGGGTTGAGCGTTTTGCGATAATGTAACTGTTTTGTTCTGGGAGTTTGGTTGGCCGTTGTTAATTCCTACTTAGCTGGATAAGTCAGCAATGATGCAGTAAAATGAAAACCCGCATATTATAAAGTCTAGCTTAATTTAGATGTTTTCTGTTGTTAATAGCTTTAAAATTTTAGACCACTATGAAAAAGTTTGTTTATTTGCATGACGTAAAACCAGTCCCTGTTTCTTGGGGCTGGTGGGGTTCTACGATCGTTTTTTTTTTTTCTCTCTTTTTGTTCTTGCTTTCTTTTCATTCGAGGTCTAAGAGGCCTTCACTACAAACATCTGAGATGCGAACTGTCATGCCCAAACTCACTGCGGATTAGGGTAAAACACACAACAATCAGGCCAAATTGCGTATATAAAGCGCATTTATTTGATGTGGTAATCTTTTTCTCCTATTACAAGGAAAGATGAACCTCCAACCCTGCCTCGGGGAATTCCGAATGTCATAACTCGTATGTCATCCCAACCCTGACAAGCCGAGCATGTGGAATCGCTAGAACTTGCTCCTCCTTCCTAAAGTTTTTTCTCAAGAAATTATAAGCATTGTTGACGACTATCTTCTTGAGAAAGGACGATTCCTGTTTTGCCACCACTTCGACTTCTCCCAGGAGATAAACCACACCATTCTCCATGGCTTTGTGGACAAACTGCATCTCCTCTTCAACTCCCTGGATTGAACCACAGACCATTCGGTTGGAAGAATTAGTTGAGTGAGCTGCATTGACTGACTTAATAGACATAGACTCGGATGAAACGCGAGAAGGGTTAGGCTGTGGAAGTGATTCCTCAATGTGAACAGTCGATCCTCTTTCTTTTCCATCTTTGACCAACAAAGAGGAATGCTGGAGGTTCACTGGCTCTGCGTCTTGTTCAGTGGTTGTTCCCTCAAGCATGAAGTGCTCGTCGCGGATGAATTCTTTCAATTCTTCCACTAATTGCAGCTCAAATTTCTTTGGGTCTTCAATGGCATCATTATAGCCATACCTCACCACGCAGCGGAACATGTGATAGTCCCTTGGTTCCACTTGTCTAAACAGGAACCTCTCCTCCAGTGCAATCTTGCTAATTGGAAGGGATTTGATAGTGACAAACACTAGAACAGAATGGATGCATGGTATATTGGAGATAAAGTGAGGAAATATAGGAGGAATGCCCTGTACTAGCTCCGAGTACAGAAGCCCCATTCCTGGTATCCTGTTTATATCTGGGTTGGAGACCAATTGTTTCATGAAATCAGTAGCAACCTTGTTCCTGAGCTCAAAAATGTATCTTTCCTTGTGCACATAGTGCCAGATCCCCATAATTGTCATAAGGACAAGAGCAAATGCCAACGGAAGGAATCCCCCATCTTTAAACTTGTAATAGACAGATGAAACATAGACCCCTTCTATGGAAACATAGACCACAAAGAAGAGGGCAATCCACCATATGCTTGTCTTCCAGATAACTAGCATTATTAGAGTAACCATGCATGTTGTGATCACCATTACAGAGACCACAGCAATTCCTGAAATGCGTAGAATTAAGAAAAGCTTGTCATATTTCCTCAATTTTCCTGCATTGGGTATAATTAGAAGTTTGCTCTAAACCCTAGTCGAGCTTACCGTATGCGTTGCCGATCTTCTCAGTTGTCCTGAACGCCGCTGTGACTATGACACAGGCAATCATGAGAATGTAGTTGGCCTCCGGTATGTAAACCTGACCCTCATACTTTGCAGAGGTATGAACAATCTTAACCCTTGGGAAACAACCTAGATTTTGCGACTGAGAGAGAATTGCAAATGTCCCAGATATCATAGCTTGGCTGGCAATAATGGCGGCAGCTACGGCCACAACGAATGTCGGCCAGTATATCGGGTCTGGATACCATTTAACTTATCAGTCGACTGTTCACAAGAAGAACTGCTCTCTACTCTTAAAGTCTGGAGCTATACACATGGTGCGAGAAAAAAGCTAACCTGGTATCGAGTCGTAGAATGTATTTGACACGTTCTCTGGGAATTTCCTGAGGTATGCTGCTTGCCCAATATATGCAGTTACTATCGCAGGAAACGTCAGGCAAGAGAAACTAATCTGCAAACATGATTAAAAAAACAAAAAATTATTATAGCAATCATATTTTGTGCCCAATCGACACTATAACTTAGAACCTCCAAACCGGGAACGGATTCCCTCCAAACCTGCCTTACTCTTAAACAAAACATGAGTTTTCAATGTCAAAAGTTAAAAAGTCAATGAAATATGGACCACGTCAAGAGTTCCTATGTCTCTTTCAGCGTGTTTGGGTGCTAAAATTTTGTCCTTAATAAAATAATTATAAAAAAAAATTTCTCTCCTCTAATTAAATCATCCATTTTCACCCAATTAATCACTTCATTTTAACACTCAAATATAAATCTGATGAGTGCTCATAACTCTTTAACACTCAAATCCCCAGCTTGTAAATCTGACGAGTGATGTCAGATGCGATGAATCGGAGATGAGCTTGGCAGAATCTGTGAGACGGTAAGTTATCCATTATAAAGCGTTAGATATTAAAGTGGCCCAACTGCTTAATGAGCTCAAATCAAGTTTCAAAGTACTGGATCAACGTCGGATCCCCCCAACAGGGGGATTCTATCGAGTTCTGACTCTGCCGAGAGTGCCGACGGTACATTTCAGAAGTGATTTTGACTCTCAAAACGAATCATATGATCGAATGAATCCCTGAGCTTAAAGAAAGGAATTAAAAGAGAGAGAGAGAAAAAAAAAAAAGATTCTGGTATCTACTTACTTGGATTGCTCGAATATTGAAGTGACCCAGATCAGCAAACATGGCCTCCGTCCCTGATTCACGGTCACCGTGAGTCAATAGAGAAAACCACGGACAGACGGTAGAAACGGAAACGGCAATAAAATAGACACTGCGCAACTCACCCGTTATGCATAGGAAAACTCCACCTAGGGAAATCCATCCTTTTTTACCATTTCTCTTGAGATAATCAACGATGTATGCCGGATTGAAAGCACGTAATACACCGACGTCATATTTGAACAAGTTGTAAAGACCGATGCCACCGATGAACAAAAACCACAGGAAGATGAGGGGGGCAAATGAAAAGCCCACTTTATCGGTGCCAAATCGCTGAACAGAGAAGAGAACAATCAGGATTGCGACTGAAATCCCCACAACAGCATCTGGATGGACGTTTAACACGCGAGAGGTATTATGGTGAGAAAATGATCGATACAGAGAATATGCTTCAAGTATTATGAACTTTCATTTTATTTCTTCTTTCTAAGAGCAACAGTACTGCTCTAAACGTACCAGTGCCAAGTGACTTTATCCCACCCACCGCTGACAGAACTGCATGCAAAACCCATTTGTTAAACGTCAGGGAAGGCATGCGTATAGTAATTTAGACCGGCACAGTTCATCAAGTCTGAAATTTGTGACCCCAACTGACCTGAAATGGATGGAGTAAGAACCCCGTCTCCAATTACCATGGATGTTCCCATGATGGTGACAAGGAAAAGCAAAGCTTGAGCAGTTTTACTATTCTCAAGCTTCTCCCTGATCTTATAAGCCCGTTTCAGCTGGCTTGATGGTGTTTCAAGTCTGTAGTTCGATAGCTCCCTGTCCTCTGGCTGCTGGTTTGGAACTAAGCTCACCTTTGCATACCGGCATATCAAGGAATAGAGTGCAAATGTTCCCCCTGCAAATACCGGCATACCGGCGTCAGACAATTGATTCGTAATGAAAGATTAAATGAAGAAATTACAGTTCAATAGTCCTTTCTTACCGTCACCATTGTCGTTGGCCAAAAGTACAATGAAAACATACTTAAGCATGGGTATGAGAGCTATGGTATAAATGATGATGGACAACACCCCAACGATGTCATTTTGGTGGTCAATACCACTGGTGAAAGTGCTGGAGAACACATAAAGTGGAGATGTCCCTATGTCTCCGTATATCACTCCTATGCTCTGAAATGCCAAACTTAACGTCCTCTTCCAACTCTCGGCCTGTTCAACACCCACAACGACACACAAAAAATAATTCCCTGAACTTAGTGAATTTATTTATGAGTAGTACTATAAACCGACACGAGCAAGTAGAAAGCCATAAGCTAGACCTTGGAGGCATGGGCGTTGTGAGACGTTGAAACTCTTCCAGCCTCAATGTTCAAGGAGTCTACCCGACGCAGCTTTGCCCACGAAAACTTTCGCTCGTTCAGGCTCTTCCCCTCAAGTACTTTTGTTTCTGTACTTCCTTCATTCTTCTCAGTTTCTCTCGTGTCCGCCACTTTCTCTGCCATCCTCTGGTTACCGTTTTGTTTCTCCAGTGATGGCTTTCTGCGTCGCTATTCGCTAATGCTTTGCCAACTCGGGGCAGTCAGCTTTATAGGTTTAAAAGTCAAACGTAAAACGTAATGTTTGGTGGAATATTTCTTCTTACGTAAATTTATGCTTATTTAAATACTTTTGCTTTGTGAAAAGTACCTTTTCGTCCTTGTCTTCTTTTTAATTCCACTTACGAGTTTCTAAATACCAACAGGTCTCTGTCAGTGGAGACGTGTTAACCACCCACACTGTTAAAAGAGTAAATAATTTGTCCAGCCGCTATAGGAAAGTGTTCCATTTCATACCTTTTCTTGTAGTCTTATTTTTATTGTTACGGGGTAATATTTTGTTTGGAAATATCAAAGTATAACCCATATTTATGGGAGAAAATCATTCAGCTCCGTTCCCTTCAAATTTTAATTTATGTTATTACTTCTCATAAATTAAAAGAAATTATTAATTATAGCCTTTTATTAGATTTGGCTATCAAAATCACAAGAAAATATGGGAAGTACTTTTTCAATAAAAAAAATTACTAAAACATTGAAAATTTATTTGTAATTTGCAATTTTTTTATTGTAAGGACATTTCAGTCAACTCACTATCTTGTTTTTAAATATAATTGTATCTCTATAATTGTTGCGATCGATGCCGTGCGACGCAAAACAAGCCGATTAGTCTATCAAGAGGGTACGCAATTTGAGGTTCCCTTAGAGCTTTCGGAATCTGAAAGCCATTAGTTTATTGAGAATTATTGGTATTTGTCGCCGATATAGGTATAGTAGCCTTTTTTCAGTTGAAAATCTGATTCAATAATGTCCCTTAAACTAAATCGACCGTACTAGAGAACTGCGGCTGGGATTGTTTAGATTTCAATAATGCACAAGGTCAGCGGTTTTTACCTTGAAATTTGAGGTATATTCGTTTTCATCAATTTTTGTAGAATTTGAATCTTACTTTTATTTTTATAATCCAAACATCATAATATATACATATTTTTATATAACATTTTATTATTTTTTCTACACACATTAATCTCTTTCAATAATTTTTACACGTATTTTTATATAACTTTAACACCACCTAAATATTCACAATTTTATCGTAATCTTGAAAAAAATATGAAAACGAACATGCACTGATCTGCCAACTGCATTTATGGTCTTAAACCAAAAGGAACATTGTCGACAATATCCATCCAATCAATTTAGAGACATAGTCAATGACTCAATGGCGGTTCTTTCTTCCCTCCCCCGCCCCGCTTTTTTTTTTAAGGTTTTTGTTTTATCGTTTACTTCTTTGTCAGAGCTCGGAGAAAAAACAAAGGAGACAATAGACGTTTGTAAGGAATGTGAAATCGTAGAGGAAGAAGCGTGAGCCTAAACGATAGCAGAGCAGTGAGGAAACTTGATGATGTAATAACATTCTCTAGCGGCCTGTATTTTATCCTTCTAAAATTTTTCGAGAGTTTAATTCAGAGGCTCATTCATTGACAATCTGGGCGGTTATCCGCTCCTTTTGAAAAGATGTTTCTGCATCTTTTCCTTCTGAATTGTAGACCGTAAAAGTTTAGCAGCGTGAAACCACCTTAATTTGTTATTTTCTTTTTTATTTTTATAGTTTGTCGTAATCTCGTTTTCTTCGACATATATAGGAGTATTTGTTTGTTAAAATTTCAGAGAATATTTTTAAAATTTTGAGAATTTTTACTTTATTAAAATTTATTAGAGTTTGTGAAAGGTAAAATATGTATGTGTAAAAGTTAAAAATTTTGAAGTGTGTTTATTTTGCTAAAAATTTACATACCTCAAAATATTAAGAAAACAACGGTACATAATATATCTGATTTTTTAAAAAAAAAAACATTCTCTAGCTGCCTGTCCAGCTTCGTTTGTCTTTTGTCGAAACTATAAATTTTTTATTTTTTTGTCGTTACTTTCTCCCCTTGCCTAAAATTTGTCCTCAAGAAATTAGTTGACAACTTTATGCTAGCATCCAAGTCGCTAAGCAGTTATGCCCCTATTTTTGAAAAGGCACGATCAGCCCTATGATATGAAGTTGCTTCCCACATTTACAAACCCTACCATTTCTTCACTTGCCTAGTGCTAATTACGTTGACATTTTGAGAAGTTACACATTTTTCTTTTTGTTTCAATTTTTGGTGGTGCTGGCATTTTATCGCCCTTTAAGGACTCGTGAGGTGTTTAAATATAATTGTATCGCTAAAATTGGTGTAATGACGTGCTCCGCAAAACAAAGTCAACTGTCTATCTATATACCAACAAAACAAAAAAAAAAAGTCAACTAGTCTATCTAAGCGGACGTGTTCGTCGTCTTTTGCTGGATCCATCTAATTCATAATGCTCCCTACTTTGAAAGTTTTCTGATGAACAAGTCTATCTTAAGTGCATCCTACCGATCTCAGTTGGTGTCCAAATTTTGAGTGCATCAGTCGTTATCAGAAAAATTTCACTTGTTACAAACTGATGATATCAAAATTAAATTAGTCCAATCTAATTAAATTAGGCTGAACAAATTGATCATATAAACAATCCAACAACAACAAAAGACACATATTAGCTCATAGTCCAAAGAGGCAGATCGCCTGCTTACAATAGACTTATATTTTTAAAAGAAGACATATATAAAATCGAGATGCATTTATTTTAAATATAATCCGTAAATCAAGATTCATCGTCAACAAGTATTTAATTGAAAGTCTTTGTACCATTTGGTTGATTATAGACGACGGCTTTCTCTTTGTTAACCTTTATTCGGGCTTAATGTCATTATGTCCAATATTCTTAGCGCAGTTTCTTAATCTTATGCAAAACATCGAGCATCTCTTATAGTTTTATAGCTCAGTGGAACTAATTTAGTAATTTGCAGTAGGTGAGACAAGGGTATGGGCGTGCGCCGCCGCCCCCAATTTCTTCTAAAAAAATTTCTCTTATTCGAGGAACCTCCTCACAAATCTTGAATATTCCGTTTGTATTTTTTTAACAGTCAGCCGACCCCGCAAAGATTGCGTGTAGAGGTTTGTACAGGAATATCCTATCTACGCTACAATTTATTTTATTTTTTTTCTTCTAGGCCACATATGCGCGCTACTTTTATTTTATTTTTTCTTGAAAATATTTCCCTGTCGCGATTCATTGTGTTTAATAAGTTCCGTTAGTGGGCCGATTTGTCGACACGATACGTGGCTCTTTTTGGTTGGATGAAACTTGGGCCGATCGTAATGGATCATAGGTGATAATGGACTGATGGAGAGATACACCTTGAAACCATTTTTTTATAAGCCACGTGTGCGTTACTTAAAAGGATTTGCCTGTAGACGTGTACAGTTGTTAATATTCAAAGCGTGTCTCTTTGGTATTTTTTTTAAAATTAGTAATTTA
The DNA here is from genome assembly GCA_003952965.2 of Morella rubra. NCBI lineage: Eukaryota > Viridiplantae > Streptophyta > Magnoliopsida > Fagales > Myricaceae > Morella > Morella rubra. The sequence goes on from CM025855.1 coordinate 31,316,175, forward strand.
TTAATATTCAATTTACGAATACCACGTCATTGCAGTACTTTTAACTTCAATTTCAAAATTTTTATATTTAGATTTGCTTCATTAAATTTCAAATTCTTCCACATTTTTGAAAATTTCCCCATTTGCCATACGCCAATATGCAAGAAAATCTATAACTTGATCCTCACAATATTTTAAAAATCCGCTCTCAAATGAAATAACATCTAGCCTCCTAAAAATTTGAAATACACAATTTTTGTCTTGAATTATCAAATATATGACAATATCGTATATTTTTTATTCAAGAGATAGCTTAACAGATTCAAGATTTGGCCCAATTCTTCAAAAGTTAAGAATTTTTCTTAACATTCTAATTTTTCGAATATTAAAAATATGTACTTTCTATTATCTATAGATGCATGAACATCTTCATACTTAATATTCGAGTTAAAGAAATATAAATATTATTTATAAATTACAATCTTGTACTAATATGAACGTGCCTTTTAGATTCTTAAACTAAGAAATTTATTGAAAAATATTTTTCACAACCTGAATTATGTTTATACTAATATTTTCATATTTTTATATATAACAAAGTATATAATATAAAAAATAAAAATAAAAATATTATAATTTTACTTCAGCCCCCAAAGGGCCCAAACATTAATTCCTAACTCCGGTACTGCTAATTCGAAAGTGACAATACTCAATTTGGTGATGTCAATGGTTCGTGTCAAGCGGCGGTGGGGGGGTGGAAAGTCAACTAGGTACTAGGTAGGCCTGTCCAGATGGAGAGACTCGATCGTTGTTGCCGCTGGAGGTAGAATTTAGACAATTTTTATCCAACATTATTGCAATAATTGCTAATATGATATTGGAATTTGGGGCGAGAGGAGAAAGGAGAAAGGGGAGTCAATAATGGCTTAAATTAAACCATCCCCTACGCCCAAATTGCAGACGCAACTCGGGGAGATAGGGAGAGAGAGATGTGGGTCCTGATGAGACCCACTCTACTCGGGCAAGAAAGTGTTGTTCAGGCTAGAGTGGGTCTCAGTCGGGACTCATGTCTCTCTCTCTCCAAATTGTTCTCGAATTACAGGTGATCCTTATTCACTAATAAAGTAGGGTATTCGAAATCTGCAACTATTTGGAGCTTCGAGACGCTTCCTCGACTTTTGTGATTCTCAACCACAACCATGGATCCATGAGGATGATATAACAAATGTACGGAGCATTCCACTGACTTAGAAAGTATATTTTGATTAAATAGAGGGATAAATGCAAATGCACTCTCCGTGTAATGAACGAAAATTGAATTAGTTATCGTGATAACAAAGTATAAAACTAATCTCTCTGGTATTATTTTTGTTTACCATTTATGATTTTATGTTTTTGTAAAATTAGAAAGATTAATTTTATATTTTTATTATCACGAAGACTAATTCGATTTTTACATATATTACAAGGACTGATTTCGTATTTATTAGAGAGAAGATTACAAATACTTATTGCAAAATTGAGTGAACTCGAAATAGGTCATGGACTTGGAGTTGGAAGGAATGTTTGTAATTTTCCTTTCACTGTTACAAAACACACTTCTATTACCTATTTTCCTAACATTTTAGATCAGAATATAAGTTCCTTACCTTCCTTTGATCCTTTTATAAGGAATGTTTATTACTATAAAGACACAATCAAATTACAAAGGGTTATTCTGGGTGGTCGAGACTCGGAGCCTGAGGATTTGCTCCCTGAGATCTAAGGTTCGAATCTCTCCAATGCAAATAATTATTTGAAATTATTCTATTATTGATCTGACATGTGCAGCTTGAGAGTTGCACCAGCTTATTAGATGGATCTACTTTAACGATTTGGAAGTTGCACCGACCCACTAAGGAAACATTTTTTTGGACAGCCTTATGATCTCCGGAAGCATGTCTCAGACCCGAGTTTATATATCTTTCATATCGAGTTGGGCCATCAATTGGGCCACACAGCATGGTCAATCTGGGCCCAATTTCCCGTGGCACATTACCAGAACGCGCGGTCCCATTCACCCCCTGACTCTTTGGGTAAACGAAGAAGCCCACTAAGGAAACATTTTTTTGGACAGCCTTATGATCTCCGGAAGCATGTCTCGGACCTGTGTTTGTATATCTTTCACATTGAGTTGGGCCGTCAATTGGGCCACACAATATGGAATGGTACTCTGTCAATCTATGTTTATTACTATAAAGACACAATCAAATTATTTTTAATATATTATTCTGGGTTTCGAGACTTATTGAGGATTTGCTCCCTGAGATATTGCAAAATCGAATCTCTCCATATGCAAATAATTATTGGACTTGGATTGTTGGACAGGTGCAGCTTAATTTTCCTTTGCACCAGCTTATTAGATGGATCTACTATTAACGACCTGGAAGTTGCACCGACCCACTAAGGAAACATTTTTTTGGACAGCCTTATGATCTCCGGAAGCATGTCTCAGACCCGAGTTTATATATCTTTCATATCGAGTTGGGCCATCAATTGGGCCACACAGCATGGTCAATCTGGGCCCAATTTCCCGTGGCACATTACCAGAACGCGCGGTCCCATTCACCCCCTGACTCTTTGGGTAAACGAAGAAGCCCACTAAGGAAACATTTTATTTTGGACAATCTTATGATCTCCGGAAGCATGTCTGGGTGGTCGAGACTCGGAGTATGAGGATTTCACATTGAGTTGGGCCGATCTCAATTGGGCCACACAATCTGGAATGGTACTCTGTCAATTTGGGCCCAATTTTCCGTGGCATTGATTACAAGAACGACACGTGTCCAGCATTCACCCTTGGCTCTAGAGTTGGAAGCGTCACCAGCATATATCTTTTCCCCTCCTGCACGTATCCAAGCGAGACCTCTCTCTCAGTCGAATGGCGACGAAACGCGCAATCGAAGACGTTTCCGCCATCAACAGCGTCGCGAAGATTCCTGACCAAAGCCCAACGCGAGGAAATAGCCCTCAAACGCCGTCAGCAGGAAGCCGATCAAATTCAGCACGTAAGGCCAAGAGCCCGAGTTTATGTCCTCCCTTGGCCGCCCAGAACCGCGGTCCCATTCACCCCCTGACTCTTTGGGTAAACGAAGAAGCCCCACAAGCCGTCCATTCGGACCTGTGTTTGTATATCTTTCACATTGACGTGGAATATCGCTGGGATCGCGTCATTCGACCGAGACATATATCTTTTCCCCTCCTGCACGTAACTACAGTCAGTCGATCGGGACCGGGACCGGGACCGGGCCGCGACCAGCACCGACGAGATCGAGTCCGCGACCGGGAGCGGGAACGTGATTCCGAGCGTGCGCGGGTGGACGGCGGAACCACCGCGAGAGGGAACCCTCACGAGGAGGAGGGTAAGGCCAAGAACGAGAAGGAAATGAGGGAGGAGATACGCCGGAAGGACGGGGTCGAGGAGAAGCCGGAGGAGGCCGCGGCGCAGAAGCTCAAGGAGCAAGCTGCTGATATGGAGCGTGAAGCTCGCGGGTGGACAAATCCCTAGTAAACTGAGAGAGAGCGTGAGAAAGAGCTCGATGCCATCAAGGAGCATGGTACCTCGGGCCCAAGAAACCATTGTTGGTGGAAGCATTATCAAACCTAGCGAGAAATTCCGATTCAATTACTTTCGATCTTGGATGGAGAAACCGAAGACAGCCTCTACTTATATGTTTAGGACATGAACTCGCTATACATGTGATCAGAACCCTCACGAACCCAGCTTGGATGTTCTTTGCAAGAGCTTCCGGCCGGCGTGGACCGTCAGAGCAGTACACACAAGCCACTACAACTCTTCGCTGCCAAGAACGAGAAGGAAGGCGTAATGACATGACTATGCCTGGTCATGGGAGGAGAATTGCTGTTTCCCGGAAGGACGGGGTCGAGAGTTTTGACTACGTCCGGAGGAGGTCCGCGGCGCAGATTTAAGCTCAATTTAGCAAATGAGCTGCTGATATGTACCACACCTTCGATATGAGAGTCATTTGTTAATATTATCTAATGGTTGGAATCGTCATTGGTTATCACCATATTTTTTTTTTGGTGGGGGGGGGGATATGAAATGCTCTAAGTTGTGAAAATGTTTAAGACCACATCTTCCACCATCAATTTGCGGGTGATTGGTTGGCCTGCCTTTCCCTCTACCTAGTTGTAAAGTAAAGCTCCTTCCTTTGTGAAGACCTTAATGATTGGGTGACTTGCTATATAGCACTCTCTTTCATTCCATGGTGAGAGTAGACCGGGAAGGATGCAAGTTTTCTCTTTACACTTTGTCTACAGAACCTTGTGACTTCGTTTGGGCGAGTTTTCAAGGTAGTGTAATCCATCTCTGTGGTTGAATGAAGGATAATCCGTTTGCTTGGGTCTGCATCCGAGTTCCTTATTCCTGCCCCCTACATTTTACCAGGTTCTCAATACGTTAGGTCTCTTAGAGTAACCATGTACCTTTGGGGTACAGTTTTCATCCCAAAACGCAAGCCTCTTTGGTCATGGAAAGAAACTCGAGCTGAAAATTAGCTTATCAAAAAAAAAAAAAAAGGGAGTTGAATTACTTGGACTAGGTCAATTGTCCAAAGTTTATGTCTTAGTAGCTGATTTTACTTTCGAATTTCCTCTTTCCTTTTGTTGTTGTTTTGATATTGCATGTGCAATGCCTCTGCCTTCTTCAGTTGTTTCATCTCTTTTTTGCCATCGTCATGGCACCATTGAAGAATATTGGAGCTAACAGCTAGGTTGTGGATATGGGATCCAGTTGTGTGACACCATTAAATTCCTCCATTTCAGGACAATATCACATCTTTCAGTAGTGGTCTCTAGGTCTAGGTCTCAGTAACATGATGAATTTTGATGCTTCTATTGCTTTGGAACCAAGAAAGGCAAATCCCATCTCCCTTCCTTTTTTCTGTGATTGAAAAAGAAAAACATCTTCCACCATCAATTTGCGGGTGATTGGTTGGCCTGCCTTTCCCTCTACCTAGTTGTAAAGTAAAGCTCCTTCCTTTGTGAAGACCTTAATGATTGGGTGACTTGCTATATAGCACTCTCTTTCATTCCATGGTGAGAGTAGACCGGGAAGGATGCAAGTTTTCTCTTTACACTTTGTCTACAGAACCTTGTGACTTCGTTTGGGCGAGTTTTCAAGGTAGTGTAATCCATCTCTGTGGTTGAATGAAGGATAATCCGTTTGCTTGGGTCTGCATCCGAGTTCCTTATTCCTGCCCCCTACATTTTACCAGGTTCTCAATACGTTAGGTCTCTTAGAGTAACCATGTACCTTTGGGGTACAGTTTTCATCCCAAAACGCAAGCCTCTTTGGTCATGGAAAGAAACTCGAGCTGAATTACTTATCAAAAAAAAAAAGTTAGGGAGTTGAATTACTTGGACTAGGTCAATTGTCCAAAGTTTATGTCTTAGTAGCTGATTTTACTTTCGAATTTCCTCTTTCCTTTTGTTGTTGTTTTGATATTGCATGTGCAATGCCTCTGCCTTCTTCAGTTGTTTCATCTCTTTTTTGCCATCGTCATGGCACCATTGAAGAATATTGGAGCTAACAGCTAGGTTGTGGATATGGGATCCAGTTGTGTGACACCATTAAATTCCTCCATTTCAGGACAATATCACATCTTTCAGTAGTGGTCTCTAGGTCTAGGTCTCAGTAACATGATGAATTTTGATGCTTCTATTGCTTTGGAACCAAGAAAGGCAAATCCCATCTCCCTTCCTTTTTTCTGTGATTGAAAAAGAAAAAAACCAAGCATATGAGATTAGAGCAGAAATTTACATAATGCAATATGGCATGACATTTTTTCAGGATTTCCTGGAGGGTGCTGAAATTGAGTCAGACAGATATTTGAACTTTGTCATCTACAGTATTCTGTTTTTTTCTCGATCTCATGATCTCTTCTTGAAAACCTTGGCTGAAAATTTGGGTTGCCAACCTGCTTTGCTGGTGTTTAATGAAGAGTGGGAAATTATGGCTGTATATTTTACCGACTCCTGCATTTTATTATTCCTTGTACGTTTTGGAGATGCCAATCTCGTTTGGTTTGCCTGTCATTTGTTCTCGTCTCACAATCTGCGAACTGCTTATATAATGGGGACATTTCTGTTCTAGGTTTAGACATGCGAAATTGGTTGTCAGCATTTCTACTGGGCAAATGGTAGTTGTAGACATTTGTACGTATTGCTGCAGTAACACTCTAACTGGCATCGTTAGTCTGTACGCTTTAAGTGTTGTGACTAACTTTGTTATTTCTTTTCTTTGTCCTGAGATTGTAGTTTGGTCTTCAAGATATAATTCTAACCAGGCTCTGCAATTCTCAGGCGATGCTCGTTTTTTATACTAGCACCGGGGTCTTAATCACTATTTAAAAAGCCTCTTCATTGCCTGATAGCCTCTTGTAAGAGACGGGGGGATAGATATCAGCTTCCGTGGAAGAGAATGAGCAGAGGTGCATCGTATGCATATTTCTCTCTTTTAGACAGAGATCATTGTGTTTATATCTTCCTCTAAAAACCATCCCTTTTGGCAACAAAGAATCGGGCAAGCAGGATATAAATCATAGGATTGTATTCTTTTGTATAATATGTTATTCGTCCTGTAGCTGTAACTTCTGATTTATGTACACAGACGGATTGTTTTTTGCCGGTTATCGGTCCATAAATTACATTTTCCATGAGGCATATCCAATCCAAGATTTCATTCGTTGGAAAGGCAACGGAAAAAGAGCACCACCACCTCTTTTATTTAGTTTGTGGGCTGCGCGATTCCAGTAAACTACAAAGACGACGGTGTCTTCTCTTTATTAGAACAAACAACGGGGAAAATATACTATATGATAAAGCATCCATCCTCTGATCCGAAGCTGTCTCCGGTTAGGGAGGGCTCATTTGGCATTTGAAGCCACCTTCTAAACAATGAAACGACAGAATTCTATGTACAAATGTGACACCATCATACATGGGGAGGTCCAAGATAGGATTGAGCTTGTCCAAAAGTTTGGTGATTGAAGATTTAATTAAGCCTCTGGAAAATTGGGATTCTGAAAACTCAGTGGCCTGCAGGATCCACTCCAGCCGATTTAAGGGTCTCTGCATTTCGGGACCTGAAAAATTCCAGAATAGAACGCGTAAGGAGAGAGAGCAATGGCAGTGCCAACCTGCAAGAAATCCTAATGAAATAATATACAAAAACCAGAAGTTTTTTTTGTTACAGAAGACAAAAATATATACCTAGTATAGGGGTCAGGGCGGCTGGGATCAGGGAGGGTGCGGGTATTGTCCTGGATATGAGCCAATTTCCTAAGGAACGAGTTGTTCACGAACTTGTCTGCGGAACTAATCACACGGTCCGGATCCTCCACCTCCGGTATGGATTCTCTCCTCTTCTTGTTCAGGTATACCGTCGGGGAATGCATGAGCTGCTGCTTGGCCGTATGAGTCCCTATAGTCACCGCCAACAGCACCATTCCCAGCACCATATATATGGGGGCGAACTCCCCCTTCAGAGCTATCCTACAATCCCTCGCCATTGACAGAGCAAAATAACAACAAATTAAGTTGCTTTCCTTTCCAATTACCTTTTCTAGGTCTACTGTTTTGCAAGACAACGTCATAATTACTAGGAGATCAAATGAAATGAAGAGAAAATTCTTTGCCATGGGATCGTTCGCAACATTCGACGTTCGTTACAGTAAAATATTATGACCAACCTGGAACCAAGGTTAGAAGCACGAGCAGCATCAACAGTCGGTGCAAATTGTCTCATTTTCGGGATGGTCGAGGATGCAAACGATCGGCTTCCTCCCAATCGCATCAGCATTGATCTCCAATTGCTCTGCATGAATACCAAATATACATGCATTATGGAACCAAATAAACGAAATGACGAGAAGATGATGAGAACGATGAAGCACTTACAGTTGTCCTGAAAGCCATCTTCTTCAATCAGGGGGAATTATATTGCTCTTTTTGAGACAACCCGATGGGTATTGGGGTACAGTCTCTAGGGGTTCATTTATATAGACCAACAATTTAAGGACATACAAGAGCCACCTACGCACCAATGTCGGTGGCTGTTGACACGTGGATGTCTAACATAGGGAGCCTGATGACCGCAGGAGGCGAGTTGAGCAACACGTGGCTTGCATGCACGTTTCTAGGAGCTGAAATTGTAGAACCCTTCGCTCTGAATTAGAAAGAGGAGAAACCTTTGTCGCGGCAAGTTCGTATCAGTTGTGACCCACAAAAAAAAAAGCCCAATCAGATTAGAGCAGAGCATTACGCCTTCCGGTCCGTTGCACACGTCACGTCGTTCCTTCTTCTTCTAACATAGCTCTGCATCGATCGATATGCATTTGCATCAATTCATGGACAAGATTAATTAATGGCATCACAAAAACACTAGCAATCAAGTCGACAATAAAAAAAAAAAGAAGAAACGTGAGAATAAAAACGCGTATACAGTTACGTATACCCCTGAAAAGCCATCTTTTCTGATCGGGCGGGAAGATCCATCTAAAAACGGCCAGAAGTGCAAAAAATACAGAGGAGATATTTCTAGACGTACGGGGCCGGCTCGATCGATGAATTCAGTTCTGTGTCGTTCATTTATACAGACCAACAAACGAAGCACGCGGATGTCTAAAAATCCCATTTTAGGCATTTATCCGTTGATTCCCTTTTATATAGTCCAGCATGACTACTCTTTTAATGGAAGTGTAGGTTAAACCGTTATGATCTCCTTATCCTTTCAAATGGATTTGCAATTTGGGAAATCGCATCCTAAGAATATACTCCGGCGGGTTGGATCCCATCCCCCACGGGCTTATTGGGCCGTTTGTGTTGTTTCATTTTTGTGGTCAATGCAAAATATTTGGGCCTTGCAGGCCCAACATTTGCTATCGTTACAAATCCAACTTCTGAGCATCACCCCCACTCTTGCTCCCTGCAAAGTTTTTGGGCCTCCTAGGCCCAACTTTTGCCTCTTTAGCTGTAGCGGTAGACGGAATGGCAGTTCTCGACATACTTCCGAGCCTTGATAATGGTGGTCCTGCTCCGTCAAAAAGCCGTTTAGCGGTAGAGGATTACTTCCGAGGCCAATTCCAATAATTTGGACTTCTTGTACGAGTATCGTTCTCAACAGATGTTCGCTATTCTGTTCTCAACTCAGAACGGCTTCTTTCAACCGGGGGAGACTGGCGCGTGAGAATTGGCGCCACATCGCTGGGAGATGGCAAAAGGGTTAGCGGGCACGAACTGTATCGGACTCCAGAAAGTATTTTATCAATAAATCTGTCTTTTTGAACGTGAATAATAGTTTACACTTTCATGTGTTGCTGTTAGTGTAAAAGTGTGAGATTTGTTTCTGCTCCGTCTGACCAAATTTCAAGTCTCTGAAATGTTTAAGCTCTAATAAGGGGAGGAAAAGCTAAAGCTGATTTTAAATTTTGTAATTGTCTAACATCAATGGTTAGAGATACATAGGAGGTATGCTGGTTTCTTTTGTTCGTGGGATACATCATACAATCACATCTCCAAATTTTGTAATGAAGCTTATTGGGACTTCATGGTTTTCACTTTCAAGTTGTCGATGACATAGAATCATGAATCACGGTGGCAATGGCAGCATCAGCATGTGTGACGGAATTGGGAAAAAAAAAAAAAATTTGCACACTGTCTGTTTCTTACAAAATAAGGACAATTACAAGTCTATGTACTGAATTTCCCATAAATAAAGCAAAAAGGTACAATATCATTTAACATGCCGACCACATTTAAAGGAGATTTTACTGTACATTGTGTCTTGAAATCGGCTATAAACTGAATAGCTTCGTTTCAAGAATATGATTTCAGGTATGGCTGCACAACGAGAACAACGGTGACATATTCCTATAGGAATTGCTGTGGGTTGTTTCGTTCATGGAAATATGCATTCTATGACTTTGAACTTTTGGCAGCGCTTCAGCTCATTTTACTGGAGCCAGTTGCTTGCGTTCACTCAACTTTTTCCAACCTGAAGTTCTTCGCCACATTAATTCTCCTTTATTAACAAGTCTTTGCGAGCTTGTGAAGAACTGCTTTTCAACTTTCTATTATCCCCTCTTAGGTATTTTACTGTTGAGGACCAAATAAGTTACTCCAGTTTCCTGAAATAAATGAATTCAGAAGTAAGAAGATTGGTCTGGAAGAATATCCATTTGCTTCAGCACCAAAGCTGCTTTTTTCTTGAGATCGTTGTCATGAAGAAGCTGGATGAGGATTCCCTCAGACCGTTGAAACAATGAGCCCGTGATCTGTGTATGTCCTAAGATCTTCTGAAAGAGGTCTAAGGCTTTGGTTTTGGCTGACAAGGAACCCTTCTCCAGGACTTGTAGAATTGCCCCGACTCCTTTGCTGTCCACAATGGCAGCAGTTGCACGATACAGTGTGCTATGTTCTGTTAGCAGTGTTTCTAGCGCCGTTAGAGCAGCCTCTGCTACTCCAGACTCTGTCTCGCTTAAAGTCTGCACCAGTGGCTTCACTGCATCTGCCTTGACAAGGCAGAATGTCTCTCTGCCTGAACAAGCAGCACCATGGACAGAACATAAAATTCCATTCTCTGATGAGGTTGAACAACACCAAGATATGTTTGGTAGGAGCTTCATCACATGCACCAAAGGCATGGAGTTCCTGGCTTGGTTTGCCATTAAGGTTGCATTGGCGACCGACTGGCTGGTGGATTGGGAAAGTTTAGCAAGTGCAGTGGCTGTCTGCTGCTTGGCTAGTGAGCTGCCTCTGGAGAGAACACGGACTAGTGATGGGTACAGTTCAAGTTTCCCCACTTGCCTCTGAAGTTCAGGCTTGGTAGGTTCTGTATATCTTAAAAGTGCTGCTAAAGCATTTTCTAGTAAATATGTACCAGGGCCAGCAGCTGCCACGTCTCCAATATTTTCCCCGTCGATGCTACAAATCACCTCGTGAATGGCTTTTAATGTGTCTGATTTGCAGAGTATCTCATCAATAGTAGTATCATCATGTGGTAGCTGGCTGATGATTCCAGCAGCGGTAGACCTTTCTTCAATATCTGGAGAAGAGGTGAGGATGCCTGCCAGGGTGGTAACTGCTGTTTCTTTTGCAGGCGACAGTGGTAGTGGAACCCCATCAGGATGACCTTCAGAAATGCAGTATATCAGCTTCATTGTCCACCGCTTCACCGTTGGCTGGTCACTGTGAAGCAAAGAGAAGAGCTGCCCAATTGCAACCTCATCTGATCGAATTATGTTTCGAGCTGTCTCAGATTTATGGCCAAGCTCAACCAGGAGGTGTAAGAATTGAACCTTAGTTGGAGGATCAGAACTGGATACAACTTGCAGAAGGAGACTGACATTGTGCTTAGATTGCAGTTCCTGCAATCCCCGATACTTCCGAAATTCAAGGTGCTTGCTGGCCCCGATCAGAAGTGCGAGAATCTCAGCCGCGTCTTCTTTCTCATATTGTTCAGACCTGACAAATGAAATTAGACCAAGCAAATGTGGTATTGTAACAGGGTCTTTCAGAAGTCGCTTTACCATCTTGGGGTACTCTACAAGCTTTTTAATAGATCTGCGACAAACTGCTTTGCACGCTGGGGTGCTTGAAGAGAGCATCTGGACTAAATTGTGTATGAATATCTTGTTATTCAAGTCCTTAATGCTACTCTCCTTTAGTTGCATATCTATCAATGCTGCAGCCATCAATGTTCTTGTCTCTTGAGGTCCTGGAAGAAGCGTTCCGCGTTAGAGTATGGTTTGCCAGAGATAGGTATTAGATGCGATGTAATATTACCTTGGTTGAAGCGAGACACAAATGGTTGGAAGTGTCCAGCTTCAGCCATCTTCACTACAAAATGTGTGTTGGAAGAGAGATTCTGCAACACCCTGTGGGTGGTCTGTGAGACATCAGGGTTCTTGTCAGAGAGTAAAGAAATCAAAACTGGAATGCAGTCTTTTGTACTGCCAATTTTTTCTGCAAGGGTTTCTCTTTCCGACAGCTCCAACAAGATTGCAATAGCAACAGGTTCTGTTCCATCTTTATATGTCTGTTTCACAATGCAACGAACAGCCCCTGATTTGACAATGGCTTCCTGCAAGTCCAAAACAACAAACGATTACTTTCAGTTTGGTGAATAGATGAAATGAAATTGTGATAAGCTAATACCATACTCAGCATCTGCTTACCTTGTGATCATCACAGTATTTAGCTAGGTAGTAGAGGCATTTTAGTGATGCCACCCTGTTTAACCTATTGTCTTTTAGGATCTCTGCCAACTTTGGTATGAGTCCTTCCTCTGCAACTTTGGCTGCATAAGAAGGCATCTCCATCAAATCTTGCATATCCTCTAAGGCCTTGTTCATTCTAGAGAGGTCATTTGTTCTGATTCCAGACAGAGCAGCTTGGAATTTTAAGTCCATATCTCGCTGCTTCCATTCTTCGATAGAGTTTCGAAGAGAAATGTTTGGAGTTAGATCCAGATATAGGAGCTCCTGTTTGCATGTAGGGCACTTCCTCTCTCCTCTGCTGAAGTATTGCTGAATTGCTTTCCTCTCAAAGCTGTGACCACAGGCGATTGCAACTGGGTCCATCATCATCTTATTGCATATTGGACATGTGAATGAATCAATTGGGTATTGCTGGTGGTAGGCAGCAATGATCTCATCCTGTGGCCTCAGAACAATTTCTGTACTGTACAAGAATTGTATCAACTGTGACAACTGGAGTGTCTCCGCCTGCTTCTTTTGGGCTTCCATTTCTTCTTTCTCCTGCTTCAGAAGTTCCAGCTCATTTTGTACCATCGATGCATTCACACTAGCACCAACAGCTTCTGCAATCTTCTCCAGGAGCTTTACTGCATTTTCTTGATTCTTATTATTCAGGGAAATTGAATTCTCTATTTCTGAAGCAATTGTCTCTGTTGCAAATGCTGACCGGAACTCCACAGTGCTCAGATTATCAATAATCTGGTTAGTCATAGTCTTTAGGTTCAAAGAGATATCAAGATTGACCAGCTGGAATCTGGAAACAGTGTTGGCAATATCTTTGGCCACATCCTGCATCTGCAAGAGCATCGACTTCGACTTAAATAAGAGATGGATGCGACTCCTTGATTTGTACTCTTTAATGATCTTACAGGCTTTTTTTAGCTGAAAATCCAAGGTCTCTAAAAAAGCTTTTGTGGATTCCGAACCCATTGCATGAAGATATTTGTCGGGATTCAATGAGCTGAGGAGGATCTTAAGCTCAAAAATAATCCTGGAGAATTCCTGGAAGCTGTCCTTGTTAAGCACCATTTCCCTTGTCTCACTGACGAGGTCCATTGCGTGTTGTGTTACCCTATTACATACTTCCTGCAGTGCCGCTAGCGACAGATCCTCGATTCCTATATTGAAGTCCATTGAATCATCAAAATTTGCTGAAATTTCTCTGTATGTTTTGGGTATCTCTGTCTCCTGACTAGCTAGTCGATTTCACCAATTCTGCCCATCAACTCGGTTGGCACCCCAAGTCCTGCATATCCTCTAATAAAATAAATTCTATCACTCAAGTGCGATACAATGTTCCAAACTAATACCCGCTCATCTCACTGGCAAGTTGCCTATGTTGCGGGGAAAACATGCAGTGGTTTGGAACCATCTATGTAAAAAGTGTCATTACTAAGCTGTTGGGGTAAACAAAATCTGCCAGGAGATCACCCCAACGAAAACTGGGTAAGCAAATTGGTCATGGTCATTCCTAGAGAAAGGAAGTAACCTCAGCGTTCATTGTTTTCAATCATTTCTAGCAGAAGATTGCTAATAAACCATTTGCTGTGATTACTTGGAATTGGGAAGTTGTTGAATCGTTATTTTAGCTGTAACACTTTGCTCGAATAAGCTTACGAGACAACTACTCATCATGACTACACTCTTCGGGAAAGGGGAAAAAAAAACTTCAAAAGGAAAAAAGAATCTGAGAAGCCAAGTTCCTTACCTGTTTGTCGGATTTTCAAGACAAATTCACGGTGTACACACTCCACAAAGGCCCACTTGGTTGTGTTTCTCCAGTTGATATGGAGTTGGAGAAGTGAAGTTCTATTGACCGTCTGAGAGAGCAGATAGAACATAGCAGTTGTTAATGCTGGGTTTGTAGTAGCTCTGTCTAATAGATTGGTGGGAAAGAGTTGAAGAAACACGAGAGGATTCAGAGAGAAAATGAAGTTGGACGGAAAACCAAGGTGGGTCAAGTTCAAAAGATGAGAGTCAAGTTTTCCGGGTTCGCCGTATGCGCAGGGGACCCAGTCGACGTCATCGCACACGAACTCAAAACATCAATAAACTAATAGCCATTTGCGCTGAACCTTGATCAAACAACCAGTCTCCGAAACTCCTCCCTGATTTCTACGACGCGTAAATCACCCACTTTGTTGTTGTGTGCAAATTGAGCAAGTCGCTTTCCCACATGCCCCTTAACGGTTCAGGTACACAAGTTGCAGCAAAACAAGTCAATGGCAGATAACCTTGGCCAATTTTCAAGCTCTATAGTCTATACTGATTCGACTGCCTTTTTCAGACCCCACGAAAAGGATGTTTTTACACTGGGTGAAGAAGAACGTCGTGCTTGGAGTTGTCTTTGACTCTCACTATTTGCTTGGAAATTTCATCACCAATACGAGTAGACTACGGGACCCAGGACTAGGAGATCCATCCGATTTTCAGAAAGCAGAAATTGGATAGCCCACCACTCAGCGCCCGAGTTTGGTCCTGACGTCAGCAGCGGTCTGGCGGTACTGTTCGAGAAGCCGTGTTATTTACGCCTTAAACACCCTGGCAGCGACAATATGAACGCGCAAAGCTCTTTACTGAGGCGGCTTAACAATTTGGACCCAGGCCCTCGTCAACTCGTTTAAAAAAGAATACTAGCGCTGTTTCAAGTATCACAATCACCAGCCTTATTCTTGAGAGGCCTTTTCTTTTTCCAATTTCCATCTAGACTTTTCTTAAACTAAGAAAGGCCAGGGGAGGGGGAAGACGGTAGCGCGAGGACTTTTGAGAGGGCCATTTAATATAATATTCTGTTAAAATCCATTTGGGTAGAAATTTCCATGTTTGTTTTGTGAAGATTGTATGATAGCCGCCATAGTTACTAGTCCATTAACGTGCATTGATGAAACCTTCTAACAAACAAACGATAAGAAACCAGAATAAACAAAAAACAGAAAAACCAGGAGGCCTTTGCATTCCAAGCCAAACGCTATCCAGGTTACCGTTGCATTGATCCCGCCACAATCACCCAAAAAGAAAAACACCAAAAAAAAAAAGAACAGGCAAAATATTAAACGGACACGAGATTGAAAGACATATAAAAGGGGATTGGAGTTAGTAGTAGTAGGCAGATGACGGGCCCAAATCGAAGCCATCGGTACCTGCGTCTGGAACCGCTGGCATCCTCCCAAAGAGTGGGCTGTGCTGCACAAACTCATTAGAATCAAAGCCCAAGTACGGCCCATTTACTGCTGAGTCGAGCCCATTTGTAGTTTGATCTGCAAACCCGAAAATGCTGGTGTCGCTCCAAACTGCTTGGCCCATATCGGAGCCCATCACTCCAGCCCCATAAAAACTGGATGCATCGGGAGGCAGAGGGGGGAGCTCAGTGTCATGGGATGAGTGTGTGTGTGAGTGTGCCTGTGACTGTGATAGCCCACAATCATCCATGATACCCGTAATGGGTTGGCAATTAGACCCAATCACTGAAGTACCCTGAGCCCAACCGTCTGCGCCGGAAAACGGACACGCGGCAGCACTGAGGAAGGGGTCCTGACCGAAGAAGAGCTGGGTGGAGGAGTGGGTATCTGAATCGTTTTGCTGTTGATGCGCAGCAAACAGGGCGGAGATGTCGTGCTGCGATTCGTCTGGTGAGATAATAGAGGTGACAGAGGAGCCATGAGGCATGTCCGAGTACACGAAGTTGGTGCGGGCCTTTGAACCGCGCATAGAGCGAGCGGCGCGGTCGTAGGCAAGGGCGGCCTCCTCGGCAGTGTCAAAAGTTCCCAGCCAATGCCTCTCTTTGGTGGAAGGGTCTCTTATCTCCGCTGCGTATCTGCCCCACGGCCTTCTTCTTACCCCGAGAAACCTCGCTTCTCCCTGTTGTTGGTTTTCTAGTGGCTGCTGTTGTTGTTGCTGCTTTCTTTTGGACTTTGACGAGGAGGGTGAGTTGGCTGGTGATGAGCTGTTAAAGTCCATGGCGTGTGATCTACGAATAAAAGATTAGTCTTAGATTTTAGATAGGCTTGCCTGAATATTTCAGTGTCTGTCACTAGAGCTCATAAAAAACAAAGAGATTTCCTGCGTAGAGAGAGAGAGAGAGAGAGATAAAAGAGAGAGAGGGAGGGAGGGAGTCTCTTTCTCTTCTCCTTTGTGCAGACCAAAGTGAAATTTAGGAAGAAGAGAATGATTGTAGGCCTTGTTTTTCTGGCAGTTGCATGTAGGCTGTATAAATAAGAACATTTCGTGCAATAAAACACCCCTCCCCAACGTCCTTTTACCGGAGCTGCCCTCCAAAAGTCGTCAAAGGTCATTCAAATCCCCAGTCTATCTAAATGATGATGAGCCAACGATGAGTTTTGAGCAATCTCTCATAGCTCCCTCCTGCTACTAATCATATGGGAGTGGTGGCCCACGGCTCTGGGTGGGTGGTATCATGATCATTAGCTCCTACGTACGTCTATCTCGATCATATTCACAGCCCCAAACATTCCCTAAAGATCTGAACTTCAACAGTTGCTTTTTAGGGTTCTTAAATTCCTCTGTTTTAGTTCATGAGATCGAAGCCGTAAAACCTTCTGTGCCATACCCATACGCTACATTGTCATTAGAAAATAGAAACATGACCAGATTATAATTGGGCCCTGCACTGCATATGCTTAACTAACGCCTGGCCTCCACATAAATAAATTTACATTAGTATGGGCGGGGCGTTTCTTTGGGTACACTCTCCATCAATCATATAATATCGCATGCATCAGCAATGATTCGTCCAACAATCATATCTCGTAGTAGCAATGATTCCTTAATTACGAGACCTGACCAACCTCTTAATTTTCGTCAGTCTAATCCTTTTCCTTCTATTGCACATGTATCGGTCTAAGTTTCGGAAAACTGTAATGAATCGGGTTCTGTACACTTCTTTAACTATTCCCATCCTGCAAGCTAGCTATCAGAGGTGGAATTCATAGGTAAATAGCACTGCAATAGTTCTCCTCGTCAATATTATACATCTCATGCCGGTAAAATTTAAGGGTTAAATATAACTTTTTGTCCTCTGATTATTGAAGTTTTAGTCGTTAGTTTTTATACAGGGTAAAGCCATCATTTCACTTAAAAAAAATAATTTTTTTCTTTCAAACGGATAAAGGTGTACAGTATAATCTCAATATTTAAGGGCGAAAATTATATTTTTCCCGAAATTTAATTGTAAGAACATAATACATTTCTCTCCGTTCTGAGGAATTAGGTGTTGTTTAGCTGAATTTTATAGAAAAAATAATAATAATTAAAAAAAAAAAATTAGGAAAACGAAAGTGAATAAAAAAACTCAGTTTTTGACCGGCAAACAGATATAGATCAGAATCGATTTGCTAGCTTGTCCGTTTCATCCTCTAAACTAAACGAGGATAATCTTGTCCGTCGCTTCCCCTGGGAAGAAACAAAGCCCTCTCCCACTAAAATAAAGAGTACGGTGTTCCAGTTTTCCACCCAGGGAAGAATGTAAGAGGCGGCATATGCATGAGAGATAAGTAGTACTTGGACAGAGTCATGACAGGCATGTTCTCCTTGACTAACTTTCTGGGAATTACAATTAAATACATGCCATTATGTGGTGTATTTTAATTAGCTTAACCCAAAGTACTACTCACATGTGAAGAGAAAATGACTCGCTTTGAATCGGGTACTAATCATGGATTAATTATACTAATTGATCATCAGACAAACCCAGTGTGAATAGTACTGAAACATGCTCGCCTTAGAAGAAACTTTTATCCAATCCCAAAAAGGTCTCGAATAGATTAATCTGCACCATATGATTGCTCAAATACATGGCTACAAATCCAATTATCATTCCCATCATCATTCTATTGTCAGTACCCATAACCTCATTAGAATTATAACGGGTACAATTAGTTCTTTTGCCCTAAGAGAAAACTAGCTAGACAAATATCCAAAATCCCAAAACTTTTTTATTATTCTTATTTTTATATATCTATATATTCTTGTCGTCTTGAACTTACTGTTAAAAAATGGGAGATTGCTTTCTTTTGTATATATCCCCTTATATAATAGGATAGATTAACTAGCTAGCTTGTCGTTTTCCTCTTCTTTTTTCTCCCTTACGTGACATGTTTTCTTTCCTGTCACATGGTTCCATGTGTCTGATCTTACTTTTGATTGGAAAATATAGTTGATGGAACTTTTGTAGTTCCCATAGGATCGATTGATTTCCTTTGGGATTTCGAGAAAAAAAAAAAAAAAAAACTCGATTCGGGAGACCAATGAAGTCTGCAAAAGAAAATGCAGGAAAAGTCCTGCTGCTACCCTATTTGATGCAAATGGAGTCTTTTACATGGAACACAGGGGAATATATATATATATATAATTGTCTCAACCATGTGCATCATATATTTATATATATATATATATAATTGTCTCAACCATGTGCATCCAATTCAAGCAAAATACAATGATATGTTCCACCATCCCCGTCACCTTTTCAATCCCAAATGTCGCTTTTCAATACCCATGCAAGTGGCTTTTTTTATTTATTTATTTTCACTCTTTTATAATTTCCCGAGTTTGGAGCATCCTTTGCTGCGCTTTCGCCATGAACAAGCATAGAGCTCCAAATTAGGGAGAGGCATTTTGGGATGCATGTGAGAGGGACACCAAAAGGCATGCTTTTTTGAAGAAAACAATCACTAGGAAGACCTACCTACTGAAAGAAACTAGTAGAAGATGAATTTAACATTCAGAGGGCCTTGACTCGATGGACCCCAGTCTGTGGCCTTTCGGTACATAGAGTATTATTTACTTACCCAATGCTGTACGACAATCCTCTTGGTTAATGGTCCTTATTATTCTACCTAAATGGTGATAATATAGTTGTTTGAATGGGCAGATTTTATTGGCTTCTTTACCACGAAGAACTTGTAAAAATTAGATGCAAGGACTCGAGCTACACGTGGGTGTCAGATGCGTCGTTTTAATGACAGAGGCAGGTATAATCCAGAGGCAAATCTAAGTCTAATCCATTTAGATTCAAAAGTAAGATAAAGCATTTTTGTCTTACAGACTATGCGCACACCGCATATGCTTGATACATATCACTCTGTTTTTCCCCCTCCGTCCGAGGGATTTACAGAGAGGTAATTGGACTCTTAGCTAGGCTTCATCATCCTACATCACTAGCGAAATTTGGTCCCAGCCGTGGTGGAGATAGGTCACAAATCTGCCCACGACTTTAGATCCATGAGACATGAGAGACAAAACAATTTTTTTAGTGTAACGGGCACGCAAGTTGATGTAAAAGTCGACGAGGGTTGACACACTGTCTGTCTATATAAGTTTAATTATTGTCATTTGTCAGTGTCTTCCTCGCTCGTCTGTGTCTAATGGAGGTCATGCTTTCACAAAATCTGGTTAATATTTCTCTTGCTCCTAATTAATCTAGCAAGTGGCATTTAAATTGCCCTCTTAAGATCAGATCTTAAAAAGTGAAGTGCGGTGTTCTGGTAATAATAATAGGATGCCAATGCAAGGATATATGAGCTCTGGTGCTGCAGAACGTATTTGTTCCTTTACTCTTTTTTTTTTTTTTTTGTCTTTTCTGGATGAAATCAGTGTTTTCCTTTCCACCCAGAAAGAGAAGACAATTTTTTAAGCAACTAATCGATAACTATTCCAACTACTAAGGATAGAATTCGACCCTTTAATTTATCTGCTTCTGCAATCTCCATCATCAGCTGGACGCCATAACAACTCCATGGAAAAAGCATGAGACTTTGGAGTGAAATTTCTTAGTTACGTCTTGCTTGGAAAGATCTTAAGGGCTTAAGAGTGTAACCAGTTATTAAGCTAATAAGATGAAAATTCGAGGTGAAAAACTCCCCTCTCCCTGATTCCTGACCCAAAGCAGAGTGTGTTGTCCTCAGATAGCACGAGAATCTTCACCTGCAAAGTTGCTATTTATAATAATAGTAATTGTGGAGTAAATAAATTCAGTTCCCACCAGTTCAAAGCTATATGGACACTGTATGGAAGGTGGTGAGAAAGGAGCATTAGCTGTAACACGATAACTAGCCTAAAAGACTAGGGGAAGAGCTATAGAAAAGAATCTGCAGTTTAAATAAAAGTGGACCTATTCCTACTTTAGTTGTCTCACTCTCTACGTCAAATTTGCATAAAGTTACAAGGTAGACATGATTTTATGCCCCTATATTTTTTTCCTTGTTTTGGGTAGGGATAGAGGGGGAGGAAGAGAGAGAAGGGCCGCCCATTTTCCCTGTACATTCATCCAAATACTATCGTCCATCTTCCTTTGAGTAGGAATGTAGGATCGCTCTTCTCTTTACCTTTGGTTTCCCAACCCATAGGATCATTAGCTCTTTCATGAAATCATACAATAATTTAACTGTCCTAGTTTCTAAAACCAAACTGTTATCTCTACATCATCTGCACACTTATGTGCAACTCTCTGCAATTTTCAGGCATATAAATGGACCTCGTAATAAAGACAAAAGCAAGAAGTGTCCGCACTCTATCGGGACAACTCTCCTCTGTAAATCCCATGAATCCCCAATCCCAAGATTCAAACAGAACACAGAAAATAAGTGAAAAGACGCTCTTGGAAAGAAAGGGGGAAGTCAAAGGAAACCTCCCCGTGTAACATGGAACAAAAGGAGGAGGTTTTAATAAAGGTGTAAGTCCAGTCCTCTAGACTAATTAAGCCAGCGGTCTCCTTTGACTCATTAGGCATACTACGCACTGATTTCACAGTCTGGAGTTTGGACTGGAAAGCAAGAAATTGCTATCAGGACACAAATTCATGATGCTCTGCCGAACTCCAATTGGGGAACAAAAGTCAGAAAGTTCACACCCACGAACTTCGAAGACCCACCTGGATTATTACTTAAACCGGAATTTTCATTGGAGTCTGCGTTCTGTATACTAGTAGATCTTAAAGTTAGTGCTGTGGTACTTATTATATTTCACGTTTACTGGAAGGATTAAGTTCTCGAGGGAGCGCGTAAGTTTGAATGTTTTTTTGTTTTGAGTTCTTGAAAATCATGCCCCGAAATTGAGGTTGCCTTCGGTGTTTCTTGCTTTTGGTCGTGATGGTGGATGCAGAGCACTGTTCTTGTAACATGGTTGAGCAGCGAATTCAGAGGCACAATCTTTGCGATCAATACGCTCAAGGATCAACTTTACTTCCCCATTGAAAGCAGTTGCTGAAGCTTTTTCCAGAGCAGTACAGCCAGTACTACATGCGTAGTCCTGCTTATCACATAGTGAATCAGTACCCCAATCAATCTTGATATACTGTGCTTTGGCTCATGCCCTGACGGGAAACTCGAACCTTTTTTTCCGCATTTGGTTTTAGATGTTTAATCTACATTAATGTGCTATAAGAAGTTCCAATACTACTCTTCTGTCATCTGGCTTGCGAAATGATAAGACTGTGAGCCCATCTCCCCATGAACTGATTTAGATTTGGATAATGTTAAGACTTACTAGTTGCTAAAAACAGAACACATTGTGACATCACTAATGACCTTCGGGCGTTCAGAAGTTTTTTTTGGAACTCGAATCTCGCAAACCTTGCTATTAAAAGTTCTACCCACTTCTAAAGTCAGAAAGGTGCATAGATTATCTAAAACGACATTATTGGCATGGGTTTGTTTAGGAGGTCAGTCGAAGATCATGAGCCTTCCACCTGACCTTACGTTCAACTAACTAAATTTAGGTAAGATGTTCTCTAAGATAATCCTCCTGCCTTCTATGTAGGTCGCTTTCAAGTCGAATTTTTACTAAATGATTGATGACCTTGACATGAGACAAGTAAAAAGCTGGTTTATAAATGACTTCAAATTTGAAAATCGTGCGTAGACAGTGTGATGATATTGAGAGGATTCCTCTATTTTTTTTTTCTGTTGTCAACATAAAATTCCTTCAAATTAAGTAGTCAGACTTACAGTCCCTACTTCCCTCAGAACATTAGAGGGGATGACATTGAGATTTAACACACTAAATACATCATCTTTCGCACACCATTGGGCAAGTCTATGCGCTACTTCATTACATTCCCTAGGGACCCAGTTCGGACGCCACTGGGTATGCTCTGTGAATGACTTCCTGATTTCCATAATCTCTGATTCTCCCTCTCAATCAGGTTGAAGATTCTGATTTACACTGATTATATAAATCAAGACAGTCGGTTTCAATGATATGAGGTTGCCCTGTATTATACTTCCGGCCTCCTTGATAGCAAGAGCTACTGCCAAAGCTTCCCCTGTCAATGGGTTCTTTCCCCTCTTTTTACCTGTCCATGCATTTAGTAACCTCCCAGAACAGTCCCTGCAAATTGCTGCAAAATACAAATTATCTCTTGGTACAGCAACATAACAATTCACTTTCCACTGGTCTTTCTCTGGAGCTCCCCATTTTCTGCTTGCTCCATTTTTCTCCTCCCAGGCTTTGCTAAGGTCTGTCAACCGTCTCGCAGTCTCTTTGGCCAGCTCGAGAGCATCAGGAAATTTACCCTTATGGACTGCTTGGTTCCTTGCATTACACACTGAATCCTTCAAATAATACAAATTTGTTGTCTTTATTGCTGTCCGTTATGAACTTTATCCATTCTCCAATATGGTGTTGACCAAACACTCACACATTGAGGAGCCAAACTGATTCTTTCCAGATATCTGCATTCCAGAAACAGATGTTTTGCAGTTTATATTGCACTATGACACGGGCCAATATAATTGCTCCAGTTGATTTGATCTGGTGAATGGGAGCGTTCTCCCCCGTAGAAGAAGAGCTTCCGCTGCAATCTTCCAGATTAGTAGGCACAGACTGTGTTGAACTATTAGCTTCCCAATCTTATTCCAGTCCCACTGAACTTGAGTCCTATTTCTTCTAAATCTTCTCTCTTGATACGTTGACTTCACAGAGAAGCTCCCCTTCTTATCTGGGACCCAAAAGAATTTGTCTTCCTCTGCTGAAATTGTTATCTTAATTTCCAATATTGCAGCTGCTGATTGGTTATCAAAAAACCTCCTGACCACACTTCCTTCCAAGTTCTCGTCGAGTTGTTAAAAAAAAAAACAGGTTTCTCATTCCAGATGGTAGGCCCGTAAACAAAAGTCGTCATCCATGGTGAAGAGGATCATCCGAGTACATAATGATATTGATAAAATGAGAATTCATTTGCAATACTTCTAAATCTACTCCCAATTTCCAGGCTAACACTAATCCACCACTTCTACCTACTGGTGGATGGTCAACAAAACAAGAGAAACCCATACCACGTAAAGAAGGTTGAACATCTCGAACCTTTGTTTCAGCCAGAAATACTACATCTGGATTATTCCTGTCGCTAATAAGTAATAACCCTTAGGTTTCGGACTGCCGTGGCTCTGGCAAAAACCACGACAGTTCCACCCGATGGCTTTCACGGTGGAGGTGGGTGCAAGATAAGGACCGCCACCCCAGCCGTCGTGTTTTCAGCCTTGCCGTATATTTCCAATTTTCCACTGCTTCATTGTTGCCCACTGATTTCGGCACTCCATTTTATCCAGCCGCACCTCCTCTTTTCTTTCCACCTTTCACTTTGACTCCGCTCTTTTTCTTTGCCCGCAGAGAGGCGACAGTGGGATTCACCCGCCCAGCTTTCTTTTTTCCTTTCACATCCTCTGCATCCCTCGTTGCTTCTTCTCGGGTTGAGTATCTTCGAGAACAGATCCTCCTCTCTTCTTCTTCACTTGGCTTCCTTGGATAGGCTCCTGCGGCCCTGCCCTTTCCTATTTCCTAGCCCAACTCTCGTTATCAACAATCTTGTAGATTATTTTTGGGGGCACGTAGACCAGGCTTGGCCCTGACTTGAAGTTGGGTCTCCTCCAGCTGCTTCTGTCTTGGTTCATCCTCAGCTTTGTGTTCTGGTATTCCACTAATGCTGACTGGACCCATTAAATAGTTGTAGAAAATTGATTTCTCGCCCACAACTTCTCGTTGGGCCTCTATCCTGTCGCAAATTTTCTGGATACGGGCTTCCTCCGTCTCACATGGGACCACCATCGACTTTCTGGCACCACCTGGCACGTCAACTCCTTTTGCCTCAGCCTAATTGAGCTCGGTTTTTTCATTTCTAAAAGCCTTTCTTCTTTACTTAGAAAAAAAAAAAAAAGCCTTTCTTCTTTGGCAAGCTCCGCGTGAAGTTCACCAACTTCTGTATTGCTGCCGTCCTTGGGATGCCCCACACCAAGCATGGACATGACAACTCTTTTCGGGTCACAAGCCGGTCTGGTTATCTTATAATATCCGCCCTTGATTCGACCGAATTATCTAGGGTTGCACAGAATCAGACTGCAGACTGGATCAGACACAAAAATCGGATCAGATCAAATTTTGTAGTCCAAATCCGGTCCGATTCAGTTCGGATCGAATTTGAAAAATCGATTATATCTGGTCTAGTCCGGTCCAATCCAAGCATTTTAAGATCTGGTCCGGACTCGACTGGACCATATTTATTAATTTTATTAATAATTTTTTTTAATACAAATTTAAAATTTTTACCCTAAAATAATGTGTTTTAAGTTCTTTGACCATGCCCTTCCCCCTTCAACTAATTTTTTATCATAAGATTTGAGCTGAAAATGAAAAAAAAAAAAAAAAAAAAAAAAAGAAACCGGTCCAACCACTTATAAGTGGTTCAATCCGGTCCTTCACTTTAGGCACAACCCTAGAATTACCGAGTTTACACAAAGGAAGAGGCTTGAATAAACTTGGAATGACTGACTCAAATTTTCTTAGTGGACCTCTTCATGTATTTATAGAATTGGGTGAGTTTTAAATCAATTCGAATTCTAAAAGAAGATTAAATTTTGAATGATGGAAATATTTCAAAATTAAGACTTTATCTACCTGAGACCGGCTACTTATTTTTAACTCTTCATCTTAATGATGTTCTTACTCTTTCAAGCTTTGAAAAATTCCTTAATCTTGAACACTCTGAACAAATTTAAAATACAAATCAATTTAAACTTTAAATTTGGCACGAAAATTTTGCGAACACTAAAAACCAACAGTGCCATGGACAGAGAAGACGATACAAGCCTCGAGATTATGCCCCAGCTTTCCATTTGAGTAACAAAATCCGGAAATGCGCTCATATTTGAACTGGATCCAAACAGACTCCATGTTCTCTCCGGGCAGCAGATATCCTACCGGCAGTGGCTTTTTAGTGTTGAATAAAATCTTGATTCGAATAAACGCAACACACCAGATCTTCTGGTTGTTCTTCCCCTCAATCGAAAGTTGAGAGTAGTACTCTCCTCTAGCTAATAGAGCCGACAGAAGCATCTGCTAGAGAAATAAACGAGTTCTACATTTAATTTAATTACAGAAACGTACACGCTTTGCCAGGAGCAGAACAGTCCGAAAATTACTCTAAATTGCAGAATCAAAGACATGAAGAAACTCTACGATACAGTTGCTTCACCACAAGGATGTATTAGACTTGTCAACCACCCTGTATAATGCATTTACCACAAGAATTCGGTGTTGGACTCCAGAAGGCTTAAAAGCAGCCAGGGATGACGTTTGTCGCTCTTCACCAGCATCTGGAACTAGAGCATCCCGCATCCAACTTCCCTCTGAGAGAGTTGCCAAAAATCTTCTAAGAGCTTCCCGCATCCAATCGTAACGGCAGAATTTGAATGCTTCGTCTATGGTAAGCTGTAGAAGGTAAAGACCAATCAATATTCAACCGCAGCAAACTTAATTTTTATATGCAAAACAAAGCTTGTGTTGACATGGGTTCATACGCCTTGCAGCGAACCGTCACACATGATGCTACGGAAGAATCTCATGTTGTTCCAATTAATTACTGACCCATTTCCGATCATGGTTAGCCTGCTCTGGCCAAGAGTCAAGCTCCTCTGTTACTTCTAATGCAAACATATAACCTCTGCAACCTCCTTCAAGGCTGCAACTTTTCTGGGTGCTCTTGCTTCTAAACTTCCAATCTCCTAGAGGATTTTCCTGAAAATAAGTGTGAGGAATCAGTTTGAATTCATGGACTCATTCAAAAAAAGAATTATGTGCAAGTGAAGAAGTTATTCATTATGAGACGCTGAGACATCAAAATGCATGAATCCTCAACAATCACAAGTGCTCTGCATATCTGCAAAGTAATCAAACCATTTTACCAACAAATTATGAAATGACAAAGCTGAAAGCATGAAACTGTCGTTGTACACATTGTTTGAGATTATGTACGGGTAACCAATTCAAGTAACCCCATCCCCCCAAAAGAAAAAGAAAAAACCAGCAGAGTCCTCGATGAAACAGCTAAACATGATCAAGAATTTCTGTGATTCCAAGGAATAAACCACATCAAATAGATAAACTTCTATCATATGTCATAACTGTATAAGAGAAGTGCTACTTTTGGATTGCTTAAATCCGTGGTTTTTGAACTGCGCCCATTCTTTGTTGGCCGGTCACAAGCTTTCAATCTTATATATAAGAGTAATAATAGCTGCTTAAATGCCAAGGAGGGAAAAGAAAACTCACACTAAGTATTCCTCTCACACCTGCTTCCTCGAATGCCTCACGAAGTGCAGCTTCATCTATAGTCTCATCATCCTCCCAACCACCCTGGTAGTCAAATGAAGGCATTGACGTGAATCCTCACATTATACTAAAAGATAAGATTACACAAATGCAAGCAGCTAGGCATCATGTCATGCAAAACAGAAGGCAAGATCATTAATACCTTTGGAAAGACAAGATCATCCCGGCCTGGTGAAGAAATCATAAGAACAAGGAATTCTTTCTCTGGATTGCAATTGCAACCGTCAAAGTTCTGCACGAGCCTGTAAGGAATGCACCTATCCATGCAAGGGTAAAGCACTGCTATTAAGGGCAAAGCAAAATGGGTAGTGATACATCTGTTGTACACGTAGGGGAAAATAAAAGGGGGAGAGGAGGAGGATAGATTTGGGGAATGGAGAAAATTAGAGCTGATGAGGAGGATTAACATTAAGAAGGTGATTGTATTTTAGTAGCACTAGAAACGCATTTTCTACCTAATCCTTTACACTTCCCTGTAAACACGTCATGATGATGGTAAATCAGTTAAAATTTACTAGTTTTTTGCATTATGACCTCACAACTGAGCCATTCACTTCACCTAATTTGGTTCTCTTAGGCTCGATGATTAGAGGAAGGGAAGTATCGGAGCATATCTATTCACTTGAGTTCATGCTTTTTACATTGACTGCCTAAAGGGACTGTATGAAACCCGGGATAACTCTGCTACAAGGTAAATTAAAAGAGAACAAAACAAACATTAGGTGAGTTTTTGATTTGTTAATAAAATTATACTCCTAATTAGGAACGTGAAGGAGATGACAGCATGTCTCCAAACCTAGTGCGAGATAAGCCCAGAGCCTTTGACAAGGTCAAATATATCAGCGGATAGACACTCTTTGAACATCTGGGCCAAGGTATGTGGAACAAAAGCTTCTATCTGGATAGCACGTCAACTCACCTAACGAGCATTTCTATAGTGGAAAAAGGAAGAAAATTGTTATTCAATTACTAATAAAGTGAATGGAGGAAGATAGCCAATGCTTAAGCCCAGCCCTGTCCAGTCAGTCTAACACAAAGTTTCTCACAAACAGTGGATGTCGAAGTCGAAGAAACACTTTTATCATCTAAAAGCACGATGATATGCAACTTCCACTAAGGAAAAAGACATAATTTACCCACATGCAACGCGCAACATGCTTATACGACATCAAACGTAGTCTCAAGATTGATATAAAGCAAAACATATAGATAATGGCACGAATCACGATTAACCACAACAAAAAATTTCATGGCGGCATAGAAGAGGGTTGTGCTTTGTGAGAAGTGACTGACTGACCCTGCAACGAGCCTAAGGCCATCCTCGTAGCGTTGTCTGTGTCTGCCAGTTCTCGCTTCCGAAGAAGACATGATAAGTTCTGCATTGACACGAATTAAGACTGAAACAAACCGCTGGAAGACAAAACAGAGAAACAGACATGAAAAGGCGAACAGATGATGAGCAAGTGACCTGGATAAGTTACTAGGTAGGAAGCTTCAAATCTAAAACGCAGTCTGAGAGATGCAGAGTTCTCAGCTAAAGTAGAGGAAAACGAATCTCAGGGCATATATAATTCTAGAGAGGAACTTGACCCCAACAGCAGAAAGCAGAAAAAGTCAACTACGGCAACGGCAGTCGGCAACACGCAGGAATGAGCCTGTCGGTGTTCGTGAGGTCGGTGCCTGTTCAGGACTTTGCTCCAATTTGATATCAAAAGCAAGTGGGAACAGCAAGTGACTGGGTCCTCTGGCTTCTTCACCGAAACAGCGTATTGATAACCCCCAAGGAAGACACGGACGAGAGAGAGAGAGAGAGAGAGAGACTGCAGCAGCACTAATTAATAAACGGCTCTGCAAATTCAAAAAGCGGGACTTTGGAGGGCTTTAATACTTCACCTTCACCTTCTCTCTCTTTTTGCAATCATATTTTATTACCTTCTCGTCGACTTTTGGCGGTATATTTGAGTTCAATCAACTCAACCACTGCGACAAACAAACAAAGGGTTAATTCACCCACGTCATATTTGGTCCTATCTGACATGCATATGCAGCAGTAGATAAGTTCACAAGATTGTTTTTGAAGTATGTCCAAAAGATCGACAAAACAAAAAAGTCCAAAAGAGCAATGAAAATCTTTTTTGTTCACTTGAGTTAGGTGTTATCCAGTGGGCAATTTCCCCAGGAATAAACTTATCCAGTGGGCTACTCTTTACAAACTTTACCAAAACCCCGAACCCGACAAAAAGGACTAACTTTTTTTGTTTTTTTTTTTCTAAGTGACATAAAAGGACAACACAAGTTGCGACTTCCCATAACCGTGGATTGATTCCACTTTCAGATCTTCCCAACGTCGAATTGTTGTGCTAACCAGTGGCAGAGCAGGAATGCAATTAAAATGGCCAAAAAAAAAAAAAGTATTATCTAATGTAAAAAGAAATTTTTTAAGAGTTAAAATATTAAAATATATATACCGTATTATTTATTGATATTGAGAAGTGATAATTGAGTCTTATAAGACTGCATGACCAGTGGCAGAATTAAGGTAAAGTTTGTTTCTCCAATATTTTGGGGTATGAAAATTTCTAACAAAACAAACACACTCCAAAATTTTTAACTTTTACACATACACACTTCACCTTTCACAAACCCAATAAATCTCAGTAAAGTAAAGATTTCTAAAATTTCGGGAATATTCTCCAAAATTTTAGCAAACAAACACCCCCTAAGAATGCAATTGAATAGGGCAAATTTCTAAGAGAAAATGACAACAAAATTTTTTTACTACATAATGTAAAAAAAAAATAATATTAAAATACACATATTATTTGTTGATACTGAAACATGGCAATTAGATCTTACGGAACTGCATTTTTTAAAAATGTTACAAAATAACTATGTTTTCAATAGTTTTAAAAATTTATCTCTCGATATACTACCATACAATTATTCATAAATTAAATATTTTCAGTATTTTTACAAATGAACACATAAATAAAATATTTTTAATATTTTTATAAACATTTTCAGTGAGCCAAAGAGACGGATCAGGTAAAAATAAAAATAATAATAATTAGGGGTAAAAAAAAACACCCCTTCCCGCGGGGGCGCTGTGGACTGCTAACTGCTATGACGCCTACAAATTATTACACTCCACCTACCATGGTGTAAACCGTAAAGTTTGGATCATTAACAATAGAAAAATATTAAAATCACGCTTTCACTCCCATAAAAATAATGTCTGGATTTCTAACTGTTCAGCCTCAGCCCTGTCTCCAAGAGCTGACGGTGGGCTTGTCACACTTCATAACAGCCACCAGATATACAATTAAATTCTTATTGGTTGTCACTTCGAGTCAAGTCGCGTTGGCGCAAAAACCACGTCATTGAACATGTGGATTTGAGTATTTTGAGCTCAAGCGACAATGGTTGGCCTATGCATCAGTCTAGAGAGCTCAAAATACCTAGATAGGCTAATCTGAGCATTCCAACTATGAAGACACATGGTTAATGACATGGCATGCCATCAGTTTTTACAATTGTATTTAGCACATCAAGATAGTCACGTGCGGATGACATGTCATTAACTCTTAAGTGACGAAATTGGGCCGAAATAGTTATTTTCAAAAGCAGGCAAACGTAGCTAGTGTTTTTATTTTTTTAAAATCCATTCAGTTAAATTTTAGCGAGTGAAAGCATAGACAATAATGTTTAATTTTACCTTAATTATACCATCAAAGTTACTTGAAGGAGAAAAATAAACAAAGGGAGTACCCACGCCACAAATTCCCAGCTTGCATACCCCCGGAGGCCCCACTAGTAATCAGCCCTGACTGGACCAGATGACTGACGAACATAGAAGCTCCAAAAAGTTGACTCCGAGTCAACGCGCACATCATCCAAGCAGCTAATAATTTGTATGTCACTTGCAACTGATTTGGACGGGTAAAATAAATAAGTTTCACCCTTTGGGGCCACAAATGAATCTGCCACACTTTATGTCAAACACGTGAAATTGGGTTGGACCATATTGGATATTGTTAGATCTCAACTCCTATTATTAAACATTTCGGACAAGCAATCCCCTTTAATTCTTAAATATTCTACCAAAAGTATTGTCGTATTTTTTTGGATTTAGTGAAGTTTTATATCACATATAATTCATAGAAAAGGTCTTTTAATGCACGACGGAACCCATATCCGTTTTGCATCACATCCAAAGGAGTCTTTCCTTGAATTAGTCTTCTAGTTTCTCTCTCTCTCTCTCTCTCTCTCTCTCTCTCTTTGACCTGGGATAAATTTCGATCCCCTTGTGCACCGGGCCGGACTGGAAATGTGAGAAGTGATCGTTTTACGTATAAAAAAAATCGAACTGATATATGGAAGTGAGTATTGTTGATATCTAGAACTTTGTTCATTTAAATTAAACAACAATAATTAGGATTTGAAGAAATTTATTCGGGCGAACACACTAAAGAATTTAAGGGGATCTAGATACTGAAATTTCGGACCTTGCAGGATCCTCATTAATTAACGAGTGAATAAATTCCATGCAATATAACACTCCGAACATTTGAAATGAACACCACTCATTCCCCAGTGGTGTATAGTTTGTAGTCGCCCAGAATCAAAGAGTTAGAATTGGGGAGGGAAAAAGAAATAGCATGAAACATTTAAATATATCTACTATTAAGTAGTTTTTTTCCCTCGCTTCTCGCTTCTGTTTCCTTGATCTGCGTTATACACAGATGTAAAGAGAACAAATGAAGAAGGAAATTAACAGAATGGACAATACATCCCTCAAGCTGGAGGGTATATATCAAAAATAGTATCAAATAAACCGGTGAGAAATGGTATTGATCAACTGAATATATTGAACCGACGGTAACAGTCTTGGATGGCCCCGAACTGTTATTGAACCTCGATGCAGTGGGAAACCAGGCCGAAAACAGCAGAAGGAGGTAGCCAGCACTCCGCAGGGAGAATCCGGCAAAAGAACCGGATGAGTTCGTGAACCGACCATAGAGTAAAGCAGGCCCAAAAGATTGAATGGTCTAGAAGCAATCTTTCATTCTTCACAGTTCAAAGAAAAGAATGTTGTGTAAGAAAAGGGACAATGAAATACGGGCTAGGCCGCGACTAGAAGCAATGAGAGAGATTTGGGCCGGTAAAAGGGGCTCTAGTTCTTTCGGGTGAAAGAAACTTGGAATTCTGAGATGGGGAAAAAAAAAGGGCAAAATATATGGGCCAACGGTCAGAGGAAAGTACCAATAACAAATGGGCAACCAAAGAAAGTTTGGGCTTTGGATTCAGTGAATAGAACCCACTAAAACCTTAATAACAATTAGCCAAACAAACAAAACGCCGGTCACTAATAAGTGATAATACACCACTATCAAGCACCATGGATAGAGACAAACAAATCGCATCATAAAAATAACTTCTCCCTGATGGTAGACAAGAAAACCCAATTAGCATCCTACGACTCTTAATAGTGGCTAATAATTCTAATCATCAAGGAACTACAACATTCATAGATAAAGAAAAAATTGATGGAAGGATTAAGATTCCCCACTCTACGCACCACCTCCGTACACATCTTATGTAAAAGTATCTCACTCGCAGTACAGACCATGTTCAGTTCTGTGGAATCCCTATCTATTGGAATAATTTAGCAGTCTTAACTACGGTTTCTGAACAATAGCAGCTAAGGCTTCTAAAGCCTTCAAATCCAAGACAACTATGAACATTTGCATCTCAGCTAAGGCTTCTGAAGCCTTCAAATCCAAGACAACTATGAACATTTGCATCTGTGAATGGAGTTATTGAAGAAATCTTGCACGAAGACTCAAGCGAAAGAAACTACTAGAGATTACTAACCATATCGAGTTATTGTTCATCATGACTAGAAATTCCCTGGACCAAATTTTCATCTAAAGCCAACTGTCAACATTTGTTCTCTCATTTCACAATTGATGCCTGTGCCTCACAGAAGAGACACTACTAATATGTTACCAACCAAACTGTGTTCGCATGAACTTTGACGCGAACATCTAAAAAGTTCACCGATATATAAAAAGATAAGAGCACAATCAGAAAGGATGCGCGTAAGACATAATATCATAATTTCGGGTGACAAACTACCTAAAGATCAGCCACAAAATGTGAAATATAAAAAATAATCCAATCAAACACTTTGAGGGTGTCACTAACATCGCAAATCACTTTTAAAGCCAAATTAGACAGGGCAAGAATTAGAGGAGACAAGTAAAGATATAATCAATAATGTCAAATAAAACAAGATTCCATTGCACAACGAGATTGAAAGATAGCAACTAGTAATGTAGCCACAGATGTCCAAAACTTCTTCCTAACGAGTTACATATATCATGACAAAACCAAAACTTGATTAAGAAAAACCATGCGCGCCTCAGGGAAACTCTATTAGCCAACACTCAATAAGGAATTAATCTCCCTTCCTCCTGAAAGAGCAACCCTCGGTAAGCCTAGCGCGCCCACCAGTCGGCTGGCACAGCACCGTCTGGCAGTTCCCACAAACCACCACTGTTTGCGAGTGACTGAACACCGTAGTTCTGCGTGCATTTACATTCCATTAATTTCCTCAATTTTGCTTTTTCTAAAAACTAACATACAGCCATTTGTCCATTTTACATAAACAGGGAACAAATAAAAAATCACCGAAGCAACAACAATTAACAGGGAAACTTACATGTTGAAGCAACCCTGGCACTTGACGTCCTGAATGAAATTGAAACCAAAAGTGAATTAAAAAAAAAAAATATAAGCGCCAGAATTTCGCTAACGTATTCCAAACAAAATACGGATCATTACCATGAAGAATGAGTTTGGAGACTGCACGAGACGCTTGAGCTTATGCTTCCTCTTCTCGAGCTCGGCCGGAGGATTGAGCAAATCGATATCGTTTTGGAGAACCTGACCAATCCAAGTTAAAGGGAAATTGTCAAAGTGAAATCGAACACCCGCGGAACGGTGAGAGAAAAAACGAATTAGATCGCCAGATGGACTCAAAGATACAGTAGGCAAGAGGTATCGGCCTCACCATCTTGAAAAAGGAGAGAGAAAACTTGGAAACCGCAAACCCTAGAAGAAGCGCCGCCGAGTACTGAGTGCCGAGCGCGCAAGATTGTGCTGTGAAAGATGTAGAGGAATTAGTTCGATGATTTTAGGACATTTATAAAGGGGCAGCGGAAAGATGTGGGCCGTTAGATTAGAAGGTAATTGAATCTCAGCGCTACGTTTTTTCTTTCTCGAGTCGTCTAGGGCAACACTGAACTGCAGGGGTACAAACGTCTATTAACTGCAACTCCCACCCTTCAGCTTGTCCCCTAGGATTTTATCACATTTATGCATCTCGGCCCGCGGACCGAGGGGCCCCAAGATAATTTTTCATGACCATCCTGACTAGAACCTACCCCAATGTTCTCCGTTTACAAGATATTTTTTCATGACCATCCTGACTATAACCTACCCCAACGTTCTCCAAGTTTTTCTTTTAAAGGTGGTCCGGGGGCGCAAGATATTTTTTCATTACCATCCTGACTAGAACCTACCTCGATGTTCTCCAATTTTCTTTTAAAGGCAATTCAGCACCATAATTTAGCCTCGAAAGACTTGGGACGGGAGTGAATCCGACTGTGCAATTGGAAATAATCTTTTGGATGAGATTATACTCGATATAAAGACTTTCTGTATTTGTTAGATAATTAGGGTGTACATGGAACATGTTATATCAAGTACTCTATTTGTTTGGCTGGATTTTAATTTATGTGGAGTATTTTTCATACTTTCGACTGTTTGGAGAACTTTGTAAAATACAGTTAACGGAAATTTAATTTTATCAACTGTAAAACACATTCTCACTTTTTTTGAAAGCGGCTTACTTTATATAATTAGTAAACCTTCTTTCCCAACCAAACTTTCCTAGTCTTAGAGGTAGGTAAAAACCTATCAACTCCACCTCCCGACTCGAAACCAATTTCGCTCAACCCAAATGGGTAGAATTTTAAGTGCTTTTACATTTATTTAATTCTTAAAAATTCTTGATGTTTGCAGTTATTTAATTATTTAATAAAATGTTGAAATTGAGCTAATGGGAAGAGTAGAATTCAAGTTAAGCAGAGAGAGCAAATCCTAATTGAACTAGTCTAGCAAAAACAGAATACTATTTTGTTTTTCAATTTAAACTGGAGCTACAGACCTCGGATTACTTTTATGAAGAGTCCAGAACCCAGTTTCTGCCATTTTGAAGTTCAAAATCTAAAAAAAAAAAAAAAAAAGATACGTCCGAATCTTAGAAATTTACTCCTAGACCCTATTTCGATTTTTAGCCTCTATTTGAAGTTATACAAGTCAGAAAGCCTAGATGCTTTGGAAAGCAACATAATTTTTTTTTCCCTTATACCCTTAAATTTTAAAAGAGATTTTACTTTTAAAATTTTAAAATAGATTTGCTTTTCAAAATTTAAACCAATTATCTTTTCGAATTTTAAAACAAAATTCTCTTTTCAAATTTCAAAACAATTTGCTTTGCAAATTTGAAATCCGAAATTCTAGGTTGATTTTATTATCTTACTTCCAGCTAAATTTAGAGCATTAAAACGACAGACAATGTGTAATATAAATTCCCACATCAGGTCTCTGACATAATTTTTTTTCCCTTATACACTTAACGAAACACCACAGTTTTACTCACTCTTAAAGTGTTATATCTTATAACCCGACTTGAAACTAAAGTATTCAGATGAATCTAACCCCGACAGTTTTAGCTTTTTCAGAGTTGTCGGATTGTAAACTTCTCACCCCAATTTGAACAGCCCTACCCAGTCCCTCACTTGACAGTCGACAGTCTTTCTTTCATTCGACACATGTCATTTGATTGATATTTTATTTTATTTCAAATCGATGTTAAGAATTAAATTTATTAATCATATAAAGATTATGGAAAATACAAAATACAACATGCATCAAAAATATTAAAAAATATTTTTAGAAAATATATTTGAAGTAACAACTAAATAATAACAATTAGAATACTGTACCACAACATAATTGCATTTGAAATTAATTTACACAAAAGGTACTTTAAGTTAAAACAAATGGAGCATGAGTATTAGATAAGTTAGAAATTCAAATTACAAAATACCAGACTAATAAATATTGTAAATATACTTACTTGTTTTGCACGACTCTGACTAATATTGTAAATATACTTGCTTGTTTAGCAAGACTAGACTAATAACATTTTAATTATACTTGCTTGTTTACAAGAGGACTGCCATGGGTATATAAATAGTATATTTATTTGAAAAAGGAATGTAATTATAGACAGTATGTTTTTCAACAAGAGATGTAATCTCATGATTACGCAAGCACGCTCATCTTAATTAAAATGATTGAATTTATAATTTTCAAGAGCTTCAAAGACTTGAGCTTCTCCCTCCTACTATACCGATTGGCGTTAACCCATCCAAAGAATCTTGAAAAATTGTCATTGAGGTTGAAGTTAGTTAGGAATTTTCTTTTTGGAGTGTGTTTGGATGGGCAAAATTTTTTTATTGTTGGAGTTAGTATAGATTCTCAATTCTCTTGGGATTAGTGAAAAGTTTATTAAAAGTTATTTGAGTTGATGAAAAAAAATGATTGATTTTTTTTTTTTTAATTTCATAGCCAAACAGAGGCATACTACCAAAATTACTCTAAAATTTTGGCCTAATATAATAATTACAAAATATTCTCCCTTATCCATCAAATCATTCATTTACACTAAAATAAATATAAAAATATCATTTTTTCATCAAATCATTCATTTTTTAATCTTCACTTTTTCACCAAATCCAACATCTCAAAATTTTAACAATCTAACACCATTTTGTATTTTAACAATCAAATACCATTTTGCATTATTTTAACTACCATTTACTTCTTAAAAATTAGGTATCGAATTATCAATCAGTGTACATTTTACATCTTATGTAACATTCAACTATCAAGATTGTATCACCAGCCCTTGTTTTGATTACTTTTTAACGGTGAGATATTTACATGGCATGCACAGTGTAAACATATTGATAGTTTACGGTCTAATGTATCAAACTTCATAATTTCTGGTGTAAATTGCAAATTGTATAAAAGCTACAGGGTACAAAATATAATTTTTGCTTTCTTTTTCACCATTTCCTGACATGCCTTCAAATATTACTGTAAGAGCATTCTTAGCAGCTTATTCAAATTTGGCTCTCTATTTTAATCAAAAAGTACACTTCTCTATTTTAACTATCAACTTTTTAAAAACACTCCAGCAGCTTCTCTATTTTAACCATCTACTTTTACTATTTATTTAAATATTATTTTTTAAAGATTTCTTTATTCTTTCTCTAACCTTTTATATTTTTGAATATTCATTTTATTGTAACGTTATATTTTTAAATATTTGTCTTATTCTAAAAAAACTTTTTAAAAAATTTCTAAAGCTCGGAATTTTTTAAATTTATCTTATCTCAACGATTAGATTTTTAAAAAATTTTCTTATCCCAACGATTAGATTTTTTTTAAATTTTTCCTAAAAGACATGAAATAATAGTTAAAAGAAAAAAAAAACTACAATATGAGGGGGGGAGAGAGAGAGAGAGAGAAGAACCTGAGATGGAGAGAGTGAGGGAGAGTAAGTGAGAGCTGGGAGAAAGAAAAAGATAAAAGAGGAAGAAAAGAAAAGAATTGAGAAAAAAAGGTATTAATATTTTAATGGTGTGAAGAAGTGAACAGTGTAATCTAAAAATAGAGAACCACTGTTCACATGGGAATTTGTTGTTTTGTGTAAAATATGGATAATGAATAAGCTGCTAAGGTGTTTTTTTTTGGCTATATGTGATTCTTTATTCTAACAAAATGTTAGAATAGAGAAACTACTAGGGAATGCTCTTGAGTGGATAGCCATAAATGAGAAATTGGAAGATAGATATATATGGGTTCTGATGTTTTTCAGAGTAATACATGCAGGCCAAAACCTAACTTATTCAATGATGACTATATCAACTACCCTGAATTCACGAACTAATATCTTTAGAGAAAATATAAGAATTAAGGAAAAGACTACCACGAAATACAGCAATAGCTTTGGAGCACTTCACGAGCGAAGTAGGCTATCAAAAGGATGACAGAGACATCTTCCAGGAGTTCTGAGAGAAAAAAATGGGTTACTTCTTACTGCATTACTTCCTGCAGATATAAAAATTTGATCGAATATACATGCAGCACAAATCACCCCCCAACGCTCTTAGGGCATACAATGAAGAGCTCTTCTCTTGTAGATTTGCGCCATCAGCAGGTCTAAACACAAAAATAGTGGGAAGGTAGAGCATCCTTCACCAATAGTCTTGGCAAGAACATGATCCCTTGATAAAATGATGGAACCGGTTTCGATCCCGAACAATGATTTCTCTATCAAATTTACGCGAAACATGCTTCATGAAACTATGACAGTCATGACAAATCCGAAGGTTCTTCATAATCCTTATGGCCCTGTTATCCTTGAACCCAAGCAGTGCAAAAGCAACGGCCAATTTCTCACTGTGATAACCAATACTATGCTCCTTATCCTCCTCTTCAATGTCATGTAATACATTAATTGTATTGGGAGAATAACCTCCAACCCTTAAGTTCTCAATGATCGAAACTAAGAATATCTTGATCTCCTCTGACTGGGGATGAGACATATCCCCAGAAACAAACTCGTGAATCACCTGGTTCATGTTAATTATACTATAGCCAGGTTTTTTGCTGATTCTTTTGTCCCTCATCAAATTCCTCATCCCTGCCTTCTCAACCCATTTACCAACTCCACCATACGCATTTGACAAAAGCACATAGTCACCATCATGATTAGGGTCAAGCTCGTGGATCCTTTGCTTCACTTTCTCTGCCAATTCAAGATTGTTGTGGTTTACACATGCTCCAAGCAGTGTTCGCCAAACAACAGAGTTTGGCTTCATGGGCATTCTTTCCAGAAAGTCATATGCTTCAAAAAGCAAGCCTGCACGGCCAAGGAGATCAACCATGCAACCATAATGCTCAAGCAGCGGTTCCATGCCATATTTGTTTCTTACGCTTTGAAAAACTTCCCAAGCCTCTTTAACGAGACCACCGTGACTACAAGCAACTAAAACGCCGGTGATTGTAATGTAATCCGGGCATAACCCACATTTCTGCATCTCGTAAAAGACCACAAGGGCTTCTCTACTGCGACCATGAACCGCAAGCCCATTAATCAACGCTGTCCACGTTAATAGATTTCTAACAGGCATTTCATCAAACACACGAATGGCTTCATCTATGGACCCACATCTCGAATACATATCGACAAGGGCAGTACCCAGTGAAACTGAAAGCTCCAACCCGCTTCTGCGGATAAAAGTATACACCCACTGACCCAATTCCAATGCGCCTAAGCTCGAAACCGCGGATATCACGCTGAGCATAGTCACCTCGTCGGGTTTAAGATCCTCCGAGACTGTGAGCTGCATTTCCCGGAACAGGTCTAACGCTTCAAACCCGAAACCATTGTTCGCACAGCAAGCTATCATGGAAGACCAAGAGACCAAGTCCCTCTGGAGCATTTCTCGGAACAGCTTTGACGCCAGCTCAACGGACCCACAGGAGCCGTAGAAGCTTATCAAGGAGTTCTGAACATAAATGTCATAATCGAAACCCAACTTAACAATGAGTGAGTGAAGGCCCTGACACGCCTGGAGGCGAGCGCAGGCCTTGAGAACAAATGGGAAAGTGAAGGCGTCGGGTGAAACGCCAGCCAGGCGCATCTCAAAGAAGAGCGAAAGGGCGTGAGAAGGAGAGAAATGGGCGTGGGCTCTAATGAGTGTGTTGTAGGCGAAAGCATCCGGAGAGGGAATGTGGGAGAAGAGGGAGCGGGCGTAGGATAAGCTTTGAGGGGCAGAGGCCGCGCAAGAAAGCAGGAGAGGTCGGAGACAGAGAGGGTCGTCATGAAGGCCGGTCTTGAGGAGCCGAGCGTGCAGCTTGTACACAGTATTCATGGGTCTTCATCCGCTGTTTTAACTCTTTTCTCGGTTT
This sequence comes from Morella rubra, assembly GCA_003952965.2. Lineage (NCBI taxonomy): Eukaryota > Viridiplantae > Streptophyta > Magnoliopsida > Fagales > Myricaceae > Morella > Morella rubra. The sequence goes on from CM025855.1 coordinate 31,356,203, forward strand.
CGTACATCGGTCCATGAATCTTTCCTTCTCTGAGCAGAGACTCTCTTTCCCCCCCCCCCCCACTGGGACAGAGACTTTTCAGTCATTCATCAAAAGTAGAGAATGTTAAAGCGGAAAAAGAAATGTTGAGAGTGGGATTTGAACCCACGCCCTTTCGGACCAGAACCTTAATCTGGCGCCTTAGACCAACTCGGCCATCTCAACTCTTGTGCAGAGGCTCCAATATTATAATATATAATAAACAAATTTCACACAAATGGATTTAAATTACAGGAATTTGTTTTAAATATATATAGAGATATGACAGGTTTAATGCAAACAAGTACTTCGTATTTTAAAAAATAAGTTTAATTTAAAATGTTCAAAACAAATAAATGATTGATTGATTCCCAAATGGGATGTTGTGCTTGATCTTATCGGGAAGAAAAAGGAAAATATCTCGTAGGCTTTCACGGTTGCAATGGCTTGCATGGTGCTAGCTCCCCACAAAAGAAATCTTACCGGGCTTGCACGGGTATGTTGGACAGTTGGACCATAATTCGAATTTCGAACTATGATTTTCTTTCGTACTCTTTTATAGTTTCACGGTTTGTATGGGGCTGGCTTTGATCTTAAATGGGCCTGAAAATGGATTAAGAGAATAAAAAGTCTCATTTCTTTGATAATTATATTAGTGCCTATTTGTTTTTTAAAAATTTTATTCAAAATTTAATTTTTATTAAATACGCTTTAAAATTTTACTTTTATTTTTACTTTTATCACACATTCATAATTTAATACTATCTTTTTTTAACATAATATAAAATTTTTATCAAAATTTTTAATACCAAACGAGAAAGTGGAGCTAGATTATAAAGATGTATCTCATGAAAATGCACTGGTTTAGAAAAGCTTGTAGTTTAAGTTAGAGTTGGTAGCACAATGAATTCACAGGGAGTGTTTAAACGAGACAAAGCTTGTTTTGTTTTGATTTTATTTCTTTTTTAACTATGGCTCGAAATCGACAAAGAGACAGGTAAGATGATAAGACAGGATTTATAGACATCTAAGAGATTGGTATTTGATTCAAATTCTGACAGTGGGTAGATAAAACATATTTTGTTGTGGAATAACGAGTCGAGGAAGGTGGTAGCCATGACAACGTGGGTGGGTTTTGATTGGGGGGGTGGAGGTTGGGGCGGGCGATATTGGGGGGTTGGTTGGGGTCTAGTTGTATTGGATGGTGTTTTCGGGGCTTGAGGGGTTGGTGGCGGGTTGTGATGCGTTATTTAAAAGTTGGTTTGGTTGCTGTAGTTGGATTTGGGTTGGGGGGCTGGTGTGACGATTTCGTTTTGCGGTGGTCTGTTATGGGGTGTGTGGTGCTGTTATTTGCGTTGGGTAGACGTCTGTTATTGTGGGTAATCATGGGTTGGGTTATTGTGTGGCTGGGTGGGTGCTTCGCGTGGGGGTGTTTTCTGTGAGGTGTTTTGGTGTTGGGCCTGGCGATTTGCACGGATGTTGTTTTTGGAGCGTTGGGGGCGAGTAAGATTTTTAACGATTGGATATAATATGCAGAAAGTTGATATAATAGTAACACGATTATTGACAATTGATCTTATACATACACGGCAAATATTATGAATTTGATAATTTTGAGAATCTAAATATAAGATTTTGATAGTATTAGATTTTTTTTATTTTTATCAGGACTTGGGAGGCATGTTGTTATTAGGAGATTAGCTGAGGGGGGAGATTCTTTTGAAAAAGAAATTAAAAAGTATTTGAGAGAGAGGGTACGGCCGAGTAACTTAGATTCGACGTACTTCGGCAGTGCTCATAGATTTGACCCTGTGACCCATTGAGTGAAAGGGGGGAAAAATTGCTCTAGTGTGGTTTTTCTTTCTGGGATGCCGACATGGGTTATGCTATGTGCAATCACCATGTGATGTGGACTCATGATTCTCCTTAGTAATTAGAAGCAATAGAGCGTGTGACATACATAGTAAAGTCAATAGTTGTTTTTTTGTATTATAGTGGTGGGAAAAGATGTCTGATTGAGATGTCAGTATCTAGTTAGCGCGTTAGGATTGCTCATCAAGAGAATATGGCATGTACTAGTATGCAGCGAGTGGCTTTTTTTTTTAATGGCAGTCTCGAAATCGGGGGATTTTAGCGCGATATAGCTTTGCCGGAGGTCCGTACGGATATTAAGTCTACTCTGATGTAATTTCGTGGGTCAGTCGATTTAAGAGAAAGCAGAAGGCCCGTGCAGTCGCCTGCATGGCAACGAAGTTGCTGCGGTATGCAAGAAGTTTGCCTGGGGCTATGTAATCATGGGTTAGTTCTGAATAGGTTAAATAGAGTTGGCGTTTTTGAGAGTGCGTGATAATAATGGGTTTGGTCTTAACGGGTTAGTGTTGCTGCAACGTCGAGCGTGTCTCCAGTGCGATGGAGTGTGTATCCTTGATGCTCGTTTGTAATATGGAGTTTGATTATATTGTTTTAAGCCTAGAAAGAAGTGTTCGAGATTATAATAATAGCATATAATAGTATATTTCCAGGCAACATGGGTTGTTGGTGGTGGGACATGGGGATGTGGGGTTGTGGGTTTGGTTGGGTTCTTGGGGGTGTCGGTTTGTAGGGCTGGGAGGTTTGGCGGAGGTGTTCGGGGGCGGGGGGTAAGTGTCGTTGGGGGAGTGCTGTTGTGTCGGTTGGGGGCGGGAGCTGTCGAGCGGGGGGGGATCATGTGAGGCGGAAGGTGTGCATGGTTGGGTTTGATGTTTACACTTGGGTTTGGCTTGCGTGGATGGCGGTAGGCTGGGTGGTGTGACTTGACGTGGATCTGTTTTTTGGGTTGGGCTAGTTTGGGGGGCGTTGTGGGGTGGCTGTTGTGGGGTTTGGGACTGGGGATTGGTGTGGTAGTTGGGTTGTTCGATTCGGGAGGCGGATGGGTGCGTTGTTTCGTGGGTGTTTTACTGTGGTTGTGCTTGGTTGTGGTTTGGCGTGGCGGTATGGTTTGTATGGGCTTCGGGCTATGTGGCGGAGCTGGTGGGGTTGGGGTGATTGTAGGTTGGCAGAGTTCGGGGGGGGACGTTGGGGGGGGGGGGGGACGCGTTGTGGCTGGCGGCTGTTGCGGTGGGTTGTTTGGGATGCAGGGGCGATCTCGGTATTGGGGAGCTGAGTGGGCTGGATTTGAGCGGCGAGTGTTGAATCTGTGGAGGGGGGATGGGGTGCCGTGGTGTGGGCGGTGTCGCGTTGGTGACTGGGTGTGGGTGGCATTGGGGGCGGGCTGTCTGGCTGTTGGGTGTGTCGGGCGCGTTCGGGTGTGGTCTTGCGTGTCTGTGGTGGGGTCTGGCGTCTTGAGGTTGATGTGTGGGTATCGCTGTCTGGGGGGCTGCTTGGGGCTAAGGGTGCACGCGGCCTTTGATTTTGGCGGGTTGGTTGCGCCTTCGGCACGGATGGTGAGCTTGTGGGGGGGGGGCTCTGGTGCGGCGGCGTGACGTGCATACTGTTCGCTGTTGGTATGGGGCGTATGCGCTGTCGTGGTTTGGTTTTCTGCTGGGCGTAGTTTATCGGGTGATGCTTGGGTGGGGGCTGTTTTTCACTGGTGGTGCGGGTGTTATGTGGGGCGGTCGGCGGGATTTTGTGCGCTGGTGCGGGCTGAGGCGGGGTTCGGGTGCTGCTACTCGGGTGTGTGTCTCAGGGCGGGGGTGGACTGACATCGCTGGGTTGTTTGGATCCTGGATGTGGGTGCGGGGTTCCGGCGTGTGGCTGCGGCGTGGTCGGCGGGGCGGGGTCGTTTGCTGGGGTGGGGGCGGGCGGGTGGTGGCTCTTGGTGGTAGTAGAATTCCCTGGCTTGCCGCGCAAGGGACGGTAGTGCCGGATGCCCGGTTCTTGAGGGGGGCGTTCTGATGTTCGGGCTCGCCGCCTCGGGTTTTTGCCGGGGTGGGGTGGGCGTTGGCGTGGGACGTGGGTGGCACGTTATCTTTTTGTTTGTGCTGGGGCTGCGGCGGTGGGTTGGTGGGCGATTGACGTGGTGTGTGGCGGGCTTGTGGGGGGTGCTGTGTAGTCTATGCTCGGTTAGGCCCTTTTTGTTCGCTGCTGTGGCCTGTGCGTGGCTTTGGATGCGTTCTGGTTAGGATTGTGTTGGGGGTGGGGGTGTCTTCCGTGTGTGTGTGGTGTGCTGTGTTTTGGGCGCGGGTCTGGGTGGGCGGGCGTGTGGGTTGAGTGTTTGTGGGTTTGGGCGTTCGGTGCTCCGCGTGGTAGGACGGGTGCTGTTTTTCCGTTGGATGTTGTGGTCGCCTGTGTTTTGAGTGTTGCTGTCAGGTGAGAATTTCCGGCGGTACGGGGGTCTATGATCTTTCGGTGCCTGCTGTATTTTTGTGGGATGACTGGATTCGCGCTTATGTCTGTTTTTGGCGCCGCGCTTGGCTCGGGGGCCTGTTGGTTGATTCGTTCGCTTTGTGCATGATTGCGCGGTGTAAGGATGTAGGGCGCGCGGGCAGTGCTCATCTTTTACGTTCTTTACGTTTTGTTGTGGGGGATTGCTTTTTTGGGGAGATGTCGGGGTTGTGGGCCGGCGAATTGTCGTGTGGGGT
>CM025855.1:31368279-31385473 GCA_003952965.2 Morella rubra
CTTCGTCATTGTGTTCTCTAGTTATTAAACAAATTAATTTGGACGATTTCAAGTTTATATTTCGGTCCATAACTCTTCCATTATTCTATTTGCTTCATCTTCTTCAATATTTGGAATTCTAATTATTGAACAAATTAATTTGGACGATTTTATATTATATTTCAGTCCATAACTTTTCCATTAGTCTATTTGTTTCATTTTCTTCAGTATTAAGGTATCTAGTTTTCAAACTAATTAATTTGAACTATTTGTAATTATATTTTGCTCTATAGCCCTTCCTTAATTTATTTTCTTCGCTTTCTTCAATAAGGCATCTAATAATTAATAAATTAATTACGACTATTTTCCTTTATATTTTGGTCTATAAATCTACCTTAATTTATTTGCTTTTTTTACTTCATCATTAAGTTAGTTTATTGTAAAAAAAAAATTTGGACTATTTTACATTTATATTTTCTTCTTTAAATCTTCTGCAATTTATTTGCCTCATTTTCTTCGTCATTGAGTTATATAATTACTAAACAAGTTAATTTGGACGATTTTAAATTTATATTTCAGTCCATCACTCTTCCAGTATTCTATTTGCTTCATCTTCTTCAATATTTTGGATTCTCATTATTAACAAATTAATTTGGACTATTTTATATTTATATTTCGGTGCATAACATTTCCATTAATCAATTTGCTTCATTTTATTCAATATTGACGTATCTAGTTTTCAAACTAATTAATTTGAACTATATTGTAATTATATTTTGCTCTATAGCCCTTCCTTAATTTATTTTCTTCGCTTTCTTCAATAATAGGCATCTAATAATTAAATAAATTAGTTTGGACTATTTTGCATTTATATTTTTGTCTATAATTCTCCTTAATTTATTTGCTTCATTTACTTCATCGTTAAGTTATTTTATTGTTAAACAAATTAATTTGGACTATTTTTCAATTTATATTTTGGTCCTTAAGTCTTCTTCAATCAATTTGTTTCATTTTCTTCGTCATTGTGTTCTCTAGTTATTAAACAAATTAATTTGGACGATTTAAAGTTTATATTTCGGTCCATAACTCTTCCATTATTCTATTTGCTTCATCTTCTTCAATATTTTGGATTCTCATTATTAAACAAATTAATTTGGACTATTTTATATTTATATTTCGGTGCATAACATTTCCATTAATCAATTTGCTTCATTTTATTCAATATTGACGTATCTAGTTTTCAAACTAATTAATTTGAACTATATTGTAATTATATTTTGCTCTATAGCCCTTCCTTAATTTATTTTCTTCGCTTTCTTCAATAATAGGCATCTAATAATTAAATAAATTAGTTTGGACTATTTTGCATTTATATTTTGGTCTATAAATTACCTTAATTTATTTGCTTTTTTTTACTTCATCATTAAGTTAGTTTATTGTAAAAAATAAATTTGGACTATTTTACATTTATATTTTCTTCTTTAAATCTTCTGCAATTTATTTGCCTCATTTTCTTCGTCATTGAGTTATATAATTACTAAACAAGTTAATTTGGACGATTTTAAATTTATATTTCAGTCCATCACTCTTCCATTATTCTATTTGCTTCATCTTCTTCAATATTTTGGATTCTCATTATTAAACAAATTAATTTGGACTATTTTATATTTATATTTCGGTGCATAACATTTCCATTAATCAATTTGCTTCATTTTATTCAATATTGACGTATCTAGTTTTCAAACTAATTAATTTGAACTATATTGTAATTATATTTTGCTCTATAGCCCTTCCTTAATTTATTTTCTTCGCTTTCTTCAATAATAAGGCATCTAATAATTAAATAAATTAGTTTGGACTATTTTGCATTATATTTTTGTCTATAATTCTTCCTTAATTTATTTGCTTCATTTACTTCATCGTTAAGTTATTTTATTGTTAAACAAATTAAATTTGGACTATTTTGCAACTATATTTTGGTCCTTAAGTCTTCTTCAATATTTGTTTCATTTTCTTTCGTCATTGTGTTCTCTAGTTATTAAACAAATTAATTTGGACGATTTCAATTTATATTTCGGTCCATAACTTCCATTATTCTATTTGCTTCATTTTCTTCAATATTTTGGATTCTCATTATTAAACAAATTAATTTGGACTATTTTATATTTATATTTCGGTGCATAACATTTCCATTAATCAATTTGCTTCATTTTATTCAATATTGACGTATCTAGTTTTCAAACTAATTAATTTGAACTATATTGTAATTATATTTTGCTCTATAGCCCTTCCTTAATTTATTTTCTTCGCTTTCTTCAATAATAAGGCATCTAATAATTAAATAAATTAATTTGGACTATTTTGCATTTATATTTTGGTCTATAAATCTACCTTAATTTATTTGCTTTTTTTACTTCATCATTAAGTTAGTTTATTGTAAAAAAATAAATTTGGACTATTTTACATTTATATTTTCTTCTTTAAATCTTCTGCAATTTATTTGCCTCATTTTCTTCGTCATTAAGTTATATAATTACTAAAACAAGTTAATTTGGACGATTTTAAATTATATTTCAGTCCATCACTCTTCCATTATTCTATTTGCTTCATCTTCTTCAATATTTTGGATTCTCATTATTAAACAAATTAATTTGGACTATTTTATATTTATATTTCGGTGCATAACATTTCCATTAATCAATTTGCTTCATTTTATTCAATATTGACGTATCTAGTTTTCAAACTAATTAATTTGAACTATATTGTATATTTTGCTCTATAGCCCTTCCTTAATTTATTTTCTTCGCTTTCTTCAATAATAGGCATCTAATAATTAAATAAATTAGTTTGGACTATTTTGCATTTATATTTTGGTCTATAAATCTACCTTAATTTATTTGCTTTTTTTACTTCATCATTAAGTTATTTTATTGTAAAAAAATAAATTTGGACTATTTTACATTTATATTTTCTTCTTTAAATCTTCTGCAATTTATTTGCCTCATTTTCTTCGTCATTGAGTTATATAATTACTAAAAAGTAATTTGGACGATTTTAAATTTATATTTCAGTCCATCACTCTTCCATTATTCTATTTGCTTCATCTTCTTCAATATTTTGGATTCTCATTATTAAACAAATTAATTTGGACTATTTTATATTTATATTTCGGTGCATAACATTTCCATTAATCAATTTGCTTCATTTTATTCAATATTGACGTATCTAGTTTTCAAACTAATTAATTTGAACTATATTGTAATTATATTTTGCTCTATAGCCCTTCCTTAATTTATTTTCTTCGCTTTCTTCAATAATAAGGCATCTAATAATTAAATAAATTAGTTTGGACTATTTTGCATTATATTTTTGTCTATAATTCTTCCTTAATTTATTTGCTTCATTTACTTCATCGTTAAGTTATTTTATTGTTAAACAAATTAATTTGGACTATTTTGCAACTATATTTTGGTCCTTAAGTCTTCTTCAATCAATTTGTTTCATTTTCTTCGTCATTGTGTTCTCTAGTTATTAAACAAATTAATTTGGACGATTTCAATTTATATTTCGGTCCATAACTCTTCCATTATTCTATTTGCTTCATCTTCTTCAATATTTTGGATTCTCATTATTAAACAAATTAATTTGGACTATTTTATATTTATATTTCGGTGCATAACATTTCCATTAATCAATTTGCTTCATTTTATTCAATATTGACGTATCTAGTTTTCAAACTAATTAATTTGAACTATATTGTAATTATATTTTGCTCTATAGCCCTTCCTTAATTTATTTTCTTCGCTTTCTTCAATAATAGGCATCTAATAATTAAATAAATTAGTTTGGACTATTTTGCATTTATATTTTGGTCTATAAATCTACCTTAATTTATTTGTTTTTTTACTTTCATTTTATTTTATTGTAAAAAATAAATTTGGACTATTTTACATTTATATTTTCTTCTTTAAATCTTCTGCAATTTATTTGCCTCATTTTCTTCGTCATTGAGTTATATAATTACTAAACAAGTCAATTTGGACGATTTTAAATTTATATTTCAGTCCATCTTCCATTATTTATTTGCTTCATCTTCTTCAATATTTTGGATTCTCATTATTAAACAAATTAATTTGGACTATTTTATATTTATATTTCGGTGCATAACATTTCCATTAATCAATTTGCTTCATTTTATTCAATATTGACGTATCTAGTTTTCAAACTAATTAATTTGAACTATATTGTAATTATATTTTGCTCTATAGCCCTTCCTTAATTTATTTTCTTCGCTTTCTTCAATAATAAGGCATCTAATAATTAAATAAATTATTTGGACTATTTTGCATTTATATTTTGGTCTATAAATCTACCTTAATTTATTTGCTTTTTTTACTTCATCATTAAGTTATTTTATTGTAAAAAAATAAATTTGGACTATTTTACATTTATATTTTCTTCTTTAAATCTTCTGCAATTTATTTGCCTCATTTTCTTCGTCATTGAGTTATATAATTACTAAACAAGTAATTTGGACGATTTTAAATTTATATTTCAGTCCATCACTCTTCCATTATTCTATTTGCTTCATCTTCTTCAATATTTTGGATTCTCATTATTAAACAAATTAATTTGGACTATTTTATATTTATATTTCGGTGCATAACATTTCCATTAATCAATTTGCTTCATTTTATTCAATATTGACGTATCTAGTTTTCAAACTAATTAATTTGAACTATATTGTAATTATATTTTGCTCTATAGCCCTTCCTTAATTTATTTTCTTCGCTTTCTTCAATAATAAGGCATCTAATAATTAAATAAATTAATTTGGACTATTTTGCATTTATATTTTGTCTATAATTCTTCCTTAATTTATTTGCTTCATTTACTTCATCGTTAAGTTATTTTATTGTTAAACAAATTAATTTGGACTATTTTGCAACTATATTTTGGTCCTTAAGTCTTCTTCAATCAATTTGTTTCATTTTCTTCGTCATTGTGTTCTCTATTATTAAACAAATTAATTTGGACGATTTCAAGTTTATATTTCGGTCCATAACTCTTCCATTATTCTATTTGCTTCATCTTCTTCAATATTTTGGATTCTCATTATTAAACAAATTAATTTGGACTATTTTATATTTATATTTCGGTGCATAACATTTCCATTAATCAATTTGCTTCATTTTATTCAATATTGACGTATCTAGTTTTCAAACTAATTAATTTGAACTATATTGTAATTATATTTTGCTCTATAGCCCTTCCTTAATTTATTTTCGCTTTCTTCAATAATAAGGCATCTAATAATTAAATAAATTAGTTTGGACTATTTTGCATTTATATTTTGGTCTATAAATCTACCTTAATTTATTTGCTTTTTTTACTTCATCATTAAGTTATTTTATTGTAAAAAAATAAATTTGGACTATTTTACATTTATATTCTTTAAATCTTCTGCAATTTATTTGCCTCATTTTCTTCGTCATTGAGTTATATAATTACTAAACAAGTTAATTTGGACGATTTTAAATTTATATTTCAGTCCATCACTCTTCCATTATTCTATTTGCTTCATCTTCTTCAATATTTTGGATTCTCATTATTAAACAAATTAATTTGGACTATTTTATATTTATATTTCGGTGCATAACATTTCCATTAATCAATTTGCTTCATTTTATTCAATATTGACGTATCTAGTTTTCAAACTAATTAATTTGAACTATATTGTAATTATATTTTGCTCTATAGCCCTTCCTTAATTTATTTTCTTCGCTTTCTTCAATAATAAGGCATCTAATAATTAAATAAATTAGTTTGGACTATTTTGCATTTATATTTTGTCTATAATTCTTCCTTAATTTATTTGCTTCATTTACTTCATCGTTAAGTTATTTTATTGTTAAACAAATTAATTTGGACTATTTTGCAACTATATTTTGGTCCTTAAGTCTTCTTCAATCAATTTGTTTCATTTTCTTCGTCATTGTGTTCTCTAGTTATTAAACAAATTAATTTGGACGATTTCAAGTTTATATTTCGGTCCATAACTCTTCCATTATTCTATTTGCTTCATCTTCTTCAATATTTTGGATTCTCATTATTAAACAAATTAATTTGGACTATTTTATATTTATATTTCGGTGCATAACATTTCCATTAATCAATTTGCTTCATTTTATTCAATATTGACGTATCTAGTTTTCAAACTAATTAATTTGAACTATTTGTAATTATATTTTGCTCTATAGCCCTTCCTTAATTTATTTTCTTCGTTTTCTTCAATAATAGGCATCTAATAATTAAATAAATTATTTGGACTATTTTGCATTTATATTTTGGTCTATAAATCTACCTTAATTTATTTGCTTTTTTTACTTCATCATTAAGTTATTTTATTGTAAAAAAATAAATTTGGACTATTTTACATTTATATTTTTTCTTTAAATCTTCTGCAATTTATTTGCCTCATTTTCTTCGTCATTGAGTTATATAATTACTAAACAAGTCAATTTGGACGATTTTAAATTTATATTTCAGTCCATCACTCTTCCATTATTCTATTTGCTTCATCTTCTTCAATATTTTGGATTCTCATTATTAAACAAATTAATTTGGACTATTTTATATTTATATTTCGGTGCATAACATTTCCATTAATCAATTTGCTTCATTTTATTCAATATTGACGTATCTAGTTTTCAAACTAATTAATTTGAACTATATTGTAATTATATTTTGCTCTATAGCCCTTCCTTAATTTATTTTCTTCGCTTTCTTCAATAATAAGGCATCTAATAATTAAATAAATTAGTTTGGACTATTTTGCATTTATATTTTTGTCTATAATTCTTCCTTAATTTATTTGCTTCATTTACTTCATCGTTAAGTTATTTTTATTGTTAAACAAATTAATTTGGACTATTTTGCAACTATATTTTGGTCCTTAAGTCTTCTTCAATCAATTTGTTTCATTTTCTTCGTCATTGTGTTCTCTAGTTATTAAACAAATTAATTTGGACGATTTCAAGTTTATATTTCGGTCCATAACTCTTCCATTATTCTATTTGCTTCATCTTCTTCAATATTTTGGATTCTCATTATTAAACAAATTAATTTGGACTATTTTATATTTATATTTCGGTGCATAACATTTCCATTAATCAATTTGCTTCATTTTATTCAATATTGACGTATCTAGTTTTCAAACTAATTAATTTGAACTATATTGTAATTATATTTTGCTCTATAGCCCTTCCTTAATTTATTTTCTTCGCTTTCTTCAATAATAAGGCATCTAATAATTAAATAAATTAGTTTGGACTATTTTGCATTTATATTTTGGTCTATAAATCTACCTTAATTTATTTGCTTTTTTTACTTCATCATTAAGTTATTTTATTGTAAAAAATAAATTTGGACTATTTTACATTTATATTTTCTTCTTTAAATCTTCTGCAATTTATTTGCCTCATTTTCTTCGTCATTGAGTTATATAATTACTAAACAAGTAATTTGGACGATTTTAAATTTATATTTCAGTCCATCACTCTTCCATTATTCTATTTGCTTCATCTTCTTCAATATTTTGGATTCTCATTATTAAACAAATTAATTTGGACTATTTTATATTTATATTTCGGTGCATAACATTTCCATTAATCAATTTGCTTCATTTTATTCAATATTGACGTATCTAGTTTTCAAACTAATTAATTTGAACTATATTGTAATTATATTTTGCTCTATAGCCCTTCCTTAATTTATTTTCTTCGCTTTCTTCAATAATAAGGCATCTAATAATTAAATAAATTAGTTTGGACTATTTTGCATTTATATATTTTGGTCTATAAATCTACCTTAATTTATTTGCTTTTTTACTTCATCATTAAGTTATTTTATTGTAAAAAAATAAATTTGGACTATTTTACATTTATATTTTCTTCTTTAAATCTTCTGCAATTTATTTGCCTCATTTTCTTCGTCATTGAGTTATATAATTACTAAACAAGTAATTTGGACGATTTTAAATTTATATTTCGGTCCATAACTCTTCCATTATTCTATTTGCTTCATCTTCTTCAATATTTTGGATTCTCATTATTAAACAAATTAATTTGGACTATTTTATATTTATATTTCAGTGCATAACATTTCCATTAATCAATTTGCTTCATTTTATTCAATATTGACGTATCTAGTTTTCAAACTAATTAATTTGAACTATATTGTAATTATATTTTGCTCTATAGCCCTTCCTTAATTTATTTTCTTCGCTTTCTTCAATAATAAGGCATCTAATAATTAAATAAATTAAGTTTGGACTATTTTGCATTTATATTTTGGTCTATAAATCTTCCTTAATTTATTTGCTTTTTTTACTTCATCATTAAGTTATTTTATTGTAAAAAAAAAAATTTGGACTATTTTACATTTATATTTTCTTCTTTAAATCTTCTGCAATTTATTTGCCTCATTTTCTTCGTCATTGAGTTATATAATTACTAAACAAGTAATTTGGACGATTTTAAATTTATATTTCAGTCCATCACTCTTCCAGTATTCTATTTGCTTCATCTTCTTCAATATTTTGGATTCTCATTATTAAACAAATTAATTTGGACTATTTTATATTTATATTTCGGTGCATAACATTTCCATTAATCAATTTGCTTCATTTTATTCAATATTGACGTATCTAGTTTTCAAACTAATTAATTTGAACTATATTGTAATTATATTTTGCTCTATAGCCCTTCCTTAATTATTTTCTTCGCTTTCTTCAATAATAAGGCATCTAATAATTAAATAAATTAGTTTGGACTATTTTGCATTTATATTTTTGTCTATAATTCTTCCTTAATTTATTTGCTTCATTTACTTCATCGTTAAGTTATTTTATTGTTAAACAAATTAATTTGGACTATTTTTTCAACTATATTTTGGTCCTTAAGTCTTCTTCAATCAATTTGTTTCATTTTCTTCGTCATTGTGTTCTCTAGTTATTAAACAAGTTAATTTGGACGATTTCAAGTTTATATTTCGGTCCATAACTCTTCCATTATTCTATTTGCTTCATTTTCATATTTGGATTCTCATTATTAAACAAATTAATTTGGACGATTTTATATTTATATTTCAGTCCATAATTTCCATTAATCAATTTGCTTCATTTATTCATATTGACGTATCTAGTTTTCAAACTAATTAATTTGAACTATATTGTAATTATATTTTGCTCTATAGCCCTTCCTTAATTTATTTCTTCGCTTTCTTCAATAATAGGCATCTAATAATTAAATAAATTATTTGGACTTTTTTTTATATTTTGGTCTATAAATCTACCTTAATTTATTTGCTTTTTTTTACTTCATCATTAAGTTATTTTATTGTAAAAAAATAAATTTGGACTATTTTACATTTATATTTTCTTCTTTAAATCTTCTGCAATTTATTTGCCTCATTTTCTTCGTCATTAAGTTATATAATTACTAAACAAGTTAATTTGGACGATTTTAAATTTATATTTCAGTCCATCACTCTTCCATTATTCTATTTGCTTCATCTTCTTCAATATTTTGGATTCTCATTATTAAACAAATTAATTTGGACTATTTTATATTTATATTTCGGTGCATAACATTTCCATTAATCAATTTGCTTCATTTTATTCAATATTGACGTATCTAGTTTTCAAACTAATTAATTTGAACTATATTGTAATTATATTTTGCTCTATAGCCCTTCCTTAATTTATTTTCTTCGCTTTCTTCAATAATAAGGCATCTAATAATTAAATAAAATAGTTTGGACTATTTTGCATTTATATTTTGGTCTATAATTCTTCCTTAATTTATTTGCTTCATTTACTTCATCGTTAAGTTATTTATTGTTAAACAAATTAATTTGGACTATTTTCAACTATATTTTGGTCCTTAAGTCTTCTTCATAATTTGTTTCATTTTCTTCGTCATTGTGTTCTCTAGTTATTAAACAAATTAATTTGGACGATTTCAAGTTTATATTTCGGTCCATAACTCTTCCATTATTCTATTTGCTTCATCTTCTTCAATATTTTTGGATTTCATTTGTTAAACAAATTAATTTGGACTATTTTATATTTATATTTCGGTGCATAACATTTTCCATTAATCAATTTGCTTCATTTTATTCAATATTGACGTATCTAGTTTCAAACTAATTAATTTGAACTATATTTTTAATTTATATTTTGCTCTATAGCCTTTCCTTAATTTATTTTCTTCGCTTTCTTCAATAATATGGCATCTAATAATTAAATAAATTAGTTTGGACTATTTTGCATTTATATTTTGGTCTAAAAATCTCCTTAATTTATTTGCTTTTTTTACTTCATTAAGTTAGTTTATTGTAAAAAAATAAATTTGGACTATTTTACATTTATATTTTCTTCTTTAAATCTTCTGCAATTTATTTGCCTCATTTTCTTCGTCATTGAGTTATATAATTACTAAACAAGTCAATTTGGACGATTTTAAATTTATATTCAGTCCATCACTCTTCCATTATTCTATTTGCTTCATTTTCTTCAATATTTTGGATTCTCATTATTAAACAAATTAATTTGGACTTTTATATTTATATTTCGGTGCATAATCATTTCCATTAATCAATTTGCTTCATTTTATTCAATATTGACGTATCTAGTTTTCAAACTAATTAATTTGAACTATATTGTAATTATATTTTGCTCTATAGCCCTTCCTTAATTTATTTCTTCGCTTTCTTCAATAATAGGCATCTAATAATTAAATAAATTAGTTTGGACTATTTTGCATTTATATTTTGGTCTATAAATCTCCTTAATTTATTTGCTTCATTTACTTCATCGTTAAGTTATTTTATTGTTAAACAAATTAATTTGGACTATTTTCATTTATATTTCTGGTCCTTAAGTCTTCGCAATATTTGTTCATTTTCTTCGTCATTGTGTTTCTAATTATTAAACAAGTTAATTTGGACGATTTCAATTTATATTTCAGTCCATCACTCTTCCATTATTCTATTTGCTTCATCTTCTTCAATATTTTGGATTCTCATTAAACAAATTAATTTGGACTATTTTATATTTATATTTCGGTGCATACATTTCCCATTAATCAATTTGCTTCATTTTATTCAATATTGACGTATCTAGTTTTCAAACTAATTAATTTTGAACTATATTGTAATTATATTTTGCTCTAAGCCCTTCCTTAATGTTATTATTTCTTCGCTTTCTGCAATAATAAGGCATCTAATAATTACATAAATTAATTTGGACTATTTTGCATCTATATTTTTGTCTATAATTCTTACTTAATTTATTTGCTTCATGTACTTCGCCGGTTAAGTTATTTTATTGTTAAACAAATTGATGAAATGAAGACTTAAGCAAAAAATAGTAAAAATAGTCCAAAATTAATTTGTTTAACAATAAAATAACTTAACGATGAAGTAAAATGAAGCAAATAAATTAAGGATGAATTATAGACAAAATATATGATGCAAAATAGTCCAAACTAATTTATTTAATTATTAGATGCCTTATTATTGAAGAAAGCGAAGAAAAAAATTAAGGAAGGGCTATAGAGCAAAATATAATTACAATATAGTTCAAATTAATTAGTTTGAAAACTAGATACGTCAATATTGAATAAAATGAAGCAAATTGATTAATGGAAATGTTATGCACCGAAATATAAATATAAAATAGTCCAAATTAATTTGTTTAATAATCCAAAAATATTGAAGAAGATGAAGCAAATAGAATAATGGAAGAGTGATGGACTGAAATATAAATTTAAAATCGTCCAAATTAACTTTTTTAGTAATTATATAACTTAATGACGAAGAAAATGAGGCAAATAAATTGCAGAAGATTTAAAGAAGAAAATATAAATGTAAAATAGTCCAAATTTTTTTTACAATAAACTAACTTAATGATGAAGTAAAAAAAGCAAATAAATTAAGGTAGATTTATAGACCAAAATATAAATGCAAAATAGTCCAAACTAATTTATTTAATTATTAGATGCCATATTATTGAAGAAAGCGAAGAAAATAAATTAAGGAAGGGCTATAGAGCAAAATATAATTACAATATAGTTCAAATTAATTAGTTTGAAAACTAGATACGTTAATATTGAATAAAATGAAGCAAATGATTAATGGAAATGTTATGCACCGAAATATAAATATAAAATAGTCCAAATTAATTTGTTTATAATTAGAATCCAAATATTGAAGAAGATGAAGCAAATAGAATAATGGAAGAGTGATGGACTGAAATATAAATTTAAAATCGTCCAAATTGACTTGTTTAGTAATTATATAACTTAATGACGAAGAAAATGAGGCAAATAAATTGCAGAAGATTTAAAGAAGAAATATAAATGTAAAATAGTCCAAATTTATTTTTTACAATAAATAACTTAATGATGAAGTAAAAAAGCAAATAAATTAAGGTAGATTTATAGACCAAAATATAAATGCAAAATAGTCAAACTAATTTATTTAATTATTAGATGCCATATTATTGAAGAAAGCGAAGAAAATAAATTAAGGAAGGGCTATAGAGCAAAATATAATTACAATATAGTTCAAATTAATTAGTTTGAAAACTAGATACGTCAATATTGAATAAAATGAAGCAAATTGATTAATGGAAATGTTATGCACCGAAATATAAATATAAAATAGTCCAAATTAATTTGTTTAATAATGAGAATCCAAAATATTGAAGAAGATGAAGCAAATAGAATAATGGAAGAGTTATGGACTGAAATATAAATTTAAAATCGTCCAAATTAATTTGTTTAATAACTAGAGAACACAATGACGAAGAAAATGAAACAAATTGATTGAAGAAGACTTAAGGACCAAAATATAGTTGCAAAATAGTCCAAATTAATTTGTTTAACAATAAAATAACTTAACGATGAAGTAAATGAAGCAAATAAATTAAGGAGAATTATAGACAAAAATATAAATGCAAAATAGTCCAAACTAATTTATTTAATTATTAGATGCCTTATTATTGAAGAAAGCGAAGAAAATAAATTAAGGAAGGGCTATAGAGCAAAATATAATTACAATATAGTTCAAATTAATTAGTTTGAAAACTAGATACGTCAATATTGAATAAAATGAAGCAAATTGATTAATGGAAATGTTATGCACCGAAATATAAATATAAAATAGTCCAAATTAATTTGTTTAATAATGAGAATCCAAAATATTGAAGAAGATGAAGCAAATAGAATAATGGAAGAGTGATGGACTGAAATATAAATTTAAAATCGTCCAAATTGACTTGTTTAGTAATTATATAACTCAATGACGAAGAAAATGAGGCAAATAAATTGCAGAAGATTTAAAGAAGAAAATATAAATGTAAAATAGTCCAAATTTATTTTTTTACAATAAACTAACTTAATGATGAAGTAAAAAAAGCAAATAAATTAAGGTAGATTTATAGACCAAAATATAAATGCAAAATAGTCCAAATTAATTTATTTAATTATTAGATGCCTTATTATTGAAGAAAGCGAAGAAAATAAATTAAGGAAGGGCTATAGAGCAAAATATAATTACAATATAGTTCAAATTAATTAGTTTGAAAACTAGATACGTCAATATTGAATAAAATGAAGCAAATTGATTAATGGAAATGTTTATGCACGAAATATAAATATAAAATAGTCCAAATTATTTGTTTAATAATGAATCCAAAATATTGAAGAAAATGAAGCAAATAGAATAATGGAAGAGTTATGGACCGAAATATAAATTGAAATCGTCCAAATTAATTTGTTTAATAACTAGAGAACACAATGACGAAGAAAATGAAACAAATTGATTGAAGAAGACTTAAGGACCAAAATATAGTTGAAAAATAGTCCAAATTAATTGTTTAACAATAAAATAACTTAACGATGAAGTAAATGAAGCAAATAAATTAAGGAAGAATTATAGACAAAAATATAAATGCAAAATAGTCCAAACTAATTTATTTAATTATTAGATGCCTTATTATTGAAGAAAGCGAAGAAAATAAATTAAGGAAGGGCTATAGAGCAAAATATAATTACAATATAGTTCAAATTAATTAGTTTGAAAACTAGATACGTCAATATTGAATAAAATGAAGCAAATTGATTAATGGAAATGTTATGCACGAAAATATAATATAAAATAGTCCAAATTAATTTGTTTAATAGAAAATCCAAAATATTGGAAGATGAAGCAAATAGAATACTGGAAGTATGGACTGAAATATAAATTTAAAATCGTCCAAATTGACTTTGTTTAGTAATTATATAACTCAATGACGAAGAAAATGAGGCAAATAAATTGCAGAAGATTTAAAGAAGAAAATATAAATGTAAAATAGTCCAAATTTATTTTTTTACAATAAATAACTTAATGATGAAGTAAAAAAGCAAATAAATTAAGGTAGATTTATAGAAAATATAAATGCAAAATAGTCCAAACTAATTTATTTAATTATTAGATGCCTTATTATTGAAGAAAGCGAAGAAAATAAATTAAGGAAGGGCTATAGAGCAAAATATAATTACAATATAGTTCAAATTAATTAGTTTGAAAACTAGATACGTCAATATTGAATAAAATGAAGCAAATTGATTAATGGAAATGTTATGCACCGAAATATAAATATAAAATAGTCCAAATTAATTTGTTTAATAAGAGAATCCAAAATATTGAAGAAGATGAAGCAAATAGAATAATGGAAGAGTATGGACTGAAATATAAATTTAAAATCGTCCAAATTGACTTGTTTAGTAATTATATAACTCAATGACGAAGAAAATGAGGCAAATAAATTGCAGAAGATTTAAAGAAGAAAATATAAATGTAAAATAGTCCAAATTTTATTTTTTTACATAAAATAACTTAATGATGAAGTAAAAAAGCAAATAAATTAAGGTAGATTTATAGACCAAAATATAAATGCAAAATAGTCCAAACTAATTTATTTAATTATTAGATGCCTTATTATTGAAGAAAGCGAAGAAAATAAATTAAGGAAGGGCTATAGAGCAAAATATAATTACAATATAGTTCAAATTAATTAGTTTGAAAACTAGATACGTCAATATTGAATAAAATGAAGCAAATTGATTAATGGAAATGTTATGCACCGAAATATAAATATAAAATAGTCCAAATTAATTTGTTTAATAATGAGAATCCAAAATATTGAAGAAGATGAAGCAAATAGAATAATGGAAGAGTTATGGACTGAAATATAAATTAAAATCGTCCAAATTAACTTGTTTAGTAATTATATAACTCAATGACGAAGAAAATGAGGCAAATAAATTGCAGAAGATTTAAAGAAGAAAATATAAATGTAAAATAGTCCAAATTTATTTTTTACAATAAAATAACTTAATGATGAAGTAAAAAAAGCAAATAAATTAAGGAGATTTATAGACAAAATATAATGCAAATAGTCCAAACTAATTTATTTAATTATTAGATGCCTTATTATTGAAGAAAGCGAAGAAATAAATTAAGGAAGGCTATAGAGCAAATATAATTACAAAATAGTTCAAATTAATTAGTTTGAAAACTAGATACGTCAATATTGAATAAATGAAGCAAATTGATTAATGGAAATGTTATGCACCGAAATATAAATATAAAAGTCCAAATTAATTTTAATATTTTTAATGGAAGAGTTATGAAATATAAAGAATCCAAAAAAATAATTGAAGAAATGAAGCAAATAGAATAATGGAAGAGTTATGGACCGAAATATAAATTTAAATCGTCCAAATTAATTTGTTTATAATTAGATAACTCAATGACGAAGAAAATGAAACAAATTGATTGAAGAAGACTTAAGGACCAAAATATAGTTGCAAAATAGTCCAAATTAATTTGTTTAACAATAAAATAACTTAACGATGAAGTAAATGAAGCAAATAAATTAAGGAAGAATTATAGACAAAAATATAAATGCAAAATAGTCCAAACTAATTTATTTAATTATTAGATGCCTTATTATTGAAGAAAGCGAAGAAAATAAATTAAGGAAGGGCTATAGAGCAAAATATAATTACAATATAGTTCAAATTAATTAGTTTGAAAACTAGATACGTAAATATTGAATAAAATGAAGCAATTTGATTAATGGAAATGTTATGCACCGAAATAATAATAAAATAGTCTAAATTAGTTTGTTTAATAATTAAATTCCATAATATTGATGAAGATGAATCAAATAGAATAATGGAAGAGTGGTGGACTGAAATATAAATTTAAAAACGTCCAAATTAACTTGTTTAGTAAATATATAACTTAATGACGAAGAAAAAGAAAGAAATATCTTGCACAAGATGTAAAGAAATATAATGGGTATAGTCCAAATTCTTTTTTACAATAAAATAATTAATGATGAAGTAATAAGCAAATGAATTACGGTTAGATTTATGAAAAATATAAAGGAAAATGTCGTAAATTAATTAGTTAATTTTCAGATACTTAATTGTTGAAGAAAAGAAGAAATACAATTAAGAAAGGGTATAGAGCAAATATTAAATGAAATGCTCAAATTCATTAGTTTTGAAAACTAGATACTTATATGAGAAAGAACAATAGATATGAAATTTAGGACTGAAATATACATAGAAATCGTCCAATTAGTTTGTTAGCAATTAAGATTCCACAATATTGAAAATAAGCAAATAGAATATGGGAGAGTTATGGACGAAATTAATTGAAATGGTCCAATTTAATTTGTTTAATAACTAGAGAATACAATGACGAAGAAAATGAAACAAAAATATCGCAGAAGATGGAAAGACCAAAATAAAAATGCAAAATAGTCCAAATTAACTTGTTTGACAATTAAAAAACTTAATGTTTAAGTAAATTAAGCAAATAAATTAAGGAAGAATTATAGACAAAAATAAAATGCAAAATAGTCCAAACTAATATATTTAATTATTAGATGCCTTATTATGGAAGAAAGCGAAGAAAATAAGTAGGAAGAGCTATAGAGCAAAATATAATTACAATATATTTCAAATTAATTAGTTTGAAAATAGATAAATTAATATTGAAGAAAATGAATCAAATTGAATTAATGGAAATGTTACGCATGAAATATAAATATAAAATCGTTCAAATTAATTTGTTTAAAATTTAGATTCCA
>CM025855.1:31398636-31558827 GCA_003952965.2 Morella rubra
AAAATTTTAAAAATCTTTTTAATGTTAAAATTTGTTGAGGTTAATAAAAAGTGTGAAGTGTATATGTAAAAGTGTGAAATTTATTAAGATTTATAAAATGTGTTTGATGTGGTGGAAATTTTAGACTCCCAACAAATTGGGTAAACAAACGGCCGGAGGTATCCTCTTTTCCTTTTTGAACTTTCCTAATATCCTTCTCGTTTCTTTCCTAATGCCGGTTAGTTTATTGCACTATGTTCATCTACTGCTTCTTTAGTCCACAGTACATCTTTCGGTCTTGGCTGTCCGTTGCACGTGTCTTTACTTGCGAGCACACGCTATCTTGCGTTAATTGCAATTGTCTACAGACTCTACACAGATTTATAGGAAGAAAATGTGCACTTCTGTTCTGTAGGTGAGGCTCTTGCCAGACGGTGGCGTATGATTGAATCCGACATCATTTGCTATTTGCTGATACTTGGACCACTGGGCTGATAAAGAGAGTCATGAGTATCGTCTCAACTTTCATCGATGCACTGCCCACAATTCCAGCTCTCTGGAACTGGCCATCGTACCAAAGATTCCAAAAGTAAGATACCATGTTCTGCACGGCTGTTATTGCTTCGAGTTACCTCCAATTTTCTTTTTCTTTTTCTTTCTTTAATGGGTTTTGATGAGGTCAAAAATCACCTCTATTAACAATGAATTAAAAAATATCACTTTCTTTTTCTTTTTTCAATGGATTTTGATGAAGTAAAAAATCACATGTAGTAACAACGAATTGGAGTGCTTCATAATTACAGTAAAAAGTTACACGAAGGTGCATATCCTCGGTTTCTTATTTTTATGCATCTTTTTGAAATATATGATTTTCTTAAAATGTTAGAGAGGTGAGACCTCAATATATATTCTAAATAATAATTGAGAAATCTTGCAAGGTTTTATCTTTTTAATGTGTTGTCAAGGTGTTTACGAAAGTTATCAAACTCAAACTTTTTATATTATTAGGCCAACCATATATTATACTATCAAGTTTGTCTCTAAAAAAAGTTATCTTCTCTGACTATATTCTAATGAAGTTCAGCTGCATATAAACACATAGCATAATTTGGTTGTCTTCTGTTTAGACATGTCTTGAGGTAACCAGCTCGAGTTGTCGTTTTGATATGTATATTAATGATGTTTCTAATTGGTAGCTGGATTTAACTTGGGCTGGCTACGTGTAGAGCGTTCTTTTGAATATTACAAAGAAAAGGCGGGGGGAATAAAGACACATGTATTCCCGAAAAAAGTAAGGCGTGATAGAAAAGAGTACAGAAAATAAATGCAAATGCCAGCAGTCAAAAAGTGAACGACATAGGACATAGTCTCGATCTTAAAGTGTCAAAGTTCATTCCCTCATTTAATTCTTTATATACTTTCCATCTAATCCATAAAGTTATTTCCTCTTTCCTGGTTGTCTATGCAATGCAACTCTATTCTCTAGTCTTCTTCTTCTTCTTTTTTCGACGCCATCCGTGGCAAGTGGTTGCCCATATTGATCTGTGTAGATCACATGGTTGATCCGGTGGCTGCTTGCCAGCTTCTATATCGTATCAATACATATATCGGCAGAAACGAACGCAGCATTCATAGGAAACTAAAAAGTTATGCGCATTATTCTTGGGGATGATGAAATTGATGTTGTAAACCAGGACGATTCTCCTTGAGAATTGTACTAGGCAATGAACAGTCTAATCTTTATGAAATTTGATGTTTAAGCCCAACAAATACAATTAAATTGGACTGTGTCAATTTGTGTCCGGTATATAATGATTGTCGCTGATAAATCAGTTGGTTTACGGTCAATACGTCAGAGTAAATACAGCTTGATCTTCCCGTTTCTTTCCCTGTAAAACAATAAAGGATCCTGAATTCTGAGTGTGGAACCTTCGAAACTTAAGTTACTCTCATATTTTTATACGAGTTTTGCTATTTTATTACACAAGAAATCACTTACCTGTTCTCATCATTAACTTCTCTTTTTATAGTATTTTTGCCCACATCCCCCTCTTTTCCTCTAATCGGATTTTAACGAGTAGTTCTTGTCCCTGTTAGGTCGTGCTCTGTGATATTCTCTCTACCTTTTTCCCACGGTTATTCGTATCTGCTACGGGTATAGTGGAACGTGGTGCCGTGGCTTATCGTGGGCTGTTAGGTAACTATTTGCTGACATATGTAGTGATTTTCTCTTTTGGAAAATATGCGACGTGGGTTGGTTGTAACTGTTGGACTTTTGAAAGACGTAATCATATTTTTCGGCCTAAATTAGTTTGGGCTGGATGTGATTTAGTATTGACACCATCAGTCGCAAATTTTCATTGTACAAAAAAAAAATTACTTCTAGCTTATCTAACTAAACCGCGGTTTAAAAGTTAAAAATAAAATTATAACTTTACACTAACATTATTGTTATTTAAAAAAATGCACCTTTATGAATGTCGTTGTCATACAAAGAATACACCTTGAATTATGGTAATACTTCGTTCTTGACCCTATATATCTCCATTCAGTTCCGGTGGAAAAAAAATAAAAATAAAAAATCTTCCCACGGTCTTTGCTTAAGCAATGATATAGCCAGGACGATAAACGAACCATGAATCATGATGGTAAGCTCTATAATGTGGCCACTTGACCCATGGGCATTCTCAAAGGGCCTGGGGTAGGTGGGACAGCCCTCCAGTAGATTTAAGTCTGCAGGTCCAACTTAGAAATTTTTATCTTCTTCTAGCTTTCGCTTTTCTTTTTCACCTTTTTATATAGATTGAAGAAAATCAGTGATTCGACTGGTATTGGTTGTTCATTAATATGGAAATATTAGAAAACAATTTCCTTTAATTTTCACCGCTGGGCCAGTGACCTCCCTGTCTCGTGGTCAGGCAAAGGAAATGGAGGGAAATCCTAAGTTTGGGCCCCCCACTCCAGAAGTGCTTAGTAGGCGTGACAGAAGCATCTCTCAGAGTGATTTGCCATCTCCACGCGCACTCTCAGAAGCAACGTCGTTTGGCAGTGTCTCATATATTAGGAAAGCTATAAATAGACTGAGTTCTGATACTATACGCTTGGCCACGTGTATTTCGAACTCCTCCTCTCACGAGAAGCATGGAAATTTTGGAATAAAATTTTGGGAAATTGGGAGAGTTTACTAATCTTTGACGCGCTTAAATTTGTCCTATTAAACTATCTTATTATGGATTTTTATAGTCGTGCAAATGATACAAATTATAACTTACAAGCAATCTTCATCTAGACAATAAAGTTTTATACGATTTATCTGATTTTAGTCTATATACATTTAACATTCATAAGTGTAATCCAAATGTATTTTGTAGATAGAATTATTACTATTTTATGAAAGATAATGGTATTGAAAATTTAAGATTTATCCTAACAAAAATTAAATTGCTGAATTTGGTTTGATTATGTAACATCAAGAGTCTTAAAATATTTAGCATGTTAGCATTAAAAAGAATTTATACTACAAATAATAATATGAGTCAGCAATCCTTTCCCTCGGCCGTTCCGTTATAGCCTCTTCTCTTTTTTTTTCTTCTCACGAACAAAGGAAAACAACAAAATAAGCCATCAATTTCTGGCATTCTGCTTATCATTTCAGGACACGCGCCAGATAGGCCGGTGGTAAGGCTGGTCTTCCTTGTTTCTCACCACCCTCCAAAAGGCAACGCCTGTCAGAGACTCAAAGAGTGAATTTTTCTGCACCAAAAGAAGGGTCTCTGTCCCCATGCCATCCGTTCCAAGAAACTGAAACGGCACCGTTCTGGATATAAAAGAAAAAGGTAGAAAAGAAGAAAAATACAAAAGAATAAGAGAGAGAAAAGAAAGTGTAGGGAGGGAGGAGAAGATACAGAAAAAGGGCTCTCTCTGCGTGTTTCGCTTTTATCTATGCCTGTGTCTGTGTCACACACATGCTTTACGACATTTTCAGGTTGATGAGGAATTTCCTAATCGAATCCCAATAAGCACTACCTCTGATGTGCCGCTAATTCGACGTCCATGGTTTTTACCTGCCCTTCCTAGGGTTTCTTATTCTGGTCATCTTGCCTTCGCTTCTAGGGTTCTGAAACCAAAAGCTAAAATTAAGAAAAGCAAGAAAGGAAAAAACAGTAAAAGAGGAATTTGGAACTCCCAAAGCTTCTTTTCTCCTCAGGGTCAGTGGCTGTGAAATTCGTGTAAATCAAGCTCATGTATGTCTCAGGGCTGTAATTTCAAGTGCTGGAGGTGATTCATTTTTACGTGCCATTCCATTTTTTCCGTTTTGGTTGAACGGCGATCAAGATGGGAGTGAAATGCGAGATCTTGCTCGGCTTTGAGCTGCTTCGTGGTGTTTGTAAGATTTGATCGGAGAAGATCGAGCTTTGGATGTGATGATATATTGATAATTTGCACCAAGAAGAGCAAGAACCGTAGTCTCCAAAATGCATTTCGCAAAGCTCGACGACTCTCCAATGTTTCGCAAGCAGGTTCTTTCTCTCTCTCTCTCTGTCCCCCTCGTTCCCTCCCCCTCCTTTTGCATGTTCAACTGAATAATCTCGAATCCAACAATTGCTGATAGAACATCTCAATGCTCTGTATGTTTGGTGTGAAATTTTAGCTGACCAAATTAAACTTTGGGAATTTTCATTAATTGGAGGATACTTGTACTCGTATGGTTAAGAGTTCGAAGTTTTAAGGAAACTTTTATTTGCATTCATATTGCGAATAGTTTAGAGTTTCAAGGAAAGTTTTATTGATTAGACAGGTATGAGTAAAATAAGAATTACTGTTGTAGAGTTTGTGGTTGTCTTGATTGTCACTGCCCATAAATGCTAACTTGGAGCAGTTTATGAAAAATTTGATGTTCAATTTATCGGGTGTGAAGTTTATAATTATTTGTTCTTGCGCTTAGAATTAGAGGTTATTTTTAACAAACTTTTGCTGCTCTGGACCCTATTAAAGGCCTATATATAATTCATACAACTTCATCTCTGAAGCTTCAGTTACTATGATTGGTCCTTGAGTTGGTTAATTTCCTTGAACAGTTTTCTTTGCTGACAACTTGGTCTAAGTATTGAGGCTGATCCATGTATTTAACAGTAAGGTTTAGTTTAATCGAGTTGAGTCAAGGGGGGTTTTGACACAATCACGATTGTATTTTGAGACTGAAGCAAAAGACCACGTTCAATTGTTGTTGTGGCATCTCTCCTGTTTGCATTGTTCCACACTCGAAGGAAATTGCTAATGCTAATGGGTGCTGAACACATCCAATGGTAATTATTTATACCGATTGACATAGTAGCCATGCCAGTTGTGGATAACATATCTGTATCAACTGGCTTCCTTTATCTATGATTGAAATTATTTGATGGGTGTTATTGCATTCATGTTGATACACTGCTGCTGTGAATAATATGGCTAATT
Organism: Morella rubra; assembly: GCA_003952965.2. Lineage (NCBI taxonomy): Eukaryota > Viridiplantae > Streptophyta > Magnoliopsida > Fagales > Myricaceae > Morella > Morella rubra. The sequence goes on from CM025855.1 coordinate 31,404,073, forward strand.
GATGATCTCTTGGTAAACAGATACAAAGTTTGGAGGAAAGTGCAGAATCCTTAAGGGAGAGAAGTTTAAAGTTTTACAAAGGATGTCGAAAATATACGTATGTATACATCTAGTCCTTTTTTATCCCTCGTTAATTTTTAATTTGACATCTCTTTTATGCTGAATTACAATCTTGACAATTTAGAGGAGAATCTTTATAGTGATTTTATTTGGCACCATGAAAATAAGTTTTGTTATGTGGTTGCTAAAGTTGACCTTCATTGGTGGTTATTTGTTTCATAAAAATCTTTCTTTGTCATCTTATGGACTTTGGACTCTGGAGGGATTTTAATTACTAAGATTTGGGTTAACTTTAATTGCATCTGTTTTTCCACGCACAGTGAAGGACTTGGGGAGGGATATGATGGGGACATTGCTTTTGCGAGTGCACTAGAATCATTTGGTGGAGGGCATAATGATCCCATTAGTTTGGCTTTTGGAGGTATGCCAATTTGCTTGTGCTGAAAGTTATTTATCTTCTTTGGTTCCTACATGTTAATTCCCATCTGTTGGTTTCCAAATTATTTCTCTTGATTCTTTTGACAATGCTTAGAAACTGTACTTTATGGGTGGAATATGCATGGAATTCGTGGCTGGTGTTTACTTTTTTATATAGAATGGAATTTCTATCTGCTTCTACAGGACCGGTTATGACCAAATTTACGATTGCATTGAGAGAAATTGGGACATACAAAGAAGTTCTTCGATCCCAGGTAAAAGTTGTGGATCATTTTCTCAGAATCTGTAGTTTCTTGGATCTGTTGCTCCATTGTGGTTCCTTTGCTGTTGAATGAAAACAAGATTGCTTGGACTGCCATTGCAAGAATACAAGTTGAATTGTGTTTCTTAAGAAACTCCAATCCGGGCTCCTGTACTTGCTTCTTGGTTTGTTTTTTACTCAAAGAAGTTGGCTCATCTTCTCCTCTTGTTCTATCTTTTTCTTTATTTTTAATAATTTTTGACTTGAGGAGAGCTAACTGAACCTCACAATGTTAGAAGTGCTTACCTGCTGGCTCATGTCGTCAATTGTTTTCTCATACTGCTCCAAGAAAGTTAGAGACAATCTGAAGAGAGGTCTCACCTAATAGGATGCGTGGTTAAAATGTTTTTGTTCTACCCTCCTTTCTTATTTTGTTGGTTGAACTTGTGTGATGAGTTTGTCGTCTTAACTTGGGCAAGTTTTGAGCTCTTGACCTTTTAATATGGAAAACATGGAACATGAAAGAATCTGGTGGATACACAATTACCATTTATTTACTAATTTTAGACCACCTGATATCTTGCTTAAATATTTGCAAACTCTTTTGGAGGTCCTTTTTTCCAGAGATTTTGACTCTCTCTGGGTTTTCCCTTCAGTAAATTGTTTGTTGCATATTCTTTTGGTTGATAAGAAGATTTTTTGCCTTTCTTCTTTGCTAATTAAAAATTTGATTGTTTTTCCCCTCAGGTTGAACATATGCTAAATGATAGATTGCTGCAGTTTGTCAACATTGATTTGCATGAGGTTAAGGTACTGTGGACTGCTCAACTTTTATTGGGTATTAAATATATTTACTTGGATTCGCCTTTGTGGGCTATTATGGTATGTGGTATTAGATTGAAGTTTAGTAACCGCGGCAGAACTTTAATGTCTAATTTCAGTTTCATATTACCTAGTCAGTTTGCTTTTTATTGGAAGGGCCTTAATCTGCCTGATGCTTCCACCACTTCCTTTTGGCCTGTGATTATATCTCCTCTGGGAGTGCCCAGGGGGGACAATGACTGACTCAAGATCTCTCATTTTTCCTTATAACGATAGAAGGGCAGAAAAGAGGTCATGAAAGCTGACTTGAAATGTTCAAATTTTATTCTGTTCTTTTATGAATAAGCTTGACTGCAATGGCTGCTGTTTGACAGCTCGTGCTCTTATTCATAGATGCATACATGCACATATCTCCATTTTTCTTGTTGAGATGAAACACTCTGGGTCTTACATCAATCAAGAAACCCTTTTTCCTTCCAGAGAATGTCTCTTGTTTATCTGAGACAACCATTTTTCCTTATTATATCCTTATTATAAGTGATACGCAGAATGAGATCCAATTTCCGTCTCTAGAATATCAGAGTTTATTATCTTAAGATTTCCTGGTGTGTCAGTTGTATCAAACTGGGAATTTCAGCACTGACTTTTAGTGCTGTTGTTGCAAAGTCAGTTTTAAGGTATCTTGAATTTGTGCAGGAAGCACGGAAGCGTTTTGACAAGGCTAGTATGGTTTATGACCAGGTGCACCCCCCCCCGGTCTTAAATTTGTACTGATTTTGTTATATTAGTTGATGCCATCTGCATGCATCTCAGGAAGAGGTCATCATGGTTACCATTCCTTCACTAAAATGAGTATTTGTTCAAGTACTTTAGGTTGGTCGAAACTGAATTTCCACTTGTGTTACCCAGAACCCTTGTGTATTAGTCTTCCTTTATATTCATACTCTTGGGGAATGAGGCGTACAGTTTGTAATTTATAGATGTGTTTTTTTAATCTTACTCTTGCATCTTGAATTTGCAGCCGCTTTCCTAACTTTTGTTGCTATTGATGAACAACTCTGGATCTTGCATATTTATACAGCAACAAATGCCTAAAACAGCCGTCTTCTTAGCATAATTTGACCATTGTTTTGGATATTCCATGATGTTTTGGGATCCATACTATTATAATACGAATATGGAGAAATGTATTTATTTTGTTACATTTCTCATAATGCCACAGGCTCGTGAAAAATTTCTATCACTGCGGAAAGGCACAAAGAGTGATGTAGCAACTCTTTTAGAGGAGGTATCATTCACTATTTATTCTTAGTGTATCTATTGGCATAGTCTTATCCAAAGAATCGTCATAGTTCTGGAAAGATTCCATTTTTTTTATTCTATTATGGTTTTGAGAAATGCCAGGAGCTTCATAATGCAAGGTCTACATTTGAGCAAGCTCGCTTCAGTTTGGTGAGTAGATTTATTGGTTCTCTTTGTTCTGCTACAAATGAATGTTTCTGTGACCTCTGAAATGTTACTACTTGGCCACTCAATTTGGTGAATGATACCTGGGCTTCAGTAATTTTGGCCACTCTGTCCAGGTTACTGCACTTTCTAATGTTGAAGCAAAAAAGAGGTTTGAATTTTTGGAAGCAGTCAGTGGGACAATGGATGCACATCTTCGTTACTTCAAACAGGTAGAGGATATGGCTGGAACTCTCTGCCCTTTTCTCATGTTTTATCATACATACCTACACTTATCTTTTGAATTTGTCTCTACATATAGGGATATGAGTTGTTGCACCAAATGGAGCCATACATTAATCAGGTTTGATTTTTATCTTGGCATTCATATTGGAAGCAAATATGTTATTATCTATGTTACAGGCTGTTGAAAACAATAATTGTAGTTTGGTCATTTTTCCTTGATCTGCTTCTGTGGTTAGTATTTTTTAACAATTTGATGGTTGAGGGGATGCACATCATGGAAAAATAGCTAGTGCTGTGTTAGCAAAATTGTATTAGCATCTCTAGTTATTGCCCATAAGAAAAGAACTTAACACTGTAGATGTTAATGCACCAAGGCCATTTGAATCTGCCTTTAGGAGTACCACAGTGGCAAGAAAATTTTACATGGCCAGCCCAAGATAAAGGGGATTGGACTAGGATTGATAAGCTGAGAGAAATCTTACATCTATCGAGTTGACTATTGTGTGTAGGTCTGCGACTCATCAACTTTTTATTGTTGTTTTGCAGGTCTTGACCTATGCACAACAGTCAAGAGAAAGGTCTAACTATGAGCAGGCTGCTCTTAATGAAAGGATGCAAGATTATAAAAGGCAGGTGGATCGAGAGAGTAGGTGGTCTTCCAATGGTACGAATGGATCTCCTAATGGCGATGGTATACAAGCCATTGGTAGAAGTTCGCACAAAATGATAGAGGCAGTTATGCAGTCTGCTGCAAAGGGAAAGGTTCATAATTTGTAACTTATGAACAAACTCTATCTATAAGTCCACCTTTGTCTTTCAAATGAGATGATCTCACTCTCTAGCTGTTGTACCCATACATGCCTAATACTGTGAGTATCTTGCTCAGGTTCAAACCATTCGACAAGGTTATCTCTCAAAGCGCTCTTCAAGCCTAAGGGGTGACTGGAAAAGAAGGTTTTTTGTTCTAGATAGCCGAGGAATGCTGTATTACTATCGTAAACAGTGCAGCAAACCATCTGTAAGTATTTTGTTTATTGTTTTAGTTATTTGGCATATGGCTTCAAGCCTGTGCTTGGCATCAACTTTTGCCATTTACTCCTTGTGTTTGGTTATATCTTTTAGGGTTCTAGTAGTCAACTTTCTGGTCAGAGAAATAGTTCTGAGCTTGGGTCTGGATTGCTGAGTCGGTGGCTTTCCTCTCACTATCATGGTGGTGGAGTACACGATGAGAAATCTGTTGCTCATCATACAGTGAACCTGCTTACATCAACAATCAAAGTTGATGCTGACCAGTCAGATCTTAGGTTTTGCTTCAGGATCATTTCACCAACAAAGAATTACACTTTGCAGGTTTGACTTGAGGGGTAGCATGTCTTTGTGGCTTTAGTTTATCTTTTAGATTAACTTCATACTTTTGGAAACAAACTTCTTGCTTCTTGATTCTGACAATGTGATGGTTTACTGTTGAGGGTTAAGAGATAATACATCCTCAATAACATTTATTTATGCTTGTCAGTGCAGGCAGAGAGTGCAATGGACCAAATGGATTGGATTGAAAAGATCACAGGAGTCATAGCTTCATTACTTAGTTCTCATTCTGACAATGTGATGGTTTACTGTTGAGGGTTCAAGAGATGAATACATCCTCAATAACATTTTTTATGCTTGTCAGTGCACAGAGAGTGCAATGGACCAAATGGATTGGATTGAAAAGATCACAGTGAGTCATAGCTTCATTACTTAGTTCTCAAGCAAAGAATTTTTTTAAAAAGGATTGTTGAAGTGTCGCTTATGGAGAAAACCAGTATTGGTGCTGCGGATGGGTCCATCAAAACAGAGAGTGTTCGTTTGAAAGCTCTGACTTTGATCACTGTGCAGTGGAAGAATATACGTCTGAGAGGAGCCTTGCAACAACACATCACGAACGCCCCCTACGGAGTATGCAATCACAACGGTCCTGTGTGAAAATCGAGAAGCCAATCGATGTATTGCGGAAAGTGTGTGGTAATGATAGATGTGCTGATTGTGGTGCCCCCGAACCAGATTGGGCATCATTAAATCTCGGCGTTCTTGTTTGTATTGAATGTTCTGGTGTTCATCGAAATCTTGGGGTACACATATCAAAGGTAAATTAGAGTAGTTCAAATACTTGCCCTTTATCATGTTCCCTCTATGAGTCATGCTTGCTTCTTGGACAAAATATGTGAAATTGACCGAAGTTTCTTTATGTTTGAAAAAGGTTGAGAGGATGCTCAATTATGAAGATAGAAGTAAAATGTATATGAGATATCAATTGGGGCTCGTTCAAAAATCTTTATGTGCTTGCTCAAAAAATAGACCAACTTCCTTTATCATTTATTCATAGAAGGTTGTGGAGATCCACAAAAATTGAGGCAACAAGGGTCATAGAGGAATAGTTTTTTACCTTATTTTCTTATGTTTCCTAAATATTTATAAACTAATCGGGGTCCACAAGTATTTGTGTCCCTGAAGAATAAGTTTACATGGAGTTCACTAACCAAAATTTTAACTCTCTAAAATTTATCATCATTACAAAATTTTTTCTCTCCTCACTTTTTCACTAACTTTTTTTCACTTTTTCACGAACTTTTTCACTCTCTCCTCACTTTTTTACCAACTCTCATACCCAAAATTTTAACTTCCCCAAAAATTTTGACAAAATTTTGTTTCCAAACGCCATGTTAGTGTTATCGTAATCTATGCCTCCCTTCACTTTTTCCTTCTCCCCCATCTGCATCCTTCCAAACATAGTGTTAGAATTCCTGTTCTTGTTTTTCCTGTACTCTGTATTTTTGGTTATATAAGCTTCTGTCCATGAGTAGCTTTCTGATGTGACCTCATTTAGGCACCTTTTGTTCTTCTGTTGACTGCTATTGCAGGTAAGGTCTCTTACACTGGATGTCAAAGTGTGGGATCCCTTTGTTATCAGTTTGTTTCAGTCTCTAGGAAACACCTTTGCCAACTCAGTTTGGGAGGAACTATTGCAATCAAGAAGTGCCTTTCAGCTTGATCTCGTACCCTCGGGGTAAGGAATCTGCAGAAGGGTTGAAATAAAATTTTTGGGAAAAATATACTTTCACCCCCCTGACTATTGGGATTTTGACATTTTGCACCCCAGACCATCAATTTCGTTACATTTCACCCCTCAACTACCAACCGTTTATACTTTACATCCATAATTGTTAATTTGGACAAAAATTGCTATTTTGGTTAAGTGAAATAGCAAATTTACCCCCATACAAAATATCATTATAAAAAAATTATTAGGGTAAAATCATCATTTCACTGAACAAAAATAGCAATTTCCGTCCAAAATAACGGTTGAGAGTTCTAAGTGTAAACAGTTGGTAGTTGAGGGCGAAATGTAACGAAATTAATGGTCTGGGGTGTAAAGTGTCAAAACTCCAATAGTTCGGGGGCGAAATGTGTATTTCTCAAGATTTTTTCATTTCAACAGATCTTTTTTTTTGTTGCTCTTGCTAACATTTGCTCTTAATTCTGTTTGTGAAGGCTATACAAGTCTGATAAACCACAGTTGATTTTTATCAGTAAACCTGGTCATGCTGATTCCATATCAGTGAAAGAAAAGTTTATCCATGCAAAGGTGTGACACTCTATTATTTAATTTGATTCAGTCTCTTGCACCTGATTGTGTTGCTTTTCCAAAAAGTCAGATAATTACATCTTAATCATAAGTTGCAGAAACAAATTTTCCACTGTGATAGCAATGCATGCGTGACTAGTTGTAGATATCTCATCTATCATAACAATTTTTTTGTTTCTCATATTTACGTCCTTATTTAGTGGCTTTTGCTAGAGAACTCATTTAAAAAATTTACTCCAAGTAGCTGTTGACCTCTTTGAACTGGATATATAGGGAAATTGTTTGGATCGTTTGTTAGCTCATAAGATGTTTTCAAGAGTGGTATTACCCCTGCTTGTATTTTGGTTGCTAAAAATCAATGGGCTTGAGATGGAACCTATCTAATCTATACAAAGTAATAGCTACAGATAAGTACTGAATTGCAGAAGTAAATCAGTGTGTTGATTCCAAATGATCCTAATCTGATTTATTAGTAGTTCACGGAGTTAAGGACCCTGGTATTGTTCCATTGTGGATTTTGAGTTTGTGGATGGGTGGGTTGCAGAGAGAGAGATAGAGAGATAATTAGAGCAGTCATAAACAGAGCAAAAAAAACTCAGCTTGATAAGTAATAATCCAAACAAAAGGAACTCAAAATACATATTGCATGTGGTTCGTATCTCTGGATATCTCTCAGCAGTCTCCTAGATGCAGTGGATATGTGGAACTTCTAAATGTCTCTTTTGTATGAATTACTAATCATATGCAAGTCATATGCTACTTCTGATTCCCCCCCCCCTCCCCCCCCAAAAAAAAAAACTCCAAAACTCTCTAGAGGCCATATATGCCGATACTGCTGTAGAAGTGTGTATGTGATGTACGTTTCTTTGGATCACAGTATGCAGAAAAGCTTTTTGTTCGCAAGCCGAAAGATAATCAATATCCTAATTTAGTGGCACAACAAATCTGGGAGGGTGTGCGTGCCAATGACAAGAAAGCTGTATACCGTCACATTGTTAATTCTGAAGTAGATGTGAATGCTGTGTACGAGCAAACTTCTTGTGGCTCTTCTTTAACCCTTGCCAAAGTGATGTTAATGCCTGAGCAGACAAACCATGACCACAGCTCTAGTGGCTTACCGGGGGATTCATTGGAGAGGTCCTCCACGAGCTCTATAAACCTGGCGGGCACAAGTGAAAGCCAGAGCTTGGAGGATCTGGATGGGTGCACCCTGCTTCACCTGGCTTGTGAAACTGCAGACATAGGCATGATAGAACTCCTTCTACAGTATGGTGCAAATATAAATGCTACTGATTCAAGAGGTCAAACGCCACTCCATCGCTGCCTTTTAAGAGGCAGAACCACATCTGTGAAGTTGCTTCTTATAAGGTGACTTTATGACCTTGATTTTACCTTTTCTTTTGTTGTTTTTGTTTTTGGTTGGTGGCTGATAATCATTCCCATAATTACAGTATTTTTTTGGGTGGCAACCTATTTGTTTTAGAAATTGTACATAGAAGTTATTCTTCTAGCTCAGATGGGGTGATTTTAGTTTTCAATGTCTTTGTTTATATAATCTCTTATCACTTTCTGACCATATTTTGTGAACAACTTATAGAATAGTGCTGAAGGGTTTCCAATGCATTTGCAGGGGAGCTGACCCTCGGGCTGTGGATGGGGAAGGGAAAAACCCTTTTGAGCTAGCAGTAGAGTCAAACTTTGATGATAGTGAAATCCTTGCTTTGTTATCAGACTCAAATGGATGAGATTCTTGAACAATAAATTACTGAAGGCCAGATACATCGAAGCTGGGTAGTCTAGAGAAGATATGACGGTATTGCGTTCTGTGTAATTATATCTCGTAGGACTTGATAGCTGGTTCTCCATTGAAAGATATTTCACCAATGCTTTTTGATGATTTAGAGAAGTGCAAGGTTGGCATATGCCTGCCCCATGGGATTCTGTGGAAATCATTCCCTGGGTTTGTAATTTATGATGGCGCCTTTGGTCAGAGTTGAGAGCACTGGTAGTGGTAGCTTTCGTCCAAGGCCTTTGTAATGTTATGTAAGTTTTGGTTATTTGGTTTGTTTTCTTCCTCTTTGGTGAAGCTGTGATGATTCAACTTACCAAAAAGAAAAAGGAGCTACGATGATGTAGTTTAGGGCATTGTGTATTTGTACATTGGTTTCATTTAGTGAAGCTTTGTTGTGGTTGTAAGTCTTTGGATGCACAGATGTTACTTTTGAACGGGGTTTGGAACAATGCTGTATGTCTTTTGGCTACAGGTATGTGGGTCAAGTAGAAAAGCTCCGCGGGGCACACAGTTATGCGTTCTTATGATAAAAATGGCATTTGGGGGAGGACTGCAATTCATCAACTACGCGTTTAGATGATTGTTTTTAGCTGCATACGTACATTTCAACTAGTAAAATTTGAAGACTAGTTATTGTCGATCCTATGCAAAAAAAACACAATGATTAGACACGCACCGTTCAACACACTAGTCGTGGGAAACGATCCTGTCCACCTGAGGATTTTATATCATATGGTAATATGAGAATTTTAGTTCTGGCTCGAGTTGTGTGGTCTTAATAAAAAGAAAGATATATATAATATTTTCATAATAGAGATAAATACAATTTTTCACTTAGTCAATTTTTTGGCTTGTGATTTCATATTCATACCCTCAATAGGGATAAACTTAAAATTGCATGCCAAACAATCGCCAATCGGGTGCAATGCCAGAAGTTTGAAAGTTCATGATGAAATGTTTCAAAATTCAAAGTTTAGAGTGTAATGTATTAGAACTTTGGGGATGAAATTTCCTATTTATCCTTAGTGCATTCTTTTCATCCCTCACAATCAGGGTTTAAAATGTTCCTGTAAACTGAATGGTGGTATGCTTGAGTCGGATTTTGGCCGAATAACTTCCTTGCCCCGTGCAATAAGGTGGTTCTTCTCTGGTTTTAAATGTATGATAGCCTTTGTCTGGACTCTCGGAGGTTGCTATTCAAGTGCTACACTCAGCTGCTATGTTTCGCTAAGGTTACATATTGCCTTAATCCTAAATGAAAGTGAGGATTTAATAACTGACTACCTACGTTTCTCCCCTTCATGTTTTTACTCTTTTTTTCTGAACAAAAAATTAATGAGGAAGAGATTAGTGCTCTCTCTAGTGGACACTTTTATCCGTTGGGATTCTGACAGCAGGGAGTTCAAGTAGTTGTATTTACCGCACAAAAGAAACCACACAGGTACATGACCTATGAAAAGTAATATGGACAATCGAGTCAGGGTTTTTTATGATTTAAAGAAAAAAGAATCAGGTTTTTTTTTTATACTGGTGGAGGGAGGATGACATTCTTAGAACACCAGCGAGAACAAGGAAAAAGAAACGAGGACATGTTCGTTTTAAAAAAAATTTAAAAATTTTAAGAATAATATAAATATTTAGATGATGTTTAAACTTTTATTAATGTATACGTAAAAATTGTATTGATATATATAAAAATAATAATAATAAATTATACTAATATACTTTTATAAGTAATGTTAAAAATATAAATTTAAAAAATTAAATTTAAATTCTAAAATTTTTAGGCAAACGAAGGTATCCAATTTTATCATGAGATGGGCGTGGGTCCCGACATCATAATATGGTAAGACGGTCAAAAGTGTGGAGAATAAGGCAAGCACCGTCCGTGAGCCTCGAGGTGAACGGCCTTGTCAAAAAGCTCCGCTATAGTGCAGACCCTGCCCCAGAAAAGCCCCGCACGTGCACTTGTTGTTGGTCTTTCAGTCGTCCCCATACTCTACAGTATGCAACTGAAGTTTAGCCCAAAGACGACAAGAAGAAAAGATAAAGATTATCTTCGTAAATCATTTAAAGAGAAAAGAGAGAACATAAATATATTTCTTTTATTTTTTTCAAAAAAAAAAAACAAATGGCAATGAAGAAAAGAGAATGGGAAAGCAATTATTCGATCAAAAAAAAGCAAGGAACTTTACTTATTAATCCCGGCGATTAGACACTAGGCATTTCTATAATCACAAAAGGCAAACGTCGCACAAACTTCCGTGGTTTCCAAATTAACGATTCAGATCTTATCCCATACCAACAAACGGTAAGGATCCTCACCCTCCTTTCTTACCCTCCTCGCACACAGCTCGATGTCTCTCGCTTTCTCTCCTCGTGATACAGCAATTCTTCCGCCAACGTGGCACTGGACCCCACATGTCGTACGGGTCACTCCGAAAGGCGGGAACCCGGTTTTGTCCACAGAGGAATAGTCAGGCATAGACAGATAGACAAACTCAGACACAGAGAGAGAGAGAGAGATGGCTAATTTTCATTATTCTGTTTGCATTTCGAAATTTCAAGGTCAAAGCACGGTGGTAGTAGTTGTTGCCTTGTTGGTGAAGATGACAATTGACAAGTCTCTTTGTTAGGTTCACTTACTGTGACTTTGTCTGCCTTTAGTCTGCAAGTCTTTGAGGATTTGCTAAATTTTAAAGGCAAATTCTATCTTCTTGATGTTAAAATTAAGTTCAACAGATAAGAAGTATTTCTGGGTGTCTTCTATTTCGTTCTGCTAAAGCAAACATACCTCTTTGATGTTGAATAGTAATGGTATTCCGTGAAGAGGACTATTTTGAGAGGCGTAGATTTGCAGGAGTCACATTCAAGGTCAGATTGGTAAAAGAGGACGATTTTTCGGGAGAGAAGAAAAATAAAAATAAAAAGGGATGGGAATCGGTGACAAAATGATTCTTTGCGTCTTTCTTGTGAAGATTTGCCGGTCAAAATTCGTTCTTTTGTTCCTTTTAATCTGGAATATGAGCCAGTCTCAAGCACTTCGAAAGCTTCTCTAATGGGGTTAACCCCTTTGAGACAATAAGTCGAAGGTGTGATTTCTCTGTTTTCCATGCAACTTGTTAGCGGCGACGCCTAAAACAGAAATTTTGTTAATTTGCTGATTTTCCGGTTTTAGTTTTCAGGCTCCTGGATGTTCAAGAGCCAAAAAAAAAAAAAAAAGGTAAACTTTTGTGAGCTAATTTTGCACCTTGAGCATAGTGGTATTGCCCTTTAAAGCGTTCTCTCCCCTCGCTCGGTGCTGAGATTTGTGGCTTAGTGCACAGAAAAAATGGAGAAAAGAAGATACACCCTCTCCTTTTGCAACAACAAGCTCTTTGCTCTTCTTTTGGTATTGGTCTCATTTTGCTTTCACCACGCCACTGCGAACTGTCGAGAGAAAACGACTAAGCACATCTCCTCTCAGCCTCCACCACCCAAATACCAAAACGAGCTTAGAAGAATTCTTCTTAGCATTGCATTGGGAGCACTAGCCGGTTTCCTTGGTGCCCTTCTCTTCGCTCTCATAGTCCGCAGCTTCGTTCGGTACCTCAACCGGACCCCACTTCTCAAAGGCCCCGTGATATTCTCCCCCAAAATTTCTCCCAAGACTCTCCAAGTTGCTCTCGCCAGTGAAAACCAGTTGCTGGGGTCGAGTCCCAATGGGAAATACTACCGAACCGTGCTCGACAACGGGCTTATCATCGCCGTCAAGAGGCTTGAGCCGTTCGAGTCAGGTTCACCAGAGAAGTCCGTAAAGAGAAAGATACAGCAGGAGCTGGAAACGCATGCCAGTTTGAGGCACCGAAATTTGATGAGCCTGAGGGCTTACGTTCGCGAACCCGGTGGTGGGCTTTCTTTGGTCTATGACTATGTCCCAACGGGGAGTCTTGAGGATGTAATGCATAGAGTTAGAGATAATCAGTTACAACTTGGGTGGGAGGTGCGGCTTCGGATTGCTGTTGGGGTTGTCAAGGGGCTTCAGTATCTTCACTTCGAGTGTGACCCTCAGATTCTGCATTATAACTTGAAGCCTACGAATGTGATGTTGGACGCAGAGTTTGAACCCAGGTTGGCGGATTGTGGGTTGGCTAAGCTCATGCCCAATTTGGATCGAGCAACCTCTGGCTACAGTGCTCCAGAATGTTTCCGAAATTGCAGGTAACTAAATAAACTTCCAGAGTTGGAGATTTGAAATCCGTATCTTTATAGCAAGTTACCATATCGCAGTAGAAGTATATGCAGTTGAGGAAGTAGCATCATCTTGCCATTAGTCCTTTTCCTGTTACTTTTGTTGCGTGCAGCATGTTCATTTGTGATACATAGAATGGAGTTTGATAATATTTTCCTCTTTTCCACTCGGTAGTCGGTGCGCTCTTACGGCGACTTTTGCATTTGAGATTACCAACTTGGATCCTGATACCTACGTGGAAACTGAAATTGTATTGAGAATTTTCAGTTGTCGCGGTTTCAATTGTTTCTGTAAATTTGCAAGTGTCTAGTCGTTTATCAGATAGTTTGTATGGTTGATTGATGCTAGGAGGTTTTCGGAATGGATTTGAGCATTTACGGTCTCCCCTCAATATTGTCTATTTTGCGACTGGTGTTTTGTACCTTTGGTTATATTATAAAGGGCTCTCATATTTTGGCTGCAACTGAGCATTATCTTTTTGTTATTTGTTTTGAAGCAAACATATACTGGTGCACTGATGGTGGATATATTTTGATTTCAACCAGGTATACTGATAAGAGCGAGGTTTTCAGTTTTGGGATGATATTGGGTGTTTTGTTGACTGGGAGAGACCCTAGTGACCCATTCTTTAGAGAGCCGGCTAGTGGGGGAAGTTTAGGACAGTGGCTGCGGCATTTGCAGCAAGCAGGGGAGGCAAGAGAAGCGCTAGATACAAGTATTCTAGGGGAAGAGGGGGAGGAAGATGAGATGCTGATGGCAGTGAGAATAGCTGTTGTATGCTTATCAGATTTTCCTGCAGACAGGCCTTCCAGTGATGAGCTTGTTCACATGCTAACCCAACTGCACAGTTTTTGAAGGAAATGTAAGTAAACAATAATCTTGAGATTCTGTAGATTTTTGGTAATGGGATTATTGGGAATTTTTGCTTTAAGCGTTCTGGTCTGCAATCCATGCGGATTAATCCCCTTTACCATCTGCAAAATATTATGATTGTGGTGGTTGTGATTACTGCATATTCCATTGTTTTAGCTTCTTGGTTTTTTTCTTTCCCTTCAAATCTGTATGAATTTTTTTTAATCTTAGCATATGGAGGTCTGTACATAACTGACATTTATTAGTGAGGAAGCTGGTATGCAAGAAAATGGGTGAACAGGAGGAGGACTATTTGATCAGATATTATGCGGGGACATTTGCATTATTATGCTTTTACATTCTTGATGATGGTGGGGTTTATTCAGCTGTCTTTATTGGACAATACTTTTTTGGAAAGACGGGTCCTTTTAACTTAAAATTAGGCCATTCTCTTTATTTCTGCCTTTTGCTTTATCCACTCAATTAGGACCAACTCAGCAAGGAATCTGTTTATGCCCTGTTGGTGGGCAGCTCTTAGATCTATATGATGTTGTGTCACACTGGAATTTACTTCATTGGTATTTGGTTCCCCTAGCTATTAGATCCAGTACAATAATTTGTTGCATGTTGGAGACAGCTTTTCTGCTTTGGTGCGAGATTTTTCTAGCTTTTGTATCAGATACCAACATTTAAAAGTTGCAGCATTTGTATCATTTACTTGTTCTGCAGATTGGGCTTTCTTCATAGCAGGTAATATAGATGTCAATATAAAGAGATTTCGGACAATGGATCAAGCTAAAAACTCCTGTAGCTTTTTGCTGTAATTTCAAATGACCAGGCTGAAGATCCTTATTTAAGTGTTAACAAAAGACCTTCTCAAAGCGTTCATATTGTCTTCGGAGTTCTGATTTTTGTTTTTTTCATTTGGCAGTGAGTTTCTCTTTCTGAAAGAGCGAAAAAGAACCGATGCCATAGTTTGTCTTGCCTAAAGTGTGACAAAATGTATCCTCATGCGGTGTACATGCCTAGGGAGCATGAAAAGTCTGGAAAAAGGCATATGGTGGGGGTGCCGACTGGCTGAGAGTACTGAGAGAGGTCATGCAACTGGGACCAAAAGTGGCATGCTCCAAAAGTTTGAGTTAAAAGAAATGTGGGGGGAGCAAAAATTAACTGTCAGTTGCCCCCTTACAGCTGTGAATGTGATTGCTCACCTCACCTGAAGTGCCATGCCCTTGCATACGCGGTCGCAGACACGCAGTCTAGTTCCCGCCCCCCACCCAACCCAAAGAAACTAATAGATTAATAATGGGAAACTTAATAGAGTTATGAACCGATCCATTGATTTTCCAAAATAGTAGAAAACAGAGAGATTGGTTATAATGTAGACCACCCACTTCCCTCGTCGGAAGAGTGTGGATACTGTCATACTAGAATTGAGCGTTGTACAGTAAACCCAACCCTCCCTAAGCTTTGACAGGCAGCAGCAACATAGCAACATAGTGTTTGGGTATAAAATTTTAGTAAAATTTTTTAAAATTTTATGTTGGTGTTAATAAGTGTATTGGAATTGGTGAATGAATGATAAAAGTAAAGGTAAAATTTTAAAGTGTGTTTAATAAAAGTAAAATTTTAACTTCCCAAACACTATTAAATGCGGCCGAGAATATAAAAGTACAATATTAAGCATGTTTAACTTAACCCAAATGTTATGTTTCTAGTAAAACCATGTTAGGGTCAGAAAAAACATGCATTGAAAAGTTCATTTATATATATATTTACAAAAAAAAAAAAAAAAAAAAGTATTGTTCCTTAAAAGTACTTTTTAAGGGATACGAATATCACAGGCCACCAAAGGTAAAGGTTTAACAGGAAAATCTCTTCTCACAAAATTTGGAGATTTTTGAGTTAGTCTACACATTATGGTCGTATCTTTCTGATGTATGCCTTTTTTCTTCGGCTAATTTGAGGCAAGGGGAAAGGGATGCGATCTTTATAGATGGTCAAAGGAGTGGATTTATTCGACTAATATACACATCATTTTTAAAAAGGCATTAGTTCTTCAAGAGACGTAGAGCTTATAAAGCCTAATAATAAGCCTTTGGTAAAGTTATTCTAGCTACGGTCGATTTCTATTTTTTCTCTTCTTCTTTCTTCAATTTCTGTTTCTGTACATGCGGCTGAATTTAATTGTAATGATCAACATCTTCTACAATTTTGTGCACAAATTACACTGTAAAATTAGAAGAGACACGATATAATATGTAAGTACTACAATATTCAATTTCATATAAAATTCAGTCAATATGGGCTTTACAACATTTACTTAGTGTTGTTTTTATCTTTTTCGAAATTGTACTATATAATCAGAATAAAAAATTGTAAAAAATCATGACGGAGACAAAAAAAAAAAAAATGGATAGCCGTTTTGTTATTATCCAAGAACAGACCAAACATATCACTAAATTTTAGGAATTAACTTTAAAGGGCGTCCTAGAGTTGGAATTGTGTGGGTCCAAATCTCCAAATTGCCACAAAGTATTATAAAATTTTCGCATCGCCTCATTATTTCGGTCGATTCTTCCTCTTCTTCTTTCTCCTCTCCAGTTTGGGTTCCATGATATAAGCTAGGACTACAGGTGGGTAATCTTCAAGATCATTGTCCTTTAAGTACCTCCAAAAGAACAGAAGTACAGTTTTGGTTAAGCGATTTAGCTTCTTTCCTTCCAATGGTTCACCCACTTGTCAGCCCCGTCTCTTGGTCAAATTGAACCCCGTACAATGCCAAAATCTTGAGACCTTATTATTCAAGCCTGAAGCCACTGGCCAACCTGATTGGATATATTTGAAGGTTTGCAACCCACTATTCTCGAGTGAGAACCAACCTCACATAACCTACCAAAATTGTAGGCGACTTTGTACATTGCTTCCCGTAACACCCACTGAACAGCATGTAGGTCCGTGCCAAGACACAGAATTTCCAATGTCCCCCAACCAGAGTACCTACGGTGGCATACGACCCTACGGTGGGTGATTATAGCTCCTTGGCCTTTTAAGGCTATCCAACATTACTTCGTGGCTTCAGAGGAACAACACAGCCAGGACTTCTTCAGGCTGTATTGATCGTGATTCTTGTCAGTACAATGGGCCAAAGACAACTAGAACGATATTGATTTGCAATGGCAAAATTTGAACAGAAACTGGTAATTGACAAATTACATCAGGCTGGCTACAGGGTACACCTAGGAGAGGCTCGTGACCATCTTAAAGGACTATTTTCACGGTATCGGATAGGACTTGACTGAAATATCCAACAGATAAACCACAGATAAACAAAGGGCAGGACCTGACCACCGTTTCCATAAAGGCATCACAGAAATTAAAGTTTACACTACCCCGTTATAGATGCACGGTGAAATAGTGAAAATTGTGTCGATGGGAAAAGCTAAGAAAATAGCATCGTGGTGGTAAAAATAAATTAAAAAAAAAGTCATGGGGACCTGATTCTACAATTTCTTCCCTACGGACAGCTGATCAATCAATCGCACTCTGAAATACTGAGACACATAATATACCATAAGAAATGAATATCCTAAAACTTTTAAGTACTTCCACAGAATTGGAATTTACTCTGTGACAGAGAAGCTAGAAGAGTATAGCAACATGGTAGAATCATACACTTTAATTCGTTCAGAATAGAATAATTTAAGAACTACATTTCCAAGGACTTTACCGGTCACCGTCTTCTGTTATCCCCTCCAAATTCAA
Source organism: Morella rubra (assembly GCA_003952965.2). Taxonomy (NCBI): domain Eukaryota; kingdom Viridiplantae; phylum Streptophyta; class Magnoliopsida; order Fagales; family Myricaceae; genus Morella; species Morella rubra. The sequence goes on from CM025855.1 coordinate 31,421,591, forward strand.
ATACTGTAGAGCTATGGAATACTTTGCAGTTCTGATCCTCTCAGAGCTGCCGCTCCCAGTACTGTAACTTTTCAGAAGAAAAGATCCCAAGCCATCTCCTGCAGCAAGAAATCCCGACACAATCATGTAAGATTGCAATTAGGATCCAGACAACACTACGAAGTGCATAGAGATAAACAGACAATCAGTTTTCAAAACCCACAATGATTTGTGACCTAAACCAACCTTTGATTGTGAAAATGGTTGGAACCCATCTCTTATATATAAAGAGCAATCTCGGGGAGTCTCCAAGGTGCGTATCTGACAAGAGAAGCTTGCAAGGCCCTGTCTTACTACCATACAAGAGAAAAATCTTGTTACTACTTGACATAAAAGAAACTTTTTAGATAAACAATTTAACAACGGTCACCTTGTCACTCACTTTGCATGAATAAGTGCATTGTGACATAAAGCTAGAGTCCGAACCATTGCCAAGTGTCTTCCTCGAGGATTATTATATCTCTCCCGGCAGCTCCTTTGAGAATTTCAGGAAAATGTTGGTGAATAGCAAAAGATAGTAAAAATGGATATAAATTCTACGTTCTGTCACATAACACATAATAGTCTCTAAATTAGGCCTTAACATAATGCTTCACAACACCAGCACGATACGCCGACCACTTACTCATCATTATTAATCACATTCGCATGTCTATTCTTCCAGAAATACAGCCAACTAAATGGTGCATAAAATGTACAGAAATAACAGTTCATATACGATAAGAAAATATGTTATGATAACCAGAATACCTTTCCTCGAAGAAGTCTCCAAAATCATCGACGACAACTGCGGTAGGAAATGTATCATACAGGTGGAATGCGGCAAAGTAACTTTTAATTCCTTCATCGTCATTCACGTATCTTTCAAAGATGTCAGATATGATCACTATAAGCTTTCAGTAGTTTTATTTTCTACAGGGTTTACTTACTTCATTTGTATTCGCTCAAAGGTATCCGAGGACGGATCAATCCCCTGAAGTGCGGGTGTTGCATTAGAGATAAGAATACAGCTCACATTTTAGAAGTATACGAAGGCAATGTGTGTCTGCGTGTTTTTGGGAGAGGAAGAGAGAGGTACCTGGGAGAGATAGGGAGGTTTGCTTTCCAACTTGCGCCGGCTGCATATGAAAACCACTTTGCTGTTTTTATCTAACGCGGAGTTGAATGCGAATTGGAATAGCAACGAGGTCTTTCCGCTGAAAATGTACAGATTATAACGGAAAATTGTAAGACCAGACGTTGAGAGAGAGAGAGAGCGCTTACCAGGAAGGAGGGCCGGATAGAAGCACAATTGGATCGGACTGGTTGTGGTCAAGAAGGTCCGTTCGCCTCAGTGAGAAGAAACTCTCAACCATGTTTGTGAAGTTCTGCTGAGAGTTGTTCAGGCGTGAATGCACTACAGAGCGACCACGGTAGTTGGGCGTTTGGGGAAGTATGTGTACATCCATGGGTGTCGATTGTTTGCTTTGGGGAAGTATAAGCTCGGCTCTCAACTGATCTTGAAGTATAACTCTTAGCCCACAATGTCTTTATAAGACCCTAACGGTAAATGGGCTACTGATCCATGGTTTTGGTCCATTGGGTGGCTGCCGGTAGCAGTCAGTTTCTGAAGGGCCCATTTGTTCCTATAGAGCCCATGCAAGTTTTGGTTTGTGTCCTTGGGATCTTCCAAATAACCAATACATTTTTCTGCCCGCTATTAATCTCGTTTGAATTTCGAAACATTCTCCTTATCCCACAAGCACAAATCCGAAATATGTATATTAGTTCTCGAAGTACTCCAAAGACTCGAGTAAATCAAGAAGGTGGTAAGACTCTTGCATAGTTTCCCAACATTTTAAATTTTCTTATTATTTGAGTTTTGGTTGCTAATGTGACATGTTCTTCCCGTTAATAACTTCTAAAGGGCACATACTAGATTCTTGAATGTAATGGGCTATTTTTTTAATTTATCTTTCTCATCAGCCACTTCATATGTATTGCTTCTATAGTTAGAGACAACTGGCACTTCGGAAAAAAAAAAATAAAAAAAGAGGTCAACCGACGTTTTTTTTTTTGTGTTACAGGAATGGACAAAATGTCCCTTTCAACGAACAGAGAGACAGATAAAGGATTGGGAAGAAACAATGAATCCTAAGCAATTTAGGGTTTAAGAGGTTTCCTTGCACTCGAATCTCCTCTGTGTACATTGTTGGAGGTTATCTATCTCTAAAACATAGCCCGAGCTGTCGTCTAGAGTCAAAGAATGTTACTGAGGTTGGTGCAGAAAGTCAGAACTTAAATAGTATATAGTTTAATTATTGTGTTTATTTATTTTTAAATTATACTATTTTAAAAAAAAATTGTTAAGAATGCTAATTTTAAGAAAATAGTAAGATTTCCTGAGTTTTAAAATCTGTTATTCTAATCATATCCTCCGTTCTTTACCATCTAAATCTCTCTAAACGTAGTTCTTTCCTTATCGGACAAGTAGCTCAACTATTGATTATGATAATAAAAACAATTATAAAGAAGGCAGACAAGGAGACATGATGAACAAGATGACATAAGTATTGTAAAGTACTAGATTCAACCTTATCTTTCTACGTGGAAGAAACCAATCATGCCCAGATGCCGTTCTATGTTAAACCGAAGAAACCAGCGTCAAATTCGAGTCGTGTTGAAGGAGCGCAAGATTAGCCAATCAAAGCTCTTGTGTTGTGCCTATGCGGGCCCCATTCGCTTCTCAACCATTAAAAGTAGCGTCTGTTTCTCAAAATTTTGAAGTATATTTTTAAAATTTTAAAGATGTTTTTAAATATTAAAATTTATTAAAATTGTGAAAATTTTAGATGGTGTAAATAAATATAGGAAATTTTAGAATGTGTTTGACAATTTCTTTACACTTCCTTTTATTAAATTATTTTTTATTATTTTTTGTATTTTTATAAGGTTATCCTAAGCTGAAGTCAATGGCCGGTGATATCGCTAAATCTTCGATGAAGATTCAATACTTATTCGAATTAATTTTAAAATACGTACAGGAGAAGAATTATTCCATCCAATAAAAAATGCTCGAGCATTGTATGCCGACCCAATTGAGCCTATCCACGAGCATCCTTTTTTGTCCTGAGCACCTAAGGCATCCACCAGTTTACAATTCAAACTCTTCGACATCCTTGAACAACCTCGTTTCATTCAATTCTTATGTTGTCCCTTTTTTTCTTTTTTTAGGGAATCAAGTTTTGGTGTATCATCATGCATGGTTTAAATGCGTACGGTGATGTTTGGTGAAAAAGTCAGAATTTTGATAATTGACAAGCACAAATTTTAAATTCGTTGAAAGTTTGAACTTTTACAGGAATCAGTAAAAAAAAGGGTAAAAAGATTAAGAAATATTCGATTGTAGAATGTATTTTAATTACCACGATGATTTAAATGCTTAAGGTAAATTTGGTAAAAAAATTCGACGGTGAAAAATTTTAAGAATTTGTAAAAGGATTGTGAAAAAAGTTGAATAATATTTTGATTGTAGAATGGTTTTTATTGAAATTTGTTAAAAAGTAAAGAAAAATAAAATTTGATAGAATTTTTTAATTAAAAAAGTAATAGAATTTATTAAAAAATTATGAAGAGAAAGATTTAATATAATTTTTTTAATAAAAAAAATATATTAGAATTGATGAAAGATTCAATAAACATTTTGATACCGCAACATCACCCTATAATAAGTGGTAATCGAAATCTTATCCCTCCCAGAAAGAAAAAGGTCAAAGCAACATGCAAGGACGGTGCTTCACAATGTACAAACAGAGCTCGAAACTATTCGAAAAGTGGAAACCAAACCATCCTCGTAATCACCGTCGACAGTAAAGCAATGGAATCACGCTGATATTCTCGCGTTGCTTTAACTAAACTAAGTGCCCAAACAGTGGCTAAAGTTGGATGTTTCGAAAACTAGTAGATTCCTCGTTTGTTGCCTTGTTTGTGCTCGGAAGACGAAACTAACGGATCCATTTAACTCAGCTCCACAAACCACACCCAGTGTGAACACATGGATCTGTGACGCCAACTAAATTATCCTGTGAGCGGAGCCAAAATTTGGTCATACTGGCGTGAAAGAGACTCAAATCCATTATGCTCTGCTAGGCAATCGTAACCATTGAAAGCCTCATTTTTCGAACGCTTTTATAAAGTGTGAGCAGTTTTATGTCTAAAGATCGGTTTTGCAGGGGCGAAAGAACACTTCAAAGAGCAGTTTCTCTTTAGAGAACAGCCAGCTGGTTTTGTACACATCCGCGCTTGAAAATATTTATTGCTAGCGCTTAAAAAGTCTCCTTCCATTTGTGAGTCGGCACTTTTAAAATTAATATTTGGAGTGGAAGATAATTTCAATTACATATTTTTATATATCCGGGACAAGTTTAGGGTGTAAATTTGTTTAAAATGATTTTTCGCTGACTTTTGTAATAATTTTTATATTTTGAGTCAATTTTAATATACATAAAATACATGTTTTTTTCTTCTTATTTTTTAACAACTTTTATTAATTTTTTTATTTAAAATTATATCAAATCCTCTTTCCTTATTTTAAAAAATTATAATAAAAATCATTTTACATTCAAATATTTTTAAATTTTTTCCTCAATTTTTTTACTAACTCTAAAAAAAACTCTATTTTTTTTTTAATACTAACTCAAAATTCTTAAAGATTTTTGTTTCATAAACATCGGTTTAAATGTTTTAAACGAATACGAACCCTGATCCGATCACCTTCGAAAAGAGAGGAAAATCGAAGCGTCAATCTTTATTAAATAGTATACTTATTTTCCTACACCATCAAAAACAGTGCATAATTGCATTGATCTACCAACCTGAATCAACCGAAAAATCCTTCCAATTCCTGGAATTCCTTGAAAAATTTTTACCGGCCACCGGAAAACTCGAAGACGTCATTTCTCAAAGAAATTCTCAACACAGGCCCCTCCTCCTCAGCAACCGATCAATGTTCATCAACAAACACTCCAAATCGCATTAATGGTTAAAAACAGTACAAATAGTAGTAATTTTAAGGCAGACCTGAAGCAGCAGAGACTGTAAAATCTCCTCGATTCAAGAACCAGTTTTGTGATCTCTTTCGCTCATCGTCTCCGTCCTTTTTCTCTGTCTCCTCTGCGACTGTCTCTGCTGTGTCACTGCTCGCTGCCATTACTATTCGTACTTCTTTGGAGAGCACCACAACTTTATTCACACTCTTTTCGTTTTCTGTTTTTTGAGCGAGTGTGACCGTCTCTCTCTCTCTCTCTCTGCGGGTTGAATAATATTTTGTCTTTTCGACTCCTTTTAGTAATGGGATGGAATTATTGTCCTACCTTGGGCAACCGGTTACTGTGGTATACTGACCGCTTTGTCCTCTAGTTAACCGGCAAACGGGGATGATAAATCTGACTCTTCAGGGCTCGCCTTAACGTCGTTACCGATTTCGTTGTAGGTGTCGAGTATCTGTTGGCTAGCACCAGACGACGTTTGTCTTTGGCTGAACGAAACGTTGTTCCGATTTCGGAAAGAGGTTTTGTCTTGTTACTGACAGGCAGGAATTGAGGAAGGATTTAATAAAGAAGATAAAATCACCGGTTGGTAGATCACCCGCCAATTAAATCCGCCCTTTGCGTGGAAAATAAGTATACTATTTAATAAAGATTGACGCTTCGATTTTCCTCTCTTTTCGAAGGTGATCGGATCAGGGTTCGTATTCGTTTAAAACATTTAAACCGATGTTTATGAAACAAAAATCTTTAAGAATTTTGAGTTAGTATTAAAAAAAAAATAGAGTTTTTTTTAGAGTTAGTAAAAAAATTGAGGAAAAAATTTAAAAATATTTGAATGTAAAATGATTTTTATTATAATTTTTTAAAATAAGGAAAGAGGATTTGATATAATTTTAAATAAAAAAATTAATAAAAGTTGTTAAAAAATAAGAAGAAAAAAACATGTATTTTATGTATATTAAAATTGACTCAAAATATAAAAATTATTACAAAAGTCAGCGAAAAATCATTTTAAACAAATTTACACCCTAAACTTGTCCCGGATATATAAAAATATGTAATTGAAATTATCTTCCACTCCAAATATTAATTTTAAAAGTGCCGACTCACAAATGGAAGGAGACTTTTTAAGCGCTAGCAATAAATATTTTCAAGCGCGGATGTGTACAAAACCAGCTGGCTGTTCTCTAAAGAGAAACTGCTCTTTGAAGTGTTCTTTCGCCCCTGCAAAACCGATCTTTAGACATAAAACTGCTCACACTTTATAAAAGCGTTCGAAAAATGAGGCTTTCAATGGTTACGATTGCCTAGCAGAGCATAATGGATTTGAGTCTCTTTCACGCCAGTATGACCAAATTTTGGCTCCGCTCACAGGATAATTTAGTTGGCGTCACAGATCCATGTGTTCACACTGGGTGTGGTTTGTGGAGCTGAGTTAAATGGATCCGTTAGTTTCGTCTTCCGAGCACAAACAAGGCAACAAACGAGGAATCTACTAGTTTTCGAAACATCCAACTTTAGCCACTGTTTGGGCACTTAGTTTAGTTAAAGCAACGCGAGAATATCAGCGTGATTCCATTGCTTTACTGTCGACGGTGATTACGAGGATGGTTTGGTTTCCACTTTTCGAATAGTTTCGAGCTCTGTTTGTACATTGTGAAGCACCGTCCTTGCATGTTGCTTTGACCTTTTTCTTTCTGGGAGGGATAAGATTTCGATTACCACTTATTATAGGGTGATGTTGCGGTATCAAAATGTTATTGAATCTTTCATCAATTCTAATATATTTTTTTTATTAAAAAAAATTATATTAAATCTTTCTCTTCATAATTTTTAATAAATTCTAATTTTTTTTAATTAAAAAATTCTATCAAATTTTATTTTTCTTTACTTTTTAACAAATTTCAATAAAAATTATTCTACAATCAAAATATTATTCAACTTTTTTCACAATCCTTTTACAAATTCTTAAAATTTTTCACCGTCGAATTTTTTTACCAAATTTACCTTAAGCATTTAAATCATCGTGGTAATTAAAATACATTCTACAATCGAATATTTCTTAATCTTTTTACCCTTTTTTTTACTGATTCCTGTAAAAGTTCAAACTTTCAACGAATTTAAAATTTGTGCTTGTCAATTATCAAAATTCTGACTTTTTCACCAAACATCACCGTACGCATTTAAACCATGCATGATGATACACCAAAACTTGATTCCCTAAAAAAAGAAAAAAAGGGACAACATAAGAATTGAATGAAACGAGGTTGTTCAAGGATGTCGAAGAGTTTGAATTGTAAACTGGTGGATGCCTTAGGTGCTCAGGACAAAAAAGGATGCTCGTGGATAGGCTCAATTGGGTCGGCATACAATGCTCGAGCATTTTTTATTGGATGGAATAATTCTTCTCCTGTACGTATTTTAAAATTAATTCGAATAAGTATTGAATCTTCATCGAAGATTTAGCGATATCACCGGCCATTGACTTCAGCTTAGGATAACCTTATAAAAATACAAAAAAAAAAATAAAAATAATTTAAAAAAAGTGTAAAGAAATTGTCAAACACATTCTAAAATTTTTTATTTACACCATAAAATTTTCACAAAATTTAATAAATTTTAATATTTAAAACATCTTTAAAATTTTAAAAATATACTTCAAAATTTTGAGAAACAGACGCTACTTTTAATGGTTGAGAAGCGAATGGGGCCCGCTTAGGCACAACACAAGAGCTTTGATTGGCTAATCTTGCGCTCCTTCAACACGACTCGAATTTGACGCTGGTTTCTTCGGTTTAACATAGAACGGCATCTGGGCATGATTGGTTTCTTCCACGTAGAAAGATAAGGTTGAATCTAGTACTTTACAATACTTATGTCATCTTGTTCATCATGTCTCCTTGTCTGCCTTCTTTATAATTGTTTTTATTATCATAATCAATAGTTGAGCTACTTGTCCGATAAGGAAAGAACTACGTTTAGAGAGATTTAGATGGTAAAGAACGGAGGATATGATTAGAATAACAGATTTTAAAACTCAGGAAATCTTACTATTTTCTTAAAATTAGCATTCTTAACAATTTTTTTTTAAAATAGTATAATTTAAAAATAAATAAACACAATAATTAAACTATATACTATTTAAGTTCTGACTTTCTGCACCAACCTCAGTAACATTCTTTGACTCTAGACGACAGCTCGGGCTATGTTTTAGAGATAGATAACCTCCAACAATGTACACAGAGGAGATTCGAGTGCAAGGAAACCTCTTAAACCCTAAATTGCTTAGGATTCATTGTTTCTTCCCAATCCTTTATCTGTCTCTCTGTTCGTTGAAAGGGACATTTTGTCCATTCCTGTAACACAAAAAAAAAAACGTCGGTTGACCTCTTTTTTTATTTTTATTTTTCCGAAGTGCCAGTTGTCTCTAACTATAGCAATACATATGAAGTGGCTGATGAGAAAGATAAATTAAAAAAATAGCCCATTACATTCAAGAATCTAGTATGTGCCCTTTAGAAGTTATTAACGGGAAGAACATGTCACATTAGCAACCAAAACTCAAATAATAAGAAAATTTAAAATGTTGGGAAACTATGCAAGAGTCTTACCACCTTCTTGATTTACTCGAGTCTTTGGAGTACTTCGAGAACTAATATACATATTTCGGATTTGTGCTTGTGGGATAAGGAGAATGTTTCGAAATTCAAACGAGATTAATAGCGGGCAGAAAAATGTATTGGTTATTTGGAAGATCCCAAGGACACAAACCAAAACTTGCATGGGCTCTATAGGAACAAATGGGCCCTTCAGAAACTGACTGCTACCGGCAGCCACCCAATGGACCAAAACCATGGATCAGTAGCCCATTTACCGTTAGGGTCTTATAAAGACATTGTGGGCTAAGAGTTATACTTCAAGATCAGTTGAGAGCCGAGCTTATACTTCCCCAAAGCAAACAATCGACACCCATGGATGTACACATACTTCCCCAAACGCCCAACTACCGTGGTCGCTCTGTAGTGCATTCACGCCTGAACAACTCTCAGCAGAACTTCACAAACATGGTTGAGAGTTTCTTCTCACTGAGGCGAACGGACCTTCTGACCACAACCAGTCCGATCCAATTGTGCTTCTATCCGGCCCTCCTTCCTGGTAAGCGCTCTCTCTCTCTCTCAACGTCTGGTCTTACAATTTTCCGTTATAATCTGTACATTTTCAGCGGAAAGACCTCGTTGCTATTCCAATTCGCATTCAACTCCGCGTTAGATAAAAACAGCAAAGTGGTTTTCATATGCAGCCGGCGCAAGTTGGAAAGCAAACCTCCCTATCTCTCCCAGGTACCTCTCTCTTCCTCTCCCAAAAACACGCAGACACACATTGCCTTCGTATACTTCTAAAATGTGAGCTGTATTCTTATCTCTAATGCAACACCCGCACTTCAGGGGATTGATCCGTCCTCGGATACCTTTGAGCGAATACAAATGAAGTAAGTAAACCCTGTAGAAAATAAAACTACTGAAAGCTTATAGTGATCATATCTGACATCTTTGAAAGATACGTGAATGACGATGAAGGAATTAAAAGTTACTTTGCCGCATTCCACCTGTATGATACATTTCCTACCGCAGTTGTCGTCGATGATTTTGGAGACTTCTTCGAGGAAAGGTATTCTGGTTATCATAACATATTTTCTTATCGTATATGAACTGTTATTTCTGTACATTTTATGCACCATTTAGTTGGCTGTATTTCTGGAAGAATAGACATGCGAATGTGATTAATAATGATGAGTAAGTGGTCGGCGTATCGTGCTGGTGTTGTGAAGCATTATGTTAAGGCCTAATTTAGAGACTATTATGTGTTATGTGACAGAACGTAGAATTTATATCCATTTTTACTATCTTTTGCTATTCACCAACATTTTCCTGAAATTCTCAAAGGAGCTGCCGGGAGAGATATAATAATCCTCGAGGAAGACACTTGGCAATGGTTCGGACTCTAGCTTTATGTCACAATGCACTTATTCATGCAAAGTGAGTGACAAGGTGACCGTTGTTAAATTGTTTATCTAAAAAGTTTCTTTTATGTCAAGTAGTAACAAGATTTTTCTCTTGTATGGTAGTAAGACAGGGCCTTGCAAGCTTCTCTTGTCAGATACGCACCTTGGAGACTCCCCGAGATTGCTCTTTATATATAAGAGATGGGTTCCAACCATTTTCACAATCAAAGGTTGGTTTAGGTCACAAATCATTGTGGGTTTTGAAAACTGATTGTCTGTTTATCTCTATGCACTTCGTAGTGTTGTCTGGATCCTAATTGCAATCTTACATGATTGTGTCGGGATTTCTTGCTGCAGGAGATGGCTTGGGATCTTTTCTTCTGAAAAGTTACAGTACTGGGAGCGGCAGCTCTGAGAGGATCAGAACTGCAAAGTATTCCATAGCTCTACAGTATTTGAATTTGGAGGGGATAACAGAAGACGGTGACCGGTAAAGTCCTTGGAAATGTAGTTCTTAAATTATTCTATTCTGAACGAATTAAAGTGTATGATTCTACCATGTTGCTATACTCTTCTAGCTTCTCTGTCACAGAGTAAATTCCAATTCTGTGGAAGTACTTAAAAGTTTTAGGATATTCATTTCTTATGGTATATTATGTGTCTCAGTATTTCAGAGTGCGATTGATTGATCAGCTGTCCGTAGGGAAGAAATTGTAGAATCAGGTCCCCATGACTTTTTTTTTAATTTATTTTTACCACCACGATGCTATTTTCTTAGCTTTTCCCATCGACACAATTTTCACTATTTCACCGTGCATCTATAACGGGGTAGTGTAAACTTTAATTTCTGTGATGCCTTTATGGAAACGGTGGTCAGGTCCTGCCCTTTGTTTATCTGTGGTTTATCTGTTGGATATTTCAGTCAAGTCCTATCCGATACCGTGAAAATAGTCCTTTAAGATGGTCACGAGCCTCTCCTAGGTGTACCCTGTAGCCAGCCTGATGTAATTTGTCAATTACCAGTTTCTGTTCAAATTTTGCCATTGCAAATCAATATCGTTCTAGTTGTCTTTGGCCCATTGTACTGACAAGAATCACGATCAATACAGCCTGAAGAAGTCCTGGCTGTGTTGTTCCTCTGAAGCCACGAAGTAATGTTGGATAGCCTTAAAAGGCCAAGGAGCTATAATCACCCACCGTAGGGTCGTATGCCACCGTAGGTACTCTGGTTGGGGGACATTGGAAATTCTGTGTCTTGGCACGGACCTACATGCTGTTCAGTGGGTGTTACGGGAAGCAATGTACAAAGTCGCCTACAATTTTGGTAGGTTATGTGAGGTTGGTTCTCACTCGAGAATAGTGGGTTGCAAACCTTCAAATATATCCAATCAGGTTGGCCAGTGGCTTCAGGCTTGAATAATAAGGTCTCAAGATTTTGGCATTGTACGGGGTTCAATTTGACCAAGAGACGGGGCTGACAAGTGGGTGAACCATTGGAAGGAAAGAAGCTAAATCGCTTAACCAAAACTGTACTTCTGTTCTTTTGGAGGTACTTAAAGGACAATGATCTTGAAGATTACCCACCTGTAGTCCTAGCTTATATCATGGAACCCAAACTGGAGAGGAGAAAGAAGAAGAGGAAGAATCGACCGAAATAATGAGGCGATGCGAAAATTTTATAATACTTTGTGGCAATTTGGAGATTTGGACCCACACAATTCCAACTCTAGGACGCCCTTTAAAGTTAATTCCTAAAATTTAGTGATATGTTTGGTCTGTTCTTGGATAATAACAAAACGGCTATCCATTTTTTTTTTTTTGTCTCCGTCATGATTTTTTACAATTTTTTATTCTGATTATATAGTACAATTTCGAAAAAGATAAAAACAACACTAAGTAAATGTTGTAAAGCCCATATTGACTGAAATTTTATATGAAATTGAATATTGTAGTACTTACATATTATATCGTGTCTCTTCTAATTTTACAGTGTAATTTGTGCACAAAATTGTAGAAGATGTTGATCATTACAATTAAATTCAGCCGCATGTACAGAAACAGAAATTGAAGAAAGAAGAAGAGAAAAAATAGAAATCGACCGTAGCTAGAATAACTTTACCAAAGGCTTATTATTAGGCTTTATAAGCTCTACGTCTCTTGAAGAACTAATGCCTTTTTAAAAATGATGTGTATATTAGTCGAATAAATCCACTCCTTTGACCATCTATAAAGATCGCATCCCTTTCCCCTTGCCTCAAATTAGCCGAAGAAAAAAGGCATACATCAGAAAGATACGACCATAATGTGTAGACTAACTCAAAAATCTCCAAATTTTGTGAGAAGAGATTTTCCTGTTAAACCTTTACCTTTGGTGGCCTGTGATATTCGTATCCCTTAAAAAGTACTTTTAAGGAACAATACTTTTTTTTTTTTTTTTTGTAAATATATATATAAATGAACTTTTCAATGCATGTTTTTTCTGACCCTAACATGGTTTTACTAGAAACATAACATTTGGGTTAAGTTAAACATGCTTAATATTGTACTTTTATATTCTCGGCCGCATTTAATAGTGTTTGGGAAGTTAAAATTTTACTTTTATTAAACACACTTTAAAATTTTACCTTTACTTTTATCATTCATTCACCAATTCCAATACACTTTTTTAACACCAACATAAAATTTTAACAAAATTTTACTAAAATTTTATACCCAAACACTATGTTGCTATGTTGCTGCTGCCTGTCAAAGCTTAGGGAGGGTTGGGTTTACTGTACAACGCTCAATTCTAGTATGACAGTATCCACACTCTTCCGACGAGGGAAGTGGGTGGTCTACATTATAACCAATCTCTCTGTTTTCTACTATTTTGGAAAATCAATGGATCGGTTCATAACTCTATTAAGTTTCCCATTATTAATCTATTAGTTTCTTTGGGTTGGGTGGGGGGCGGGAACTAGACTGCGTGTCTGCGACCGCGTATGCAAGGGCATGGCACTTCAGGTGAGGTGAGCAATCACATTCACAGCTGTAAGGGGGCAACTGACAGTTAATTTTTGCTCCCCCCACATTTCTTTTAACTCAAACTTTTGGAGCATGCCACTTTTGGTCCCAGTTGCATGACCTCTCTCAGTACTCTCAGCCAGTCGGCACCCCCACCATATGCCTTTTTCCAGACTTTTCATGCTCCCTAGGCATGTACACCGCATGAGGATACATTTTGTCACACTTTAGGCAAGACAAACTATGGCATCGGTTCTTTTTCGCTCTTTCAGAAAGAGAAACTCACTGCCAAATGAAAAAAACAAAAATCAGAACTCCGAAGACAATATGAACGCTTTGAGAAGGTCTTTTGTTAACACTTAAATAAGGATCTTTCAGCCTGGTCATTTGAAATTACAGCAAAAAGCTACAGGAGTTTTTAGCTTGATCCATTGTCCGAAATCTCTTTATATTGACATCTATATTACCTGCTATGAAGAAAGCCCAATCTGCAGAACAAGTAAATGATACAAATGCTGCAACTTTTAAATGTTGGTATCTGATACAAAAGCTAGAAAAATCTCGCACCAAAGCAGAAAAGCTGTCTCCAACATGCAACAAATTATTGTACTGGATCTAATAGCTAGGGGAACCAAATACCAATGAAGTAAATTCCAGTGTGACACAACATCATATAGATCTAAGAGCTGCCCACCAACAGGGCATAAACAGATTCCTTGCTGAGTTGGTCCTAATTGAGTGGATAAAGCAAAAGGCAGAAATAAAGAGAATGGCCTAATTTTAAGTTAAAAGGACCCGTCTTTCCAAAAAAGTATTGTCCAATAAAGACAGCTGAATAAACCCCACCATCATCAAGAATGTAAAAGCATAATAATGCAAATGTCCCCGCATAATATCTGATCAAATAGTCCTCCTCCTGTTCACCCATTTTCTTGCATACCAGCTTCCTCACTAATAAATGTCAGTTATGTACAGACCTCCATATGCTAAGATTAAAAAAAATTCATACAGATTTGAAGGGAAAGAAAAAAACCAAGAAGCTAAAACAATGGAATATGCAGTAATCACAACCACCACAATCATAATATTTTGCAGATGGTAAAGGGGATTAATCCGCATGGATTGCAGACCAGAACGCTTAAAGCAAAAATTCCCAATAATCCCATTACCAAAAATCTACAGAATCTCAAGATTATTGTTTACTTACATTTCCTTCAAAAACTGTGCAGTTGGGTTAGCATGTGAACAAGCTCATCACTGGAAGGCCTGTCTGCAGGAAAATCTGATAAGCATACAACAGCTATTCTCACTGCCATCAGCATCTCATCTTCCTCCCCCTCTTCCCCTAGAATACTTGTATCTAGCGCTTCTCTTGCCTCCCCTGCTTGCTGCAAATGCCGCAGCCACTGTCCTAAACTTCCCCCACTAGCCGGCTCTCTAAAGAATGGGTCACTAGGGTCTCTCCCAGTCAACAAAACACCCAATATCATCCCAAAACTGAAAACCTCGCTCTTATCAGTATACCTGGTTGAAATCAAAATATATCCACCATCAGTGCACCAGTATATGTTTGCTTCAAAACAAATAACAAAAAGATAATGCTCAGTTGCAGCCAAAATATGAGAGCCCTTTATAATATAACCAAAGGTACAAAACACCAGTCGCAAAATAGACAATATTGAGGGGAGACCGTAAATGCTCAAATCCATTCCGAAAACCTCCTAGCATCAATCAACCATACAAACTATCTGATAAACGACTAGACACTTGCAAATTTACAGAAACAATTGAAACCGCGACAACTGAAAATTCTCAATACAATTTCAGTTTCCACGTAGGTATCAGGATCCAAGTTGGTAATCTCAAATGCAAAAGTCGCCGTAAGAGCGCACCGACTACCGAGTGGAAAAGAGGAAAATATTATCAAACTCCATTCTATGTATCACAAATGAACATGCTGCACGCAACAAAAGTAACAGGAAAAGGACTAATGGCAAGATGATGCTACTTCCTCAACTGCATATACTTCTACTGCGATATGGTAACTTGCTATAAAGATACGGATTTCAAATCTCCAACTCTGGAAGTTTATTTAGTTACCTGCAATTTCGGAAACATTCTGGAGCACTGTAGCCAGAGGTTGCTCGATCCAAATTGGGCATGAGCTTAGCCAACCCACAATCCGCCAACCTGGGTTCAAACTCTGCGTCCAACATCACATTCGTAGGCTTCAAGTTATAATGCAGAATCTGAGGGTCACACTCGAAGTGAAGATACTGAAGCCCCTTGACAACCCCAACAGCAATCCGAAGCCGCACCTCCCACCCAAGTTGTAACTGATTATCTCTAACTCTATGCATTACATCCTCAAGACTCCCCGTTGGGACATAGTCATAGACCAAAGAAAGCCCACCACCGGGTTCGCGAACGTAAGCCCTCAGGCTCATCAAATTTCGGTGCCTCAAACTGGCATGCGTTTCCAGCTCCTGCTGTATCTTTCTCTTTACGGACTTCTCTGGTGAACCTGACTCGAACGGCTCAAGCCTCTTGACGGCGATGATAAGCCCGTTGTCGAGCACGGTTCGGTAGTATTTCCCATTGGGACTCGACCCCAGCAACTGGTTTTCACTGGCGAGAGCAACTTGGAGAGTCTTGGGAGAAATTTTGGGGGAGAATATCACGGGGCCTTTGAGAAGTGGGGTCCGGTTGAGGTACCGAACGAAGCTGCGGACTATGAGAGCGAAGAGAAGGGCACCAAGGAAACCGGCTAGTGCTCCCAATGCAATGCTAAGAAGAATTCTTCTAAGCTCGTTTTGGTATTTGGGTGGTGGAGGCTGAGAGGAGATGTGCTTAGTCGTTTTCTCTCGACAGTTCGCAGTGGCGTGGTGAAAGCAAAATGAGACCAATACCAAAAGAAGAGCAAAGAGCTTGTTGTTGCAAAAGGAGAGGGTGTATCTTCTTTTCTCCATTTTTTCTGTGCACTAAGCCACAAATCTCAGCACCGAGCGAGGGGAGAGAACGCTTTAAAGGGCAATACCACTATGCTCAAGGTGCAAAATTAGCTCACAAAAGTTTACCTTTTTTTTTTTTTTTTGGCTCTTAAACATCCAGGAGCCTGAAAACTAAAACCGGAAAATCAGCAAATTAACAAAATTTCTGTTTTAGGCGTCGCCGCTAACAAGTTGCATGGAAAACAGAGAAATCACACCTTCGACTTATTGTCTCAAAGGGGTTAACCCCATTAGAGAAGCTTTCGAAGTGCTTGAGACTGGCTCATATTCCAGATTAAAAGGAACAAAAGAACGAATTTTGACCGGCAAATCTTCACAAGAAAGACGCAAAGAATCATTTTGTCACCGATTCCCATCCCTTTTTATTTTTATTTTTCTTCTCTCCCGAAAAATCGTCCTCTTTTACCAATCTGACCTTGAATGTGACTCCTGCAAATCTACGCCTCTCAAAATAGTCCTCTTCACGGAATACCATTACTATTCAACATCAAAGAGGTATGTTTGCTTTAGCAGAACGAAATAGAAGACACCCAGAAATACTTCTTATCTGTTGAACTTAATTTTAACATCAAGAAGATAGAATTTGCCTTTAAAATTTAGCAAATCCTCAAAGACTTGCAGACTAAAGGCAGACAAAGTCACAGTAAGTGAACCTAACAAAGAGACTTGTCAATTGTCATCTTCACCAACAAGGCAACAACTACTACCACCGTGCTTTGACCTTGAAATTTCGAAATGCAAACAGAATAATGAAAATTAGCCATCTCTCTCTCTCTCTCTGTCTGAGTTTGTCTATCTGTCTATGCCTGACTATTCCTCTGTGGACAAAACCGGGTTCCCGCCTTTCGGAGTGACCCGTACGACATGTGGGGTCCAGTGCCACGTTGGCGGAAGAATTGCTGTATCACGAGGAGAGAAAGCGAGAGACATCGAGCTGTGTGCGAGGAGGGTAAGAAAGGAGGGTGAGGATCCTTACCGTTTGTTGGTATGGGATAAGATCTGAATCGTTAATTTGGAAACCACGGAAGTTTGTGCGACGTTTGCCTTTTGTGATTATAGAAATGCCTAGTGTCTAATCGCCGGGATTAATAAGTAAAGTTCCTTGCTTTTTTTTGATCGAATAATTGCTTTCCCATTCTCTTTTCTTCATTGCCATTTGTTTTTTTTTTTGAAAAAAATAAAAGAAATATATTTATGTTCTCTCTTTTCTCTTTAAATGATTTACGAAGATAATCTTTATCTTTTCTTCTTGTCGTCTTTGGGCTAAACTTCAGTTGCATACTGTAGAGTATGGGGACGACTGAAAGACCAACAACAAGTGCACGTGCGGGGCTTTTCTGGGGCAGGGTCTGCACTATAGCGGAGCTTTTTGACAAGGCCGTTCACCTCGAGGCTCACGGACGGTGCTTGCCTTATTCTCCACACTTTTGACCGTCTTACCATATTATGATGTCGGGACCCACGCCCATCTCATGATAAAATTGGATACCTTCGTTTGCCTAAAAATTTTAGAATTTAAATTTAATTTTTTAAATTTATATTTTTAACATTACTTATAAAAGTATATTAGTATAATTTATTATTATTATTTTTATATATATCAATACAATTTTTACGTATACATTAATAAAGTTTAAACATCATCTAAATATTTATATTATTCTTAAAATTTTAAATTTTTTTTAAAACGAACATGTCCTCGTTTCTTTTTCCTTGTTCTCGCTGGTGTTCTAAGAATGTCATCCTCCCTCCACCAGTATAAAAAAAAAACCTGATTCTTTTTTCTTTAAATCATAAAAAACCCTGACTCGATTGTCCATATTACTTTTCATAGGTCATGTACCTGTGTGGTTTCTTTTGTGCGGTAAATACAACTACTTGAACTCCCTGCTGTCAGAATCCCAACGGATAAAAGTGTCCACTAGAGAGAGCACTAATCTCTTCCTCATTAATTTTTTGTTCAGAAAAAAAGAGTAAAAACATGAAGGGGAGAAACGTAGGTAGTCAGTTATTAAATCCTCACTTTCATTTAGGATTAAGGCAATATGTAACCTTAGCGAAACATAGCAGCTGAGTGTAGCACTTGAATAGCAACCTCCGAGAGTCCAGACAAAGGCTATCATACATTTAAAACCAGAGAAGAACCACCTTATTGCACGGGGCAAGGAAGTTATTCGGCCAAAATCCGACTCAAGCATACCACCATTCAGTTTACAGGAACATTTTAAACCCTGATTGTGAGGGATGAAAAGAATGCACTAAGGATAAATAGGAAATTTCATCCCCAAAGTTCTAATACATTACACTCTAAACTTTGAATTTTGAAACATTTCATCATGAACTTTCAAACTTCTGGCATTGCACCCGATTGGCGATTGTTTGGCATGCAATTTTAAGTTTATCCCTATTGAGGGTATGAATATGAAATCACAAGCCAAAAAATTGACTAAGTGAAAAATTGTATTTATCTCTATTATGAAAATATTATATATATCTTTCTTTTTATTAAGACCACACAACTCGAGCCAGAACTAAAATTCTCATATTACCATATGATATAAAATCCTCAGGTGGACAGGATCGTTTCCCACGACTAGTGTGTTGAACGGTGCGTGTCTAATCATTGTGTTTTTTTTGCATAGGATCGACAATAACTAGTCTTCAAATTTTACTAGTTGAAATGTACGTATGCAGCTAAAAACAATCATCTAAACGCGTAGTTGATGAATTGCAGTCCTCCCCCAAATGCCATTTTTATCATAAGAACGCATAACTGTGTGCCCCGCGGAGCTTTTCTACTTGACCCACATACCTGTAGCCAAAAGACATACAGCATTGTTCCAAACCCCGTTCAAAAGTAACATCTGTGCATCCAAAGACTTACAACCACAACAAAGCTTCACTAAATGAAACCAATGTACAAATACACAATGCCCTAAACTACATCATCGTAGCTCCTTTTTCTTTTTGGTAAGTTGAATCATCACAGCTTCACCAAAGAGGAAGAAAACAAACCAAATAACCAAAACTTACATAACATTACAAAGGCCTTGGACGAAAGCTACCACTACCAGTGCTCTCAACTCTGACCAAAGGCGCCATCATAAATTACAAACCCAGGGAATGATTTCCACAGAATCCCATGGGGCAGGCATATGCCAACCTTGCACTTCTCTAAATCATCAAAAAGCATTGGTGAAATATCTTTCAATGGAGAACCAGCTATCAAGTCCTACGAGATATAATTACACAGAACGCAATACCGTCATATCTTCTCTAGACTACCCAGCTTCGATGTATCTGGCCTTCAGTAATTTATTGTTCAAGAATCTCATCCATTTGAGTCTGATAACAAAGCAAGGATTTCACTATCATCAAAGTTTGACTCTACTGCTAGCTCAAAAGGGTTTTTCCCTTCCCCATCCACAGCCCGAGGGTCAGCTCCCCTGCAAATGCATTGGAAACCCTTCAGCACTATTCTATAAGTTGTTCACAAAATATGGTCAGAAAGTGATAAGAGATTATATAAACAAGACATTGAAAACTAAAATCACCCCATCTGAGCTAGAAGAATAACTTCTATGTACAATTTCTAAAACAAATAGGTTGCCACCCAAAAAATACTGTAATTATGGGAATGATTATCAGCCACCAACCAAAAACAAAAACAACAAAAGAAAAGGTAAAATCAAGGTCATAAAGTCACCTTATAAGAAGCAACTTCACAGATGTGGTTCTGCCTCTTAAAAGGCAGCGATGGAGTGGCGTTTGACCTCTTGAATCAGTAGCATTTATATTTGCACCATACTGTAGAAGGAGTTCTATCATGCCTATGTCTGCAGTTTCACAAGCCAGGTGAAGCAGGGTGCACCCATCCAGATCCTCCAAGCTCTGGCTTTCACTTGTGCCCGCCAGGTTTATAGAGCTCGTGGAGGACCTCTCCAATGAATCCCCCGGTAAGCCACTAGAGCTGTGGTCATGGTTTGTCTGCTCAGGCATTAACATCACTTTGGCAAGGGTTAAAGAAGAGCCACAAGAAGTTTGCTCGTACACAGCATTCACATCTACTTCAGAATTAAATGTGTGACGGTATACAGCTTTCTTGTCATTGGCACGCACACCCTCCCAGATTTGTTGTGCCACTAAATTAGGATATTGATTATCTTTCGGCTTGCGAACAAAAAGCTTTTCTGCATACTGTGATCCAAAGAAACGTACATCACATACACACTTCTACAGCAGTATCGGCATATATATGGCCTCTAGAGAGTTTTGGAGTTTTTTTTTTTGGGGGGAGGGGGGGGGGAATCAGAAGTAGCATATGACTTGCATATGATTAGTAATTCATACAAAAGAGACATTTAGAAGTTCCACATATCCACTGCATCTAGGAGACTGCTGAGAGATATCCAGAGATACGAACCACATGCAATATGTATTTTGAGTTCCTTTTGTTTGGATTATTACTTATCAAGCTGAGTTTTTTTTGCTCTGTTTATGACTGCTCTAATTATCTCTCTATCTCTCTCTCTGCAACCCACCCATCCACAAACTCAAAATCCACAATGGAACAATACCAGGGTCCTTAACTCCGTGAACTACTAATAAATCAGATTAGGATCATTTGGAATCAACACACTGATTTACTTCTGCAATTCAGTACTTATCTGTAGCTATTACTTTGTATAGATTAGATAGGTTCCATCTCAAGCCCATTGATTTTTAGCAACCAAAATACAAGCAGGGGTAATACCACTCTTGAAAACATCTTATGAGCTAACAAACGATCCAAACAATTTCCCTATATATCCAGTTCAAAGAGGTCAACAGCTACTTGGAGTAAATTTTTTAAATGAGTTCTCTAGCAAAAGCCACTAAATAAGGACGTAAATATGAGAAACAAAAAAATTGTTATGATAGATGAGATATCTACAACTAGTCACGCATGCATTGCTATCACAGTGGAAAATTTGTTTCTGCAACTTATGATTAAGATGTAATTATCTGACTTTTTGGAAAAGCAACACAATCAGGTGCAAGAGACTGAATCAAATTAAATAATAGAGTGTCACACCTTTGCATGGATAAACTTTTCTTTCACTGATATGGAATCAGCATGACCAGGTTTACTGATAAAAATCAACTGTGGTTTATCAGACTTGTATAGCCTTCACAAACAGAATTAAGAGCAAATGTTAGCAAGAGCAACAAAAAAAAAGATCTGTTGAAATGAAAAAATCTTGAGAAATACACATTTCGCCCCCGAACTATTGGAGTTTTGACACTTTACACCCCAGACCATTAATTTCGTTACATTTCGCCTCAACTACCAACTGTTTACACTTAGAACTCTCAACCGTTATTTTGGACGGAAATTGCTTTTTTCAGTGAAATGATGATTTTACCCTAATAATTTTTTTATAATGATATTTTGTATGGGGGTAAATTTGCTATTTCACTTAACCAAAATAGCAATTTTTGTCCAAATTAACAATTATGGATGTAAAGTATAAACGGTTGGTAGTTGAGGGGTGAAATGTAACGAAATTGATGGTCTGGGGTGCAAAATGTCAAAATCCCAATAGTCAGGGGGGTGAAAGTATATTTTTCCCAAAAATTTTATTTCAACCCTTCTGCAGATTCCTTACCCCGAGGGTACGAGATCAAGCTGAAAGGCACTTCTTGATTGCAATAGTTCCTCCCAAACTGAGTTGGCAAAGGTGTTTCCTAGAGACTGAAACAAACTGATAACAAAGGGATCCCACACTTTGACATCCAGTGTAAGAGACCTTACCTGCAATAGCAGTCAACAGAAGAACAAAAGGTGCCTAAATGAGGTCACATCAGAAAGCTACTCATGGACAGAAGCTTATATAACCAAAAATACAGAGTACAGGAAAAACAAGAACAGGAATTCTAACACTATGTTTGGAAGGATGCAGATGGGGGAGAAGGAAAAAGTGAAGGGAGGCATAGATTACGATAACACTAACATGGCGTTTGGAAAACAAATTTTGTCAAAATTTTTGGGGAAGTTAAAATTTTGGGTATGAGAGTTGGTAAAAAAGTGAGGAGAGAGTGAAAAAGTTCGTGAAAAAGTGAAAAAAAGTTAGTGAAAAAGTGAGGAGAGAAAAATTTTGTAATGATGATAAATTTTAGAGAGTTAAAATTTTGGTTAGTGAACTCCATGTAAACTTATTCTTCAGGGACACAAATACTTGTGGACCCCGATTAGTTTATAAATATTTAGGAAACATAAGAAAATAAGGTAAAAAACTATTCCTCTATGACCCTTGTTGCCTCAATTTTTGTGGATCTCCACAACCTTCTATGAATAAATGATAAAGGAAGTTGGTCTATTTTTTGAGCAAGCACATAAAGATTTTTGAACGAGCCCCAATTGATATCTCATATACATTTTACTTCTATCTTCATAATTGAGCATCCTCTCAACCTTTTTCAAACATAAAGAAACTTCGGTCAATTTCACATATTTTGTCCAAGAAGCAAGCATGACTCATAGAGGGAACATGATAAAGGGCAAGTATTTGAACTACTCTAATTTACCTTTGATATGTGTACCCCAAGATTTCGATGAACACCAGAACATTCAATACAAACAAGAACGCCGAGATTTAATGATGCCCAATCTGGTTCGGGGGCACCACAATCAGCACATCTATCATTACCACACACTTTCCGCAATACATCGATTGGCTTCTCGATTTTCACACAGGACCGTTGTGATTGCATACTCCGTAGGGGGCGTTCGTGATGTGTTGTTGCAAGGCTCCTCTCAGACGTATATTCTTCCACTGCACAGTGATCAAAGTCAGAGCTTTCAAACGAACTGCTCTCACTGGCTGAACGATGATGACCACTTCCCATGGGACTAGCAGGTAGGCACTGTAACATGTTGGAACGTTCAATCATCAACATAATCATGACTACAGTTCGTCACAATCATGAATTTTTTTTAAAAAAATTACCCTCTCAGGAGCTTGAGAACTAAGTAATGAAGCTATGACTCCTGTGATCTTTTCAATCCAATCCATTTGGTCCATTGCACTCTCTGCCTGCACTGACAAGCATAAATAAATGTTATTGAGGATGTATTATCTCTTAACCCTCAACAGTAAACCATCACATTGTCAGAATCAAGAAGCAAGAAGTTTGTTTCCAAAAGTATGAAGTTAATCTAAAAGATAAACTAAAGCCACAAAGACATGCTACCCCTCAAGTCAAACCTGCAAAGTGTAATTCTTTGTTGGTGAAATGATCCTGAAGCAAAACCTAAGATCTGACTGGTCAGCATCAACTTTGATTGTTGATGTAAGCAGGTTCACTGTATGATGAGCAACAGATTTCTCATCGTGTACTCCACCACCATGATAGTGAGAGGAAAGCCACCGACTCAGCAATCCAGACCCAAGCTCAGAACTATTTCTCTGACCAGAAAGTTGACTACTAGAACCCTAAAAGATATAACCAAACACAAGGAGTAAATGGCAAAAGTTGATGCCAAGCACAGGCTTGAAGCCATATGCCAAATAACTAAAACAATAAACAAAATACTTACAGATGGTTTGCTGCACTGTTTACGATAGTAATACAGCATTCCTCGGCTATCTAGAACAAAAAACCTTCTTTTCCAGTCACCCCTTAGGCTTGAAGAGCGCTTTGAGAGATAACCTTGTCGAATGGTTTGAACCTGAGCAAGATACTCACAGTATTAGGCATGTATGGGTACAACAGCTAGAGAGTGAGATCATCTCATTTGAAAGACAAAGGTGGACTTATAGATAGAGTTTGTTCATAAGTTACAAATTATGAACCTTTCCCTTTGCAGCAGACTGCATAACTGCCTCTATCATTTTGTGCGAACTTCTACCAATGGCTTGTATACCATCGCCATTAGGAGATCCATTCGTACCATTGGAAGACCACCTACTCTCTCGATCCACCTGCCTTTTATAATCTTGCATCCTTTCATTAAGAGCAGCCTGCTCATAGTTAGACCTTTCTCTTGACTGTTGTGCATAGGTCAAGACCTGCAAAACAACAATAAAAAGTTGATGAGTCGCAGACCTACACACAATAGTCAACTCGATAGATGTAAGATTTCTCTCAGCTTATCAATCCTAGTCCAATCCCCTTTATCTTGGGCTGGCCATGTAAAATTTTCTTGCCACTGTGGTACTCCTAAAGGCAGATTCAAATGGCCTTGGTGCATTAACATCTACAGTGTTAAGTTCTTTTCTTATGGGCAATAACTAGAGATGCTAATACAATTTTGCTAACACAGCACTAGCTATTTTTCCATGATGTGCATCCCCTCAACCATCAAATTGTTAAAAAATACTAACCACAGAAGCAGATCAAGGAAAAATGACCAAACTACAATTATTGTTTTCAACAGCCTGTAACATAGATAATAACATATTTGCTTCCAATATGAATGCCAAGATAAAAATCAAACCTGATTAATGTATGGCTCCATTTGGTGCAACAACTCATATCCCTATATGTAGAGACAAATTCAAAAGATAAGTGTAGGTATGTATGATAAAACATGAGAAAAGGGCAGAGAGTTCCAGCCATATCCTCTACCTGTTTGAAGTAACGAAGATGTGCATCCATTGTCCCACTGACTGCTTCCAAAAATTCAAACCTCTTTTTTGCTTCAACATTAGAAAGTGCAGTAACCTGGACAGAGTGGCCAAAATTACTGAAGCCCAGGTATCATTCACCAAATTGAGTGGCCAAGTAGTAACATTTCAGAGGTCACAGAAACATTCATTTGTAGCAGAACAAAGAGAACCAATAAATCTACTCACCAAACTGAAGCGAGCTTGCTCAAATGTAGACCTTGCATTATGAAGCTCCTGGCATTTCTCAAAACCATAATAGAATAAAAAAAATGGAATCTTTCCAGAACTATGACGATTCTTTGGATAAGACTATGCCAATAGATACACTAAGAATAAATAGTGAATGATACCTCCTCTAAAAGAGTTGCTACATCACTCTTTGTGCCTTTCCGCAGTGATAGAAATTTTTCACGAGCCTGTGGCATTATGAGAAATGTAACAAAATAAATACATTTCTCCATATTCGTATTATAATAGTATGGATCCCAAAACATCATGGAATATCCAAAACAATGGTCAAATTATGCTAAGAAGACGGCTGTTTTAGGCATTTGTTGCTGTATAAATATGCAAGATCCAGAGTTGTTCATCAATAGCAACAAAAGTTAGGAAAGCGGCTGCAAATTCAAGATGCAAGAGTAAGATTAAAAAAACACATCTATAAATTACAAACTGTACGCCTCATTCCCCAAGAGTATGAATATAAAGGAAGACTAATACACAAGGGTTCTGGGTAACACAAGTGGAAATTCAGTTTCGACCAACCTAAAGTACTTGAACAAATACTCATTTTAGTGAAGGAATGGTAACCATGATGACCTCTTCCTGAGATGCATGCAGATGGCATCAACTAATATAACAAAATCAGTACAAATTTAAGACCGGGGGGGGGTGCACCTGGTCATAAACCATACTAGCCTTGTCAAAACGCTTCCGTGCTTCCTGCACAAATTCAAGATACCTTAAAACTGACTTTGCAACAACAGCACTAAAAGTCAGTGCTGAAATTCCCAGTTTGATACAACTGACACACCAGGAAATCTTAAGATAATAAACTCTGATATTCTAGAGACGGAAATTGGATCTCATTCTGCGTATCACTTATAATAAGGATATAATAAGGAAAAATGGTTGTCTCAGATAAACAAGAGACATTCTCTGGAAGGAAAAAGGGTTTCTTGATTGATGTAAGACCCAGAGTGTTTCATCTCAACAAGAAAAATGGAGATATGTGCATGTATGCATCTATGAATAAGAGCACGAGCTGTCAAACAGCAGCCATTGCAGTCAAGCTTATTCATAAAAGAACAGAATAAAATTTGAACATTTCAAGTCAGCTTTCATGACCTCTTTTCTGCCCTTCTATCGTTATAAGGAAAAATGAGAGATCTTGAGTCAGTCATTGTCCCCCCTGGGCACTCCCAGAGGAGATATAATCACAGGCCAAAAGGAAGTGGTGGAAGCATCAGGCAGATTAAGGCCCTTCCAATAAAAAGCAAACTGACTAGGTAATATGAAACTGAAATTAGACATTAAAGTTCTGCCGCGGTTACTAAACTTCAATCTAATACCACATACCATAATAGCCCACAAAGGCGAATCCAAGTAAATATATTTAATACCCAATAAAAGTTGAGCAGTCCACAGTACCTTAACCTCATGCAAATCAATGTTGACAAACTGCAGCAATCTATCATTTAGCATATGTTCAACCTGAGGGGAAAAACAATCAAATTTTTAATTAGCAAAGAAGAAAGGCAAAAAATCTTCTTATCAACCAAAAGAATATGCAACAAACAATTTACTGAAGGGAAAACCCAGAGAGAGTCAAAATCTCTGGAAAAAAGGACCTCCAAAAGAGTTTGCAAATATTTAAGCAAGATATCAGGTGGTCTAAAATTAGTAAATAAATGGTAATTGTGTATCCACCAGATTCTTTCATGTTCCATGTTTTCCATATTAAAAGGTCAAGAGCTCAAAACTTGCCCAAGTTAAGACGACAAACTCATCACACAAGTTCAACCAACAAAATAAGAAAGGAGGGTAGAACAAAAACATTTTAACCACGCATCCTATTAGGTGAGACCTCTCTTCAGATTGTCTCTAACTTTCTTGGAGCAGTATGAGAAAACAATTGACGACATGAGCCAGCAGGTAAGCACTTCTAACATTGTGAGGTTCAGTTAGCTCTCCTCAAGTCAAAAATTATTAAAAATAAAGAAAAAGATAGAACAAGAGGAGAAGATGAGCCAACTTCTTTGAGTAAAAAACAAACCAAGAAGCAAGTACAGGAGCCCGGATTGGAGTTTCTTAAGAAACACAATTCAACTTGTATTCTTGCAATGGCAGTCCAAGCAATCTTGTTTTCATTCAACAGCAAAGGAACCACAATGGAGCAACAGATCCAAGAAACTACAGATTCTGAGAAAATGATCCACAACTTTTACCTGGGATCGAAGAACTTCTTTGTATGTCCCAATTTCTCTCAATGCAATCGTAAATTTGGTCATAACCGGTCCTGTAGAAGCAGATAGAAATTCCATTCTATATAAAAAAGTAAACACCAGCCACGAATTCCATGCATATTCCACCCATAAAGTACAGTTTCTAAGCATTGTCAAAAGAATCAAGAGAAATAATTTGGAAACCAACAGATGGGAATTAACATGTAGGAACCAAAGAAGATAAATAACTTTCAGCACAAGCAAATTGGCATACCTCCAAAAGCCAAACTAATGGGATCATTATGCCCTCCACCAAATGATTCTAGTGCACTCGCAAAAGCAATGTCCCCATCATATCCCTCCCCAAGTCCTTCACTGTGCGTGGAAAAACAGATGCAATTAAAGTTAACCCAAATCTTAGTAATTAAAATCCCTCCAGAGTCCAAAGTCCATAAGATGACAAAGAAAGATTTTTATGAAACAAATAACCACCAATGAAGGTCAACTTTAGCAACCACATAACAAAACTTATTTTCATGGTGCCAAATAAAATCACTATAAAGATTCTCCTCTAAATTGTCAAGATTGTAATTCAGCATAAAAGAGATGTCAAATTAAAAATTAACGAGGGATAAAAAAGGACTAGATGTATACATACGTATATTTTCGACATCCTTTGTAAAACTTTAAACTTCTCTCCCTTAAGGATTCTGCACTTTCCTCCAAACTTTGTATCTGTTTACCAAGAGATCATCAATTAGCCATATTATTCACAGCAGCAGTGTATCAACATGAATGCAATAACACCCATCAAATAATTTCAATCATAGATAAAGGAAGCCAGTTGATACAGATATGTTATCCACAACTGGCATGGCTACTATGTCAATCGGTATAAATAATTACCATTGGATGTGTTCAGCACCCATTAGCATTAGCAATTTCCTTCGAGTGTGGAACAATGCAAACAGGAGAGATGCCACAACAACAATTGAACGTGGTCTTTTGCTTCAGTCTCAAAATACAATCGTGATTGTGTCAAAACCCCCCTTGACTCAACTCGATTAAACTAAACCTTACTGTTAAATACATGGATCAGCCTCAATACTTAGACCAAGTTGTCAGCAAAGAAAACTGTTCAAGGAAATT
This sequence comes from Morella rubra, assembly GCA_003952965.2. Taxonomy (NCBI): domain Eukaryota; kingdom Viridiplantae; phylum Streptophyta; class Magnoliopsida; order Fagales; family Myricaceae; genus Morella; species Morella rubra. Next base: position 31,449,917 of record CM025855.1, read on the forward strand.
TAACCAACTCAAGGACCAATCATAGTAACTGAAGCTTCAGAGATGAAGTTGTATGAATTATATATAGGCCTTTAATAGGGTCCAGAGCAGCAAAAGTTTGTTAAAAATAACCTCTAATTCTAAGCGCAAGAACAAATAATTATAAACTTCACACCCGATAAATTGAACATCAAATTTTTCATAAACTGCTCCAAGTTAGCATTTATGGGCAGTGACAATCAAGACAACCACAAACTCTACAACAGTAATTCTTATTTTACTCATACCTGTCTAATCAATAAAACTTTCCTTGAAACTCTAAACTATTCGCAATATGAATGCAAATAAAAGTTTCCTTAAAACTTCGAACTCTTAACCATACGTACAAGTATCCTCCAATTAATGAAAATTCCCAAAGTTTAATTTGGTCAGCTAAAATTTCACACCAAACATACAGAGCATTGAGATGTTCTATCAGCATTGTTGGATTCGAGATTATTCAGTTGAACATGCAAAAAGGAGGGGGAGGGAACGAGGGGGACAGAGAGAGAGAGAGAAAGACCTGCTTGCGAAACATTGGAGAGTCGTCGAGCTTTGCGAAATGCATTTTGGAGACTACGGTTCTTGCTCTTCTTGGTGCAAATTATCAATATATCATCACATCCAAAGCTCGATCTTCTCCGATCAAATCTTACAAACACCACGAAGCAGCTCAAAGCCGAGCAAGATCTCGCATTTCACTCCCATCTTGATCGCCGTTCAACCAAAACGGAAAAAATGGAATGGCACGTAAAAATGAATCACCTCCAGCACTTGAAATTACAGCCCTGAGACATACATGAGCTTGATTTACACGAATTTCACAGCCACTGACCCTGAGGAGAAAAGAAGCTTTGGGAGTTCCAAATTCCTCTTTTACTGTTTTTTCCTTTCTTGCTTTTCTTAATTTTAGCTTTTGGTTTCAGAACCCTAGAAGCGAAGGCAAGATGACCAGAATAAGAAACCCTAGGAAGGGCAGGTAAAAACCATGGACGTCGAATTAGCGGCACATCAGAGGTAGTGCTTATTGGGATTCGATTAGGAAATTCCTCATCAACCTGAAAATGTCGTAAAGCATGTGTGTGACACAGACACAGGCATAGATAAAAGCGAAACACGCAGAGAGAGCCCTTTTTCTGTATCTTCTCCTCCCTCCCTACACTTTCTTTTCTCTCTCTTATTCTTTTGTATTTTTCTTCTTTTCTACCTTTTTCTTTTATATCCAGAACGGTGCCGTTTCAGTTTCTTGGAACGGATGGCATGGGGACAGAGACCCTTCTTTTGGTGCAGAAAAATTCACTCTTTGAGTCTCTGACAGGCGTTGCCTTTTGGAGGGTGGTGAGAAACAAGGAAGACCAGCCTTACCACCGGCCTATCTGGCGCGTGTCCTGAAATGATAAGCAGAATGCCAGAAATTGATGGCTTATTTTGTTGTTTTCCTTTGTTCGTGAGAAGAAAAAAAAAGAGAAGAGGCTATAACGGAACGGCCGAGGGAAAGGATTGCTGACTCATATTATTATTTGTAGTATAAATTCTTTTTAATGCTAACATGCTAAATATTTTAAGACTCTTGATGTTACATAATCAAACCAAATTCAGCAATTTAATTTTTGTTAGGATAAATCTTAAATTTTCAATACCATTATCTTTCATAAAATAGTAATAATTCTATCTACAAAATACATTTGGATTACACTTATGAATGTTAAATGTATATAGACTAAAATCAGATAAATCGTATAAAACTTTATTGTCTAGATGAAGATTGCTTGTAAGTTATAATTTGTATCATTTGCACGACTATAAAAATCCATAATAAGATAGTTTAATAGGACAAATTTAAGCGCGTCAAAGATTAGTAAACTCTCCCAATTTCCCAAAATTTTATTCCAAAATTTCCATGCTTCTCGTGAGAGGAGGAGTTCGAAATACACGTGGCCAAGCGTATAGTATCAGAACTGCAGTCTATTTATAGCTTTCCTAATATATGAGACACTGCCAAACGATGTTGCTTCTGAGAGTGCGCGTGGAGATGGCAAATCACTCTGAGAGATGCTTCTGTCACGCCTACTAAGCACTTCTGGAGTGGGGGGCCCAAACTTAGGATTTCCCTCCATTTCCTTTGCCTGACCACGAGACAGGGAGGTCACTGGCCCAGCGGTGAAAATTAAAGGAAATTGTTTTCTAATATTTCCATATTAATGAACAACCAATACCAGTCGAATCACTGATTTTCTTCAATCTATATAAAAAGGTGAAAAAGAAAAGCGAAAGCTAGAAGAAGATAAAAATTTCTAAGTTGGACCTGCAGACTTAAATCTACTGGAGGGCTGTCCCACCTACCCCAGGCCCTTTGAGAATGCCCATGGGTCAAGTGGCCACATTATAGAGCTTACCATCATGATTCATGGTTCGTTTATCGTCCTGGCTATATCATTGCTTAAGCAAAGACCGTGGGAAGATTTTTTATTTTTATTTTTTTCCACCGGAACTGAATGGAGATATATAGGGTCAAGAACGAAGTATTACCATAATTCAAGGTGTATTCTTTGTATGACAACGACATTCATAAAGGTGCATTTTTTTAAATAACAATAATGTTGTGTAAGTTATAATTTTATTTTTAACTTTTAAACCGCGGTTTAGTTAGATAAGCTAGAAGTAATTTTTTTTTTGTACAATGAAAATTTGCGACTGATGGTGTCAATACTAAATCACATCCAGCCCAAACTAATTTAGGCCGAAAAATATGATTACTCTTTCAAAAGTCCAACAGTTACAACCAAACCCACGTCGCATATTTTCAAAAGAGAAAATCACTACATATGCAGCAAATAGTTACCTAACAGCCCACGATAAGCCACGGCACCACGTTCTCACCATACCCGTAGCAGATACGAATAACCTGGAAAAAGAGAGAATATCACAGAGCACGACACTAACAAGGGACAAGAACTACTCGTTAAAATCCCGACTAGAGGAAAAGAGGGGGATGTGGGCAAAAATACTATAAAAGAGAAGTTAGTGATGAGAACAGGTAAGTGATTTCTTGTGTAATAAAATAACAAAACTCGTATAAATATGAGAGTAACTTAAGTTTCGAAGGTTCCACTCAGAATTCAGGATCCTTTATTGTTTTACAGGGGAAAGAAACGGGAAGATCAAGCTGTATTTACTGTGACGTATTGACCGTAAACCAACTGATTTATCAGCGACAATCATTATATACCGGACACAAATTGACACAGTCCAATTTAATTGTATTTGTTGGGCTTAAACATCAAATTTCATAAAGATTAGACTGTTCATTGCCTAGTACAATTCTCAAGGAGAATCGTCCTGGTTTACAACATCAATTTCATCATCCCCAAGAATAATGCGCATAACTTTTTAGTTTCCTATGAATGCTGCGTTCGTTTCTGCCGATATATGTATTGATACGATATAGAAGCTGGCAAGCAGCCACCGGATCAACCATGTGATCTACACAGATCAATATGGGCAACCACTTGCCACGGATGGCGTCGAAAAAAGAAGAAGAAGAAGACTAGAGAATAGAGTTGCATTGCATAGACAACCAGGAAAGAGGAAATAACTTTATGGATTAGATGGAAAGTATATAAAGAATTAAATGAGGGAATGAACTTTGACACTTTAAGATCGAGACTATGTCCTATGTCGTTCACTTTTTGACTGCTGGCATTTGCATTTATTTTCTGTACTCTTTTCTATCACGCCTTACTTTTTTCGGGAATACATGTGTCTTTATTCCCCCCGCCTTTTCTTTGTAATATTCAAAAGAACGCTCTACACGTAGCCAGCCCAAGTTAAATCCAGCTACCAATTAGAAACATCATTAATATACATATCAAAACGACAACTCGAGCTGGTTACCTCAAGACATGTCTAAACAGAAGACAACCAAATTATGCTATGTGTTTATATGCAGCTGAACTTCATTAGAATATAGTCAGAGAAGATAACTTTTTTTAGAGACAAACTTGATAGTATAATATATGGTTGGCCTAATAATATAAAAAGTTTGAGTTTGATAACTTTCGTAAACACCTTGACAACACATTAAAAAGATAAAACCTTGCAAGATTTCTCAATTATTATTTAGAATATATATTGAGGTCTCACCTCTCTAACATTTTAAGAAAATCATATATTTCAAAAAATGCATAAAAATAAGAAACCGAGGATATGCACCTTCGTGTAACTTTTTACTGTAATTATGAAGCACTCCAATTCGTTGTTACTACATGTGATTTTTTACTTCATCAAAATCCATTGAAAAAAGAAAAAGAAAGTGATATTTTTTAATTCATTGTTAATAGAGGTGATTTTTGACCTCATCAAAACCCATTAAAGAAAGAAAAAGAAAAAGAAAATTGGAGGTAACTCGAAGCAATAACAGCCGTGCAGAACATGGTATCTTACTTTTGGAATCTTTGGTACGATGGCCAGTTCCAGAGAGCTGGAATTGTGGGCAGTGCATCGATGAAAGTTGAGACGATACTCATGACTCTCTTTATCAGCCCAGTGGTCCAAGTATCAGCAAATAGCAAATGATGTCGGATTCAATCATACGCCACCGTCTGGCAAGAGCCTCACCTACAGAACAGAAGTGCACATTTTCTTCCTATAAATCTGTGTAGAGTCTGTAGACAATTGCAATTAACGCAAGATAGCGTGTGCTCGCAAGTAAAGACACGTGCAACGGACAGCCAAGACCGAAAGATGTACTGTGGACTAAAGAAGCAGTAGATGAACATAGTGCAATAAACTAACCGGCATTAGGAAAGAAACGAGAAGGATATTAGGAAAGTTCAAAAAGGAAAAGAGGATACCTCCGGCCGTTTGTTTACCCAATTTGTTGGGAGTCTAAAATTTCCACCACATCAAACACATTTCATAAATCTTAATAAATTTCACACTTTACATATACACTTCACACTTTTATTAACCTCAACAAATTTTAACATTAAAAAGATTTTTAAAATTTTAAGAATATTTTCTAAAATTTCATAAACAAACGCTCCTTCACAGAAAGTGTCGACAAACAGGGACGCTCCTTCACAGAAAGGGTCGACAAACAGGGACACCTCGTAGAAACGATGAACTAAAGTAAGACATTGGTCTTGCTTTTCCTCCTGGGATCAAAGAAGTTGCTTTTTTGTTTAGTTTAATCTCCTAATTCCCGCTAAACCCGGCCGGCAGTATGCTACTTTTAGTTTAATCTCATAATCACCGCGCAGTATTTGACAGTTAATTAGACTGTAAACTCACTTACCAAGGCAGAGATAGCAAAATCTTGATTTCAATGCAATCAGGCTCCGGAATTGTTAAGTATCGACTATATTATTTTTAAGGTAAAATAATAAGGAAATTAAATTCACGAATTCTCATTAATAGGCTCTTCAAATAGAAATATGGATTATATTATTTTAAATGCAAAACGCTAAGAGAAAATGTGGTTATCGATATATTGGTTTTAATTATAAATACAAAAAAAAATAATATCAACCGTTTGATTTGGAAGGATGGCAGTGATGGTCGATTATGAGTAGTGATAATTAGTAACTTATGCTATATCATATTTGGATTGATATTCTCTGTAATTTGTTGTTCGAATTTAATAGTTCAATTCAGAGAGAATTAATAATTATTAAATATTATAGAACTTGTGAGTTGTGTTTATTTTTATTTGAATTACACCATCAATTCTAAAACAAATAGGAGAATTTGATGTATCTGTTTCCTTTTATTTCTAAGAAATTAGCACATGGTATTTATTTAATTTTTTATCGGATAGCAAATGGTATCCAAATAACGGCTACTACCGAACAGAGGGAAAATGAATTATAGGCTTGGGTTAAATATGATCAAAATACCCACAAGAGTGGATTAACATCCCTAGAACGAATGAGGCCCAAAAAAGGCTGTGAACCAGTCCAGGCAAACTTGTGGAGCCATAAAAAACAAAAGAGGTACAATCCCACTCTAGATAAAAGCCTCCTAAGCCCAATAAAGGTGGCCCAAAATTCAAATTACCACAACACCCCGCAAAACTGTAAGATGTGCCCCAAGGCGGTGCAGTGGTGCGTCTGCCTTCTTTAAAGGATCATCCCCACCGAAACGGAAAATCTCAAATTCAAATGGCGTCTTCAGAGTCCATGGACGACAGCTTCCGAGGTCGAGTGGAGAAGGTCTTTGGATCCCTTGCTTCGACGAAATCCTTGGCTCCGGAATCTTCGATGTGGTCCCTCACGGACGAAGAGGTCGAACGAAGGGAGTGGAGGCGGGGAAAGGACACCTCTGATCGCGAGGACATGCCGTGTTCGTCGTCATTCGATGAGTTCCTGAAGAAGGAAAAGAGATATTTGCGAAGGAATCTTCGTAGAGAACTCGAAGAAGGTCGCGATGACCTTGACGATGACGATGGCGGCGATGAGCAGTCGGATCGATCGTTTAGAGGAGGCAACGACGAAAGAGACGAATGGGAAATCAGATCTTCCATCGGCTTAGACTCCACTCTCGACCACGAGGTATTTAATTTTATATTGTTCTTAGAATTATCTCAGCCTCTTTTTGTTCTAGGTTGTGAATTCTGAAGCATTTACTTAAAATTAAGCTCTTCTGAGTTGGTTAGCAAAATCCAGAAAATCTAGAGGGTCCTAATCGTACAAGGATGTGTGTTGGAACTGAGGAATTAATGCATGGTGCAATTTGAGAGTGCGACAGAGATATATCCTTTTATAAACTTATGACGGAGATGTAGAGTTATGAAAACTTTGTTAAATTAGAGATCTTAGTATTCAAACAAACAAAGAAGGCGACGGTTATTAAGCGCGGCGAGATCTTCATAATTCAACATATGGAGAGGGATTCAACAGCGATGTATTTCGTATATTGTTCACTAGGCTTGAGTTATAGTTAATGACCTAAAGATTACACAATAACAACACTACTAAAGCAATGATAACGGGCTTACTTTCTCAGAGAATTTAGGGGGAAAATGAAGATTGTAGTTTGAAAACATGTTCAAATGGATGAAATAGCTAGTCGTACCTGAGCCTGTAGAATATTGAGGGTCTGAGGATTTTTAGGACCCGAGCATTCTACTCATAGGGAGTGACATTCGTGTTAATTTATTTGTGTTTTTTTTTTTTTTTTGTGGGGGGGGGGGGGGGTAAATCATGTTAATGTTTACCTAACATAACAGCAAGAGCTTGTGTTTACGTTAGTTCAAAAGATAATTGTAGTGCACATGGTCAGTTGGACAAAGGTCATGTATAGTTTTTCCAATTTGAGTGCTTACTGGACATAGAAATATGGTTTATATGGAACTAGGTTTGCGTTCTGATTACTTGTGCTCTGCCAAAGGAGGTAGACTCTTTTTGTTTCTCTTATTTTATTGGAACTGGTGCAGGAAGAGGAAGATGAATATGACAAAGTGGCTACGGGCAGGGAAAATGCTGGTGATCGCTTGTTTATGGGAGATGTCACTCATCATGGATCTTATTTGAACGCTCACAATGTGCTTCCTAGTTCCTTACATGGCACCACTGAGGATATGCGCGCAAATCATGTGGCTGCCATAATTAGGCTAAACGAAGACGAAGCTGAAGCTCAAAAGAACGATTCTGTTCATGTTCATGACCCAGAAGTTAAGGAGCAGCATGTTGAAGCAGCTAAAGACTGTAATCAGCTGAGGCCTATATTGAAGAGGAAGGACAATAATGCTGTTTCCAGGCCACAGAAACGTGTCAGGTTCGACCCTGGTTGCAAATATGATTCAGAAGATGCATTAGAAAAGTCTCTGGGTAACCCCTTGAGCGAGGCTACAGTTTCAGATGATGAATCTCTGATAGCCCACCATGCTTCTAGCGTCCCAGATTATTTGCTAAATCCTTCCAGATATACACGGTATAGTTTTGATTCAACTAGTGAGTTCGATGAAGAATCTAATGCTCAAGCGTGTATGGACTTCCTAAGTCAGGTAAAAATGTCAGAGCAATCAAAGTCAGGGTTTGAGTCTGCAGAATATTCAGCCAATCTACCAAAGTCCATAACCTTTATTCCGAAGAAAAAGGCTAGGGATGCCAAAGCAGTTAGTGAGGGCGAGGAGGTGTTAAAGCAAAACGAGGAAGAAGACCACAAACAGTCCTTGCATGGAACTGGCTTTCCTGTAGGAATTGCAGCTGGGGAAGCCCAACATGAAGTTAGTGCCATGGAAGAGGAAGAGGCAGAAATAAATGTAGCAGCAGGTAGAAGTGCCAGTTTCCAAAAACCTGGTCGGAGCTATCGGACAAAACCGAGGTCAGATGACCATGAGTTTTAAGGCTATCCAAAATTCCGGACAGCCCGAGTGATGGTACATGTTAGATTTACCTTGTGGATCCTGTTTTGTCACTTAAGCTTGGTAACTGATTGTCTTGTTTTAATCATAGCATAATGAGATCAATGACACCATTAGCTTGGTGTTAAGTTTCAAAACTCATGCCATTGGTTCAAATCCTATAACTAGTGTGTAAGAATGCTGCAGTCCATTACAGTTCGTATCTATGGATTAATTGCCTGTATGCATGTAACTTTCCTTTTTCCTCCCAAATTCCCAATCAATCATATATTTCGCGAGGGACTTCTGGTTTGGCAACTACGCAAATGTATGCATGGTTGTCTTCCAGAGGACATTTGTACAATCCGTTCCCTTGTATGTTCTTCGCCACATCTTAGATAAATAGAAGCTCTGGGTGCCCTTGATGTGTTCATGTTCCAGCCAAGATCTTGTTGATTATAAGTTTTCTATATTGAACGATGTCATATGTTCAGCCAGAGGAATTAAGGTTATGGAGATTAACTACGGTATAGATGGGAGAGAAAATATATTGTACTCGAGGGTTTACATGAGTATCAATTGCGATTATGAGAGGGCTTTTTTGTATTTAGATGTTTTTTGTTCAATTTTCCATATATTTGGTTTCCCTTTTTCAAGATTGATAAAAATCATGTGAACTATGATTCAATTTGGCTATATTAAAAAAAGACACAGTCGTGCTGATTTATGCCAAAATTAAATAAGTCTATAAATTTTAAAAAATCTATCAAATTAGTTTAGGTTTAAAATCTATTAAGATTTTAGTAGATTAATTTGACAAATTTTAAAGTTTGTGGATTATCGGACGAAGGTTGTCCTTTTTCTTTTTTTTTTTTAACTTAATGTCAAAATTTAATAAATTTGGCCTTTCACTCCAATCCTTTGGGTCACCACTATTATCATCCTAGTTTTCACATCCATGCCCGTACACTAACATTCGTTGTGTGTTAAACCATTTTTTGCACCCATTGTCTACAACCTAAAATGTAAACATTTGTTTCCGTTTAAGCAGTTATCATATGACACTTGGCTTATACAGCTTATTGTAATCAATAAGCTGTACAATGGAACATTAAGAAGGGGAATATCCATGTAAAATTTGGAGCTGTACAACAGAAAATAAGCAGAAAATGTCGTAATCCTTTGAAATTTCTATCATTTGTATGTGTGTAATGTATGGAATCAAAAATGCAGTAATAAGCCACTGAAGTGGCAAATAAGAAAATTTATAAAGAAAGTAAAGAAAAATCAAGAAAAGCATATACGAATGCCATATTGATTGTCATCTAGGGATAAATAATTGAATCTCATGCGCTCGAATTCCTCAGCTTCCACTATTTTCTATGGGTGGTGGAGAGAACTTTCGTTATGTACACTGTGTTTGGGCTTCCCTTTCGCTACAACTTATCTGCAATTCTTCCTAAAGCATCTGCAAGCTTATTAAGAACACCAATCAAACTACTAGAATCATCTTTCCGCTGTTCTCGATCCAGTTGGAAATTCGCATTCTGTGCTTCAAGTTGTGAGCTCAGCAATTTTCCATTTTTTTCCAGTACATCAACCAACTGATTCTGCAGACTAATTGTTTCCTCGTCCTCTTCTGTTGCAAACCTTCTTCGCTTCCGTCCCTCTTGCGAAGTAGATCCAATCTCAGGATTCAAAGGGGGCGGTTTCTCATTTGTTGTACCTATACAGGGAAAACAGCGCCTGAGCAAGATATATTTTCTTCTACTATCATCAAAGTTTGTCTCATCATTTGTGTCCATAAGGTTTTCTTATCATACTGTGACAGATACATAACAAGGATATACAAGCAAGCAGAGCTCCACACAACAGAAAAGTGTACTCTCTCACCTATAATAGAGAGCAAACCATGTGGTCTAAAGCATAAGCCAACCAGCGAAGCATGAAAGAACGAGACTGGCGGATTAGATGGATGGTGCTGGATGACATGTGATGACGGGTTTATGATTTCGATAGAATTCGAAATAGCTAAGAACAACTGTCTAGACTCGAGCATCTCTTGAATATTCTTGCTTAATTGACAAATTTCATTGTCTCGGATCCACAAGATGGCGACAAGATGGTGCTATACTTATGACGATGTAACAATTTAACACAGCACAAGCACATGGAAGTATATCCTTAAAATCTCACAAGATTATCAACTGGAGAAAGCAATAGTTTCACAACGCAGACTAGTCCTGAATCAACTAGCTTGCCTGGATGTAGCGATCACTTCCAAAGATACATACAAACCGAAGCTTAAAACCTGTTGGAAGTTCAAAACCTGATTTACTAGTTCAGATCCCAAAGAGGGGGGTTATACTTGCGCAGTTATGGGTTTCAGCTACTTCTAAAAGTCTCCAACTTCAACAAAAATATCAAACTCACATTCATACGTGACCAGACCTTCAATTACAAGATAAAATCCACAGCAAGACACCTTTTCCAGGGCCATATTTAAAGAGTTCATTACGCCAAGCAGGGTAAAAGCTCCCATCCTGGATTGTCATCTCGGCATTAGGCTTCTGCTTGGAACCTAGAATCCACGCTATATCTTATATATTCAGTTTCCAATATGTTTATGTTGTTGGTTTGATAACATGCTTCACTCAGCTGATCAGTAAATTATCATAGTCAACAATCTCTGGTACCCTTTTTTTTTCTTTTTTGTTTTTTGCTGCAACTATCTCTGGTTACTTTTTCCAACACACGGTTTAGAACATAATCCTATTAGTAAATACTCTGTGCCATTTCAACCGAACATCTGGACAAGTGAAGCCTAAATTGAGTGTGAATTAGAGTCGGACCGAAGTTTGTCCAACAAAGTCAACATTGTTGTTAAATACGAAAACCATTTTGACATTCTCTCTCTCTCTCTCTCTCTAAAAAAGATATTTACCTTGACCCTGAAAGCCTCGTAGTACTGGTTGATACTGCTTCTCTGTGCAACAAAAGCCAATTGAAAACAAGTGAAAATATCAGAGAAAGTTTTTCCAAGAGAATTAAGCATTTCTTCTCCACCCCCCCAACCCCCACCAACCACATACTTTCTTTCAGTAAAGAACCTTCCCCAAAACAGAAACAAAAAGAAGATACAGAGATATTGAACAATCACAATAAAAATGAACTTCTACCCTTCAGAGAAGCCACGCAGGTATATACTTTCTGCAAACACAAATTCATTGATTCCACAAAACCATTAAGAATTCAGAGCACCCGCACCCAGCAACAAATTATTCTCAAAAGACACCCTTTTTCACGTAAAAGCCTTCAAACTACAAATTACCTGAAATTGGTATCGGAGCATGAACAGGAGCCTCCACCTTCTCGGGGCTCCGACCCGATTCTTCCTGCTCGAAATCCGAGAACAAACCGTCCTCCGCTGCGCTCCGCCCGGTATCAATCAACCCGCCCCCCTCATCCGCGTCCTCAGTCGCAGGACAAGGACCCGCAGCCGGAGCAAGAGCCAAAGCAAGACCAGGAGTCTCCGGAGCCCCAGCCGACCCGGAATCCAGGATATCATAAACCTCCTTGTCAAAAAACCCCGGCAGCTTCCTCTCCCTCCTCAAATCATTCCTCATCACCCAGAACGAGTCCGTTTCTTCCTTCACCTGAGACTCCCATTCCTTGATCTTCTTGTAGTCTCCGGCCAGATTGCTCCACCTTTTTCGGCACTGAACCGGTCCCCGGTTCACCCCGTGTCGCTTACAGTACGACGATACAGAGGCCCACTTGGGCTCCACCTGGCCCGAACCGAACGGCAAGCCGGCGGTCCGGCCCCTCCTCGCCCTTGTCTCCGCAACCCGCTTTCCCTGTATGAGCACCAGAATCTCCTGCCTCGTCCACCGGGGAAGTCTCGGCGTTTTGTCTCCGTCAACGGACGCTGGCCTGGCCTCAACGCCGTTAGTGACGCCGTCCGTCTCGCCATCAACACCGTTTTGAGAGAGGCTTATTAATTGCTGCTCTAAAGCCATTACAAAACCCCCCCCAACAAAAAGCACGATTTTTGAAGACACGTGACTTAAAATAAACAAATTTGTGGGAAGTAACGGCGTTTATGGCAGGGGCCCGTTACGGAGTTTGAGAGGAGAGGGTCAGTTCATCACCCATCTCCGTAAAGAGGGAGAACAAAAGAAAGAGAGAAAGAAAAGAGAGGGAAAGAGGGAGAGAAAAAGGAGAGGTATTCTGTGGGCCTTATGTGGTTTTTGGAGTGGATTTTCTTTTAGTTTTTTTTTTAAGGACGTAATATTATTCAGCAATTGACCCTTAACCCCTTATTAGGGTTTTTTTCCCTATTATATTTTAGGGTCATTATCTTTTAGCTCACAATTAATGGGATTTTCTTACTATTCCAAAAGGTTAACTTCCTCCTTTTGGAGATCACAATATTTAAGGGCAAATTGATATATTTATCAGTACCTTTCTAAAGCACTAAACGATATGAGGTCATTTTCTTTGTGTATAATATGGCATAAAGCTCATTTCTCGGCTACCTTTTTCCACAGGTATATTCACATGTATTTATTTTTTCAAGATATTTAATCAATTTCTTTATATTCGAATTTTTGAAACGTTCAAAGGTTACCCTTTTAGTTTTTTTTTTTTTTTTAAATCATGGTCCTAGAAAAACAAAAGCAAAAAAGATGCGAATATTTTAAGATCCCAAGTGTATTTTTTTTCTTTTCTTCCCTTAACTCCAAGTCACCCGAATTGTGGTTAGTCTCAAACCATGGGTGTCGAGTGTAGGCTAAAACAAGTTGATAAGGGCATCCTACCCTACCACTAAGTAAAAATTTCTCCACCTCTGCTTTCCTTCTCAACCTCTCTTATCCCTTCGAATCATTTGCTCTAATCTTTACTTAATGGGGAATGCTTATGGATGGCCCTTTCCATTAAAGCCACTTTTTTCCCCTTGTTTGGACTTTGGACAAATTATTGGAGGAGGGGTACCACTGTCCTCTCCTTCTTATAAAACAGCATCATCCCAAGCCACAAATCCTCTCTCTCTCTCTCTAATTTTCTTACTAATAAATATCCCTAAGTTTATTTTTATCATAATCAGAAGGTTACAAAGATGGGTTTGGAAGCACATGTGTCATGAGGGGTAGTGACTTGAGGGGTTAGTAAGGGGTCACAGTCTCCTTGTGATTAGGGTGGGGACCGAAGTGGATGCCATATCGCCAGGCATTTCCAAATTCCAAGTCTAATTTCCTCTTCAATTGTATATATATTGAGGAGCTTACCTATGGTTACCTCTCTTGGATGGACTCTACCCTGTATACTTACGGATACACAACTTTGTTTAGCTTCTTTTGGGTTAGGTTCACACAGCGTGTCGCAATTAGACTTGTTTTGGTACGTCCACGAAAGTCCATGAATCTTCACTAAATTATATTAAGAGTTATTTGTTATTACAAAATTCGATCAAGGCTGATCTTGTAAGATCTTTTTTAAAGGTCTACAAGTATAGGGATTTCACCCTGAAAATATTCTTTTGATAGAGAAGAGGTGCCAACTAAGCCGATGCTCTTTTTTTTTTTTTTTTTTGGGTAAGTTAGTAAGCTTCATAATTAGGCATAACCCCACGCAAGAACCAACAGGTTCCATCCATGTCTCAATTCCATTAATTTAATATCCCTTTGGTGTCGTTGAGATAAGAGAGTCGTTTCTAGTCTATCTGTTTCTATTTCTATATATATATAAAAAGTTAAAAAATCATCATATAATAATCCATAAATTGCAATAAAAAATTAGATCTTGGATGATCTAATTCACACACACTTCCTAGGCTCCTACCTCTTAAGTAGGGGTGTCCAAAGAACCGGTCGGACCGGACAAAAATTGGACCGGTTCTGGACAAACCGGTGAGAAAAAGCTTACCGGAATGGCCGGTCCGGTGAAACCGGTATACTCCGGTTCGTCCCTGTTTCATACATAGAAAAATCGGTATCGGACTGGAGTACTGCTCCAGACCGGTCCGAACCGGTTTTTTAATTATTTTTTAAAAAATCCTAAAATGATTCTCGCGCCCTCCCCCACGGTGAAACCGACTCAATTCGAATAGGCCCAAACCGGCTAAATCAGACCGATCAAGATTGGTCCTGTCTCATTAACATGACCGGTCCGGTCCGGTCCCTTTGCCCTCTGCAACTCCGGTTTGGCCAGCCCAGACAGACCGGACCGGCCTTTGGACACCCCTACTCTTAAGTATAGGTTAAGTTTTAAGTTAAAATAATTGAGACCTTCCATGAACTGATACAACTTTAGATGGGTATCGTATTATCGGCTATACCTATGTTAAAAGGTAATATGTATTAGGAGTGGTAGTTTACACTATAAAATAAAAAGAAAAGGATTATGCCAAAAGGATTAAATCTAAATAGATCCAAGATGGATGTCCATGATTAAATATTAGTATATCCAATGGTACCAAGGTGTGCCGTATCAATTAACGAGGGAAGTCAGATAGCGGGTCGGGTTAGATTCTCCTTTTTAATTGATCTGGTTACAAAAGGTCTGTCACATAATTAGGTGGAATTTTAATCTTACCTATCTATCCGGATTCATACGATCCGGATGGAATCCAGATCCGCAATAAAATATCTAAAAATTAACATAGAAAGCTATTTACCTCTATATCAATGTCGCAATCAAAGAACAATTGAATATTAAGATGCAAACAAAACTTCTGGTGATCACTACAGGAACAACTAGTAACATGGGAAGCAGTCGGCGTCTGATTTGTGTAAAGGGATTTTTCACTTATGTCAGGTGAAGTAATCTCTTTGACAATTCTGGTGACTATTCCCAACTATGACAATATCCCTTTCCAATAAGAATTTGGTTTCAGCAGCATTTTTTTTTGCATCATACAACGGGCCTCGGCCCTCATTAGTGAGGCAGAAAATGATTCTCATACCAATTTGAATCCGCCCGTAAAAGACATTAATTTTCTTGTTTTTTTTTTCTACACAAATAGACGTTGATTATCTAAATCACAATAGAACAGACATCATTCACACAGGCACAAAGTACATCATTCACACAGGCACAATATTTCTTTGAAAGCATGAGTGATCATATCTATACGCAAAACTTGGACTATGATCCTTCAACCTTTTTAAAGAAAAATAAATATAAAATTTGTCCATGTGATTTATCATTTTATCTGATTATTTCTTAAATATAAAATTCTATCAAATTAGTCTCTGTCGTATAGAATTCTTTAAGGGTCACATGGTAAACTGACGAAATTGGTATTTATCTCTAAGATCCTGGTTGTTGCTTTCAAATTAAATTGTTCAAATTTTAGTAATTTATGTCATCTTTAATTTTGTGGCATCTTACAAAAATTGGGAACATTTAATTAATTTATTTTTCAGGATTGGGTTGGATTGGCTATGATTATCCCTTACTTTGACTTGTTGGTCTGGTCGAAAAGAATGTTCTTAGACCACACATTTCCAGTACCACATCAGAAAAAAGGCTTTGAATGTTGTCCTCTACAAGACTTCAACCTCTCGCACTTAGATTTTCAAACGGTTATGGTAAGAGCACGTCCCAACAATCAGAAGAGCCAACTTATATCTACCAAAAAACAAAGAAAAGAAAAGGAAAAAGCCAACTTCATGGCAGTTGCTTCAGGTTCAGATGGGTTCCGTTAAAAGAGGCAGCTTTATGGGCAAGAATTTCCCCAGTCAATACTAATTTAAATAAAAGTCGGAACCCTTTTTTTTTTTGGTTGTTATAGAAGACTTTGATTTATTTTGGACAATATTTTCTTATGTTTTCCCTAATTAGTGACATCTTGAGAGTGCATCTCTATCTCGGTCTTTGTAAAACAATGGGCTTAACGGTTTTGAATTTGAAAATTTTCAAAAATTAAACAAATTCCCTAACATTTGGCCGTTATTCTAAAAAATTATGTGGTTGAAATTTTTACTGATTTTTATAAATTTAACATATGTTAAGATTAAAGATAGTATTGCATATAATATTTCAACTATTTATGTGGTAGCTTAGATATTATAGGGGATTTTGATCTCTTGAATTCTCTACCTTTAAAAAGGTAAGAGTTTGTTATAAGAAAACCGTAAGGACAAAATTGGAAAACTGATGGTCTAAACAAATGAAGAAATGAAAAAATAACGGCCATCAATTATGATTATACCCACAGACCCTTTAGTATTTATAAGTTGCAAAAAAGTCCAACAATATACATATGGATTCCTGTGGTCTATTAAATTTAGTCCCTCCCTCCCTTCGTCACCGTCCTTTTTGATAATAGTAAAGCTTGTTCTTCTCTAATTTCTCTTGCATGTAAGGACAAATTTATCTTATTTTAATTGAAATGTGACCATATAGATCTAAATGTATATTTTCTTATCCCGTAAGAATTTTTATTTTATTTACTTTTTCAATATCACAACTACTGCGGATGTAATTATACCAAAAAACAACAACAAAACGTGTTCTTTCTTTCAAATGTGGGCTTGAGGTAGTTGGCTAGTGTATGATTCAGCATATATGAGGACAAGAACCATCTTAATAAAGTTGTTATAGTTTTTTCTTTTTCCCGGGGGCAGAAATTATTGGTTGATGAATATATTTGATTTTTTTTTTATACTTTGGATGAATCATTGAACATATTGATTTCGTCTTACTTTGGAATGACTAATTGCGTGGAAAGTGGGAACCACATGGCTATCCTTACAGGTATATCCTACCCTATGTCAAAGATTGGGGGTTTCCTTTTCTCTTACGCGTACTCGCTGTTTACTTTTGCTTTAATCGCCCACTTGATCTTCGAACCTGCATTAGACTTTAGTGGCAGACAACGACTAAAATGTCTTTTAAGGCTAGTTTAGGTGATTGATTGTTATGATCTTTTGACCTTTTTTCTGTTTAAGAGGTATGTGAGCTTTCATACCCTTCTCAACCCAACAACACTGTTCTCCATGACAATCCAAAAGACATTGTTAAAGCACAAATTATTCCAACCCCTAAAATTTTAATAAAATTTTATTTCCAAATGCATATTAGCTTTTATTCCTCAGGTGTTAGACCAAGAAAACATGAACACACAATTAAGAAAGGAAAATGAAATTTTAAGAGTTGAATACCCATTTTATAATCAGGCGACTTATATATTTTTAAGTTTTTTTTTTTATTTTATTTTTTAAAAAATAAAACAAAGTAAATTATATAAAATTTATTTTAAAAAAATTAGAATAAATATTTTAAAAATTATAAATCACAAGATTTTAGTTTTGAGTGATATGTGTCAAAATTATAATTAGAGTTGACGTGTGAACCATTAACTTTGAGATTAAAATTTTAAGAGAATGATTTCTTTGACAAAAATATAAACTCGAATAACTCTATGATCAGATTTGAAAAATCGAATAAATTTGTTAAAAAGGGTCAAAACTTAGAGACTAAATGTATACTTAACCCAATTTAAATGAAATAATGAGTAAAAGTACGGCTTCAACTCAGGGTCACAGCTATGATAATATGTTAAATCAACACCTATCCTAAAAACTCGAGCCAATAAAACTATTTAAATCAGCAACCATCCAAAAAATTTGAGCAAATAAAAAGAGGAGGATTTATTTTCGTAAATTATATTATCCAACAGAGAGTGGACCAAAATATATCAATCCTATATGCTCAATTACTGAGGAAATCAATATTCACGTGGAGTTGATGTTGGCTTTTATTCACAATCAATATTTTGATGATTTCAATAAATGGATTAAGTTTAAAAAATGGACATCTTCAAAGACAAAGACACATTTTATCAAAGAGTCAAAGACAAGAAATTGAAGATCAAAGAAGATGCAAGAGCTCAAAAGTGAAGATTCAAGACCGCCCTTGTATCTTAGTTTCACTTTTGACAAACTTTGACAAAGATTTTGCATATTTTTCAAACCGTGCATAAATCTTCTAATCACAAGTTTCACAACTAAAATACACTTTAAATGTTTTCAAATCATCCCTATATAAACTCCCAATCATTGGTTATACTTTGGAAAAATGATTTTTGAAATTAGGATTTCAAAAATGACAAAAATAAGTTTTTTTAATTATAGCGAATCGACTCTACATGAAGCGGTCGACTGGCTGTAGCGGATGATGAAAATGATTTATATGACAGAACAATAGGACAAAAATTTGACAGCATTCAAATTTTATGACCGTTGAGCAAGACTAGTTGAAGCGGTTACACGGTCGGTCTAATCTAACAATAAAATTCTTAACGGCTAGAAACGGCTAATTTTTATATGTGGACTATATAAAAACCTTTCTAATGTCAACAAACAAGAGAGAACGACCACATATAATTTCTATAGCTTGAGAAAGATCTTAAACCTTCCTATTTCATATTTCTCATATTATTCACACAAATTACACTTTCACATCCTTATCATTGTGTAAATCAAAAGAGATAGAACTTTTCCATTTTCATATCCACTTTTTGAGAGAGTTTAATTCTTGTGTCTTTTTATCTAAAATAGTGATTACTTTAGCAAGATTGTTCACTAAATAAGAAGCTTAGAGAGTTATATCTCAAACTTAGTTGGGTTGTGAGTGGTGAGCCCGAAAATTCACTTGAGTGTGAATGTTGAGCCTGAAAGCACTTGTAAGTTTCTTCCACTTGAAGCTAGAGTGTACACTATTTGGAAGATAGTGGAAAAACAAGGCTCGGTAAAAAGAGCTTGAGGGGTGGATGTAGGCGGATTGGCCGAATCACCTAAAATCTCGTATTTGTTTCTCTAACCTTATTTTTACGCTTTTAGTATTATTTACTTATAACATCAATACTTGTTTATTACTTGTATTAAATTATTTTACTTTGCAAACACGTTTTTAGGGATTAAAAGTAAAAAAGTTTAAAATATCAATTCACCTCTCTCTGGATTGCCTTAATTCTAGAATTTACAGTTGAAACATTCCCACTTTCTAGGGTTGAAACTCTTTATTGCACATTTAAACCAATAATCAAATAAGATGCGCAAAAAAGTTTTCCTTGTCAAACCAAAATGCTATCGAACCAAAATACTATGTAAGATGACACTATAATCGAATTTTTAACCTCCTTTCACTCTTTTTTGTCATCATTCAGTATAAAGAGCAAAAACCATTTAGTAAAAATTTGCCTACCACCCACCAGGAGAACAACACACATATAAAGTTGCTGTGATAGGAAAAGAAATTTCCAAATTGCATGCTTCCTATATTTGAAAAGTTCACTACACCGTTAAAGCACAGTACAGATGTCACCTAGCCGCATATAGATAGTCATTCCCCGAGACATTGTCTAATTCCTCACTCTTCCTGGGAATTCCAACGTATTAAAGAGTTAGACCAAGAAAACACATGAACACACCAACTAAGAAAGGGAAATGAAATTTTAAAGAGTTGAATACCCATTTTAAAATCATGTCTCTTATAATTTTTTTTAGTTTTTTTTTATTTTAAAAATAATAATAAAACAAACTAAATTATATAAAATTATTTTTAAAAACAAAAATTAGAAAAAATTTTAAAATTTTAAAATTTTAAAAATTACAAATTTACAAGATTTTAGTTTTAAGTTACACATGTTAAAATTATAATTAGAGGTGACATGTGAACCATTAACTTTGAGATTAAAATTTTAAAAGAACAATTTCTTTGACAAATATTATAAACTCAAATATCTCTATGATTAATTTGAAAATCGAAGTAAGATTTGTTAAAAGGGGTCAAAAATTAGAGACTAAATGTATATTTAACCCATTTTAAATGAAATATGAGTAGAATGGTGAAAAAAAGAGTATGATTTGTGAAAAAAAGTGAAGAGAAGGTGAAAAAATAAAAAAGTTTATGAAATTAGTGAAAAAGTGAAAAAATTAATGAGAGTCGGTGAAAAAGTGAAGAGAGAAAATTTTTATAATGATAATAAAATTTTAGAGCCAATAATACTATGTTAAATCAGCACCTATCCAAAAAAACTTGAGCCAATAATACTATGTTAAATCAGCAACCATCCAAAACATTTGAGCCAATAAAAAGAGGAGGATTTATTTTATTTCTGTAAATTATATTATCCAACAGAGAGGAACCAAAATATACCGATCTTATATGCTCTATTACATGAGGAAAGTAATATTCACGCGGAGTTGAAATTCCCACTTTCTAGGGTTGAAACTCTATTGCACATTTAAACCAATAATCAAATAAGATGCGCAAAAAAGTTTTCCTTATCAAACCAAAATACTACTATGTAAGATGACACTATAATCGAATATTTTAACCTTCTTTTACCCTTTTTTGTCATCATTCAATATAAAGAGCAAAGACCATTCAGCAAAAATTTGCCTACCACCCACCAGGAGAACAACATACATATAAAGTTGCTGTGATAGGAAAAGAAATTTCCAAATTGCATGCTTCCTATATTTGAAAGGTTCACTACACCATTAAAGCACAGTACAGATGTCACCTAGCCGCAAATATATAGTCATTCCCCGAGACATTGCCCAATTCCTCACTCTGCCTGGGAATTCCAACATATTTACAAACTGGCTCACCAGAAGGAAGAAAGTCCCTAGACCTAACGGCAGCCCAGCCTTTAGTCTCCGAGCGATAGACCTGTTCAATGAAACTTGATTTATCATCATCTGTAATAAAACCTATATATCACAAAAGCCTTGCTATTCAATTCCGGCAACATCACCTCAAGGCAGTACTTCATTCCCTTCTGAGATGTACTCTTGAGGCAAATAGGTCCACAGCCACATCTTGGACCACATTCGATCACAACATCCCTTGGTTCAACTAATCTGAGAATGGAAATGCCAAAATACTAAAAAGTATTCAAGATAAACAAACAAAGCTCACTCATAAGATAAAGACAGATAAATCTCAAATAGATACATCAGGAACTTGACCAAACTCTGAAGAAAAAGTGATAAAACACTTGTGTCATTGATATCAAACAAAAGATACAAATCTCACCTGCCACCATCTTGGCATACATATAGGAAATCATTGTCATTAAGTTGAGTGCAATAACACTTCTCAGCATTAGTACATTTTCCCTTTCAATTGCATCCAGGAGCATTTGGAGGCATAACTACATTGTGTCGAAAGTACATCCAGGAGCATTCTCAACTTGAATAGAATTGACATATTTAAAACCTACAATTGTGTCGAAAGTAATGGCATTCATGATAGGGCACTTCAAATGGTCTACCAGCAAAGCCAAACAAAGAAAAGGAAAGGATGTATTTATCCATGTCAGCAACAGGCAAAAACGAAACTTCAATATCAGTAACAGCAATGCAGAAGGTGACGACAAGTGACCATAAATTATGTTGTCATTTGTCATTAAAGGAACAGAAACTACAAATAGTGTCATCCAATGGAGTAAACTTTCTGAATAAGCATATAATTACATATAGCTAGTACTTTCCTTCATAGCGTTCTGCTTGTAATTAAACATAAACCGCTATACAAAGTACAATGGATGGGAATTTACCTGAGGGTGCAACAGGAGAAACATCACATACATTGTAGCAATATAAATATATTTTCTTGACCACCGCAGATGTTCTCACATACCAATATAGGAAAATAGCCGGCTTCAGCTCAATGAACTACGAATAACATATTCTGCAGTAGTTTTTTTCTAATAAGATTCTATTGAAAAACAAATGGCTGTAACCCAAGCACGAGGAATTCTTTTTTCACTAATGTGGTAGCTTACAGAATTTATACCCTTCTAGCTCGGAATGGCCTTTAGAGCCTTGCTGCCCAGCAAAATTTACCTGATTTAAGAAGTGAAACCAAAAGTGAAAATCGTAATACCATGAGCAACAAAGAGTCTGGTGACATCAACTTAAAGACCAGAAAAGACGAAGTACTTAAAATATGACTTCAATGCACCCCAGAAATCCATCAATAAACATTCAGCTGAAAAAGCCTCCAAAATAAGAGTCAAACACAAAATTGTACAAAATTCTATTATTCAATTACCAGAAGAGCAAGTCTATGTTGCACTCGCTAAGATGAGAAGTGGTTCAGACATGCTAACATAAATAAGTACTTGAAAACAGAACATGGACACCGGAAGAATTCCACAAAATCGTTGTACTCCAAATGATCTATTGTTAAGGTTACAGTATCCACTCCCTCCCAGAGCAAGCAAGCAGGGTGTTCGCTTCCAAATCATTATCTGCATGTGGAGTATCAGACACGTTCCCATCAATTATTAGAGAGGTTTCTTTTGAAGTGCGTTTTAAGATGAAAAAGTCTACTAGTTCAATTTCAATCAACTATCGGCAACATTAGAATCTGCTATCAAATGTGATTTCCATATAAGAGTCACCATCTCCCCACAACCATGTACTGAGTTGTATAGAAGTGCAAATAATTCCATAAATGTAAATCAAAGTGCTTACACATCATTCCGTGTCCTGAAATATAGTTTCCAACATAGGCCTGGTATGTGACCAATATGGGCTGTTCTTCCATTTGCTTTAAATGGTACTTGAGAACAATAAATTCAGGAATACTACTCTCTCTGAAAGTGATCAACCTGGCAGATAACAAAGAAGAAAGAATGCAAATTAGACAGTTGATCAGCATCAGACTATGATAAGAAAGTAATCAGTAAACAAAGTAATTTAGCAGAAACAAATGAAGAGAAGATATAGTCTGCCTACACGACATTAAGGAACCTAATAGCGATTGAGTAATAGACCTATTATCTATTTGGAAGGAAAGCCACAGTGACTACATCCTTAATAGTATGTAAGAGTACAAAAGAAAAAAGAAACTAAAACAGTGAGGGGAGCATAACTC
Source organism: Morella rubra (assembly GCA_003952965.2). NCBI lineage: Eukaryota > Viridiplantae > Streptophyta > Magnoliopsida > Fagales > Myricaceae > Morella > Morella rubra. Next base: position 31,473,177 of record CM025855.1, read on the forward strand.
AGGAAAAGAGAATAGGTCGAAGCAAGATTTCTTCGAAAACACTTCATATGAATAACAAACCTTAAGAACTGTTCTCGTTTCTGACCTTGAATAAAAAACCAGACATACTCCAATAGAGCCCCACCTAAAGGAAGATGCATGGACAACACCAAAAAGATATTTCAACTGAAAGACTGATAGAAAAAAAGGATAAACGACTAATTAAAATGGTATTTTCAGAATCTAGAGATTACAAAGCAATGGGCTAGAAGGATTCCCAGTAACATTTAGAGTATGAAACAAGCTCGAATATGGATATTGAAAAAGATATAAACACACTGTAGTACACAAAATCCATCGTAAGTGTAGACTACCTTTCTTAACAACTTAAGCTTTTGAGATAAGTGGTAGTTTAACACTATGTTCTATCTTGTACAAACCATCATAAGTGTAGACTTTGAGAGTATTACTGCTAGCACATTTATGGCCACAGATTACTATAACAGGTACATCTTGATCCATGTTGTTCTGCAAATACGAAAGAATATGGCACATTAAATGATAGATGCATGCATTTACAAGTACTTAAACAACAGGAACAAACTCAGCTGTGTAGTCATTAAATTTTTAACTCTACTTTCTATCTAGGAAACAAAATTATCTGTTTAAATATCTGAAGAATAAAACTCAGAATGGCAAGTTTAAGTATAAGAACTACTCATGTAATAAAAAATTTAAATTCAAATAACCAAAAAAGTGAAAAGAATAAACCATATTTTCGTAGTACACACCTTAAGAGCTAAATTACCACAACACATGACTTGATCTTTCATTTGACATTTATAGCCAAGTAAATCGTTTCCACCATGAGGTATATACACTACTTCTTCAGAATTATCATCATCATCTTCATATTTCCCAGACAAGACAATGAATACAGCAAGTGGCAAAGTAAAGATCCTGTACTTCATCTGCAAGAATCCAAGAGTAATATTTCAGGAAAACTAAAGTTCTGGTCTTACAATGCATCGCAGCTACAAAATTAAATTTCCAAGGAGCAACTCAATAACAAATTGTGAAAGCCACTCACCACCACGGTGTCATACCTATAGCTACTACTATAAAATACTTATTGTACGCAAACAATTAACAAGATCATTAACTGGTTTTGGAGTTATTCTCCACGATGAGCTAAACCGTGCTTCAGATTCAACACATGCTTGGGAACTCTATCACTGAACTATACTGTTAGATGCCTTTTAACTTTTTTTCCTGACAAACTTTACTAATCATCTTCAAAATTCTTAATCAAATTGCAGATGCAGTACCATTTTGCAAGATTCTCAAATATAATCAATTCCACTCAATCAGTGTCCATGAAGACCTACAGCCATCATTTCAGCCCTTGAAGAAAATTTCTGACCAAAGTCGATACTTGCGTTGTTAAAAATTAGAACAAAAATTATGCTTAAAATGTTTAAAAAATTCCATCTATTGATGTAATTCATAAAAAACCAGCTAGCAAATATCTACTCCCCAACAGACAACTGAACTTACGAACCCGGTAGATGACCTATTTTCTTAGAGAATAAAATTTTATTTGAATTCACCATCTGCCATAAGTCAAAATGCAAAAGTAAGGAAAATGAAGTAACAAAATAGATCGGAGTTACTGTAGACTGCATTAAAACAAAGTTGCTATAAATGTTCCGAGATGGGAAAGAAAGGAAGTTGCTTACCAGATTCAATAGATTTTTCATTGCAAGCAAGTTACTACTCTTAAATGTTTTATTGAGGCTAGAAATAAAGACATCCAAAAAGTTAGCAACATGAGCGTGTGATGTGCTTGATCGATTCATTAACTTTTCTCAGAGGTTCCCAATGTTCATATTTAGAGAGAAGGAGACAGAACTTGCTGTCAGTTTTTCTTCAGGTTAGTTCTTCATTTCCATAATGGCATCAAGTTCCCTATTATGCAATAAATTCAGGAGAACAAAAAGTACCAATAATATAATGGGAACAAGAAAATGCTTTTGCCTACGTGGGCAGATACCCATGAACAAAAGTTTTCCTTGTCTTCCCTCCATGAGTTTTAAATCAATTCCTAGGATGAACTGCCTTTTTTGTTCACCACCCACCAAACTAACACAAAGCACATGGCAAAGTTTACTTCAACCCTTTGCTTAAAGATACTTTGGCAATATTGTATGAACACACCAGGAATTTGAAAGTGCCCGACAATTACTACTCTAGGATGCAGTTAGATATCACCATTTGCAAGTCTAAATGCTCTATGCCAAATAACAGGGTCAATATGAGTTAAGCATTATTCTTGAATTTATTTGGAAATATGTCATTGATGCTTGGCCATCAAACAAACTAAAAGCAGCACAAAGAGCAAGTCATTTTCGTTGACTACCTAACCATGTTTCTTCAATGACCAAGGCTGACCATTTTCTCCTAAATGCTGTATAGGTACAAGAATTCACCAAGATAAAAGTGCTTAAAGACATTTAAATATCTAGTGCATACATATTTATGCAGCACAAAATCACTAGGAAAGATACTGTCCTGGAGTGATTTACAGTTTTCCACAGATAGGATGAATTGAGAAATTGAAAAGAACTAGCATCAAAATTATAATAAAGACAACCGTAAAAAACACTAGTATGGGGCCAAGAAGGGATATAAATTAACGACTGACAACTATTAATTAGACTTCAGCAATTATCTCAAGTGCTAACGAGTGTTTCACATGAAGGATAATGTAGAAAGGATGGATCTAGGTTGCTAGGCTTTTTGCAAAAGCCTCAAACCACATACACAGGTGAAGAACTAAAGCCTCTGAGTAACAGATTTTAAGCTATCCCATATAAAAGTCATATGGACATGGATGCATCAATGGCGTGACTAGCCAATTTTTGTTTCAAGGATCGAACCACACAGAGAAATGAAGTAGAATTAAAGCCCAGTAAAATAGGCTGTGGCTGTAGAACTTCAACTTCAAATTTTGTGTTAATCCTATTTGCTCAGAAAAAGAAAGATATTGTGTTACTCCGAACCTATCAATTTCAGTCTTAGAAACGCATTGGACGTGACTCACGTGAGAGATCCAAAACTCCAAGACTACCAATATCAAAGCTATATTTAAAAGAACAAATCTTTTTATCGTAGAAACACAGAGAAGAAATTAAGTTCTAGATTCTCGCTCATTTTCTGAACCATTATAATACTGCGTATCATTATCCTTAGATTTCTTGCATCTCTTCTCCTCTTCCTGTGCACAAGCACTGACAGACTACGTAAAATGAAAAATCGTTGACTCATATTATTAAAGTAGACAAACAGAGCTGTGTTTTGCCTTGATCTGCACATGTGAAGGCAATTTCACCACAAGAACATACATAAACACAGAAGATACACACACAGACACGCATAAAATGTGTCGAGAACCTTCAATGTCCTTTTCACCCTTGCAGTGCTTTTACTCAAGCCATCGACTAGAGCACTACCACTGTTATGACCCAAACCCGCATCGCTTCTACAAACAATGTCCTCCACAAACACCACTTTAGCCTTCTTCTCGCGAGCTTCAGCGCTAAGGCCACTTGATGACCTCTTTCTCTTACAACCATAGAAAGACTTTTGATCATCGGGTATCTTCTGAAGCCTCGGACTAACCCTTAGCTGTAAAGTTTGCAGTCTTGGCCCAACTCGCAACGAGTCCAGAGATTGCTGAGAAACCCAGTTCACCCAATAGTACATTAGCATTAGCATGCCACCGTTTCAAGTCTAGAAATTAACTTGGTGGTGCATGTGCCATTGAATTTGTTGAAATTTGTAATCTTAACTATCCATCTGACCATCTAAGATTGAATCCCTTTTCCTCTTTGGATACTTTTGACACATTATGCAACATTCTTCCTCGCCGTCATATCATCCCCGGGATCTATTAACGCAGCCAGTGATTATGAAGAATATCGGCATATCACAACCAGCATTCAGAAGATTTCCAGGTTAATCTGACTTTGGATAAGGAAGGAAGAACAAACCCCGATTGGTTAGAAAAAGGTTCACAAATGAACATTTATCTGGCCGAGTTGAATAGCAAAAGATAACAGTTGGCTACTCATAATAATTTTCACGAAAATGTTACATCTTATGCGCGACACGTGGCCACGAGATGCACTGCTTGACTTTTACGTTTAGCCCTGCAGTCTACTGGTTGGGAGCTGCTCGGAGGCTAGGGACGTGCTCGGATCGAAAAATTACTGAAAGAAAAAAAAAATCGAGGAAACAATCCCTGATCGCCTCCACTACCAATTACGCGCACAATCAAAAATCTCAAAAAAAAAGGAAGAAGGAATCCATAACAATAAAAGCAAAGAATACTGGATCAATTGTTCAATCAGCGTTAGAAAAATCAGTGAAAGTTGTTTATTCTCTGACAAAATTTAGAGACAGAAAATCATAACTGTCACCAGAGGAACAAGCGTGCAGGGCACCGTCTAAAGCAAGAAACTTGCAGGAGCCTGGGGTTTTATTAAATACGAGACGAAGGTGGACTCAAAAAGGATAGTTTGAAAGGGCGGCGGGAGCAGCAGGAAGAGAAGAAGAGGTTGTCAAAGACTCAAAGGATACGAGCGCCTTTGCGTGGGTCCTGTTTAATTCGTTATATTATATATTGATTCTCACTCTATAGATTATTAGGCTTTGCTGTCAACATTAATTCCGCATTTATTAAAATCATCCGTGCAAAAACATTTTAGGTTAGTATTTTGAACCATTCACTCTGGGAAAAGAAATTGTAGATTACTGTTTCTATTTCTCACGCAAATGGACCGTGTAATAAACTGAACTGCACTCTTATAATGACTCTACAGAACTTTTAATAATAATCTTTACTAGTCCTCTGACTTTGTACAAAAACTCCTAAAAGTAAGGCCGAATACTATTGGGTCGAAATCGATCGGGCCAACCCAAACCGGCCTAAAGCTGACTAGGTCAGGCATTTTGGGTTAGTCCAGTTTGGCGGTCGGCCCAAAATTTATGTAGAATTGACTAGGCCGAACCGAATCGAAGGTATATAGGAAATTTCAATTATTTTTTTATTAAGTGGGCCCCCCAACCCTAAATTCCCCTTTTTCCCCCTTATGCCTTATTCGTCTCCCCTTTCTTTCCCCATTTTTCTAAAATTGAAACCTTAGTCGCCGCAACTCTCTCTCTCTTTCTCAATCTCTCTCTCGCTCTCTCTCTCTCTCGATGTTGATGGTTGGATTATTGATATTGGCTGGATTGGTTGATTGTGGATTTTGTTGGTGGTTGATTTGTAATTGTTGTTGGTGGCTGAATTTTCATTCTGATTTGAGCATTGGGACCGATCGAAGCCAATGTCGTCGGTCCGATCAATGGTGAGACCCCTTGGCACGGTTGTCAATTCCTATTTTCATCAACCGAACCACGGTAGAGGCTGAAAATTGAGTCAAGGGGTCGGTTTTCACCCCTTCCTAAAAGTTGTCTTATATTTGCCTACCAGGATTCTCAACAATCTTAAGCATGACTCGTATTAAGTTGCGTTTGCTGAATGGTGGTGATTTTTTTCCCCTTTTCTTTTGTCAACCGGCAATCTAAAGTTTATACCCATAAGCTGGTGGTGACTTTAGACATGGACAGACGGGACAGAGCCAAATACAAAAATGTAGCAATGGTCAGGAACAAGTCCCAGTACAAGTATGGAAGACGAACCAACGGCCCAACACCAAACAAAAGCTAAAGAGGCCCGGAACATGTTTTTCTTCCTCAATAGACGACAATGTTAAAAGGCCAATAAAGATGGCGGGTGCAATTGAATTAATACAAATAAATATTAAATTTACAAAGTCAGATGCCAGGTGTAAAAAAATTCGAAATGAGCTTATCCTCACCAACTTGCCAAGAAGAAATGGTACTATACATAGACACTATTCACTGTTTCAAACCCTTCATGTTGAGGGCCAGGTGCCAACATTGACTTGGGCATTTTAGCTTAATTAGGCGGTTTCCTCGTTGGAACAGCGGAGCTTCCCAAATCATTGGTCATATAAAATAGAACAGTAAACTACACGCTTTAATTTGAAACATGGTACAACTATATAGAGATGTCAGATGTGAGTTAATGGTGGGGAGAGTGTAGATAATACACGTGAAAGAAAACATATAGGCAGAATCTCTAGGGTGGCTCATCGGATAGGAACAAGACCCTGCAAACATCTATCATTACTCCCCACATGTTCCTCCCGATCATTCTCTTTATTTTATTTGCTTTTCGCAGAATTCTTTAGTCCCTTACTTCCTGCTGACTGTCATGTTCCTCGTAGTCCAGACAACACTTTTTACTGTTCCGATTTACGGGAATTCGAAGAGCTGGCCAATGGCAATCGGAGGTTCTTATTATAAAGTCTGCGCCCAGCCTCCAGGTTGGCCAAAGCTCTGTAATGCCCGCCTACTTCCCGGGCATCTACTTTTCCAATTTCAAAATTTGTACGGTACTCATTTTCTGCTGTCCTGTTTTTGTTTTCCTCTTTAACTTATTTTTATGAAGGAAAAAAAAAAAAAGGTACTGTCCATGATATAAATGACTAATCAATAAGTAAGATCTTTTTATGGCGATTGACATGTATTCTCAAGTGGTATTACACAAACTGGAAATCATAACATTTTTAGCTATTAATAAGAGACTCGTTTGTAAGTGATAAAGTTCGAACTCTCACTTTTTGATATATAGTACATCCAAATTGTTTGTACGTCCTTTGCAATCACTGAATTAGCATTTTTGGGAATTATCCATGATATAATTGGTTGAATTTAATTAAAAATTAGGCGTATTTATGGGCCAAAATCACAATTAGACTCGAAGGTCAGTTTTCAATAGACTTCTTATTAATTAACTTATATGAAAATTATAAAGTGATCATCACTTTTAGTTCATAAAATTTACATCAAATTGTTAATAAAATGTTTAAAGTATCAAAGTCATTACATTTAGCTCTAAAATTATCAAAATTCATCAACCTCGCCCTCTTATAGAATGCAGTCGCCTTCATTGTGCCACTTAACTTATTTTCTGCATATCTCATTCATCGAATCTTATGATAAGGCGAACATTGTTGCATTTTGATAATTTTTTAACTAAATGTGATGACTGTTATAATCTTAATAATTTTTTGATATTTTGATGTAAATTTAAGTACTAAAAGTAATGTTTCCTCAAAATTATATGAACTTTCATGAATTTCTAAACAAGTGTGATGATAGTTTCTTATGTTATTTTATATAGTTTTCATGAATTAAGGAGCTTTGATTTAAGTGATGTTAGGTTACTCAAAAAATACAAATTTTTTGGTTAAAATCTTTAAATACAAAAAAAAAAAATTACAATCCAACATAAAAAGTTTTTAAAAATTCAACATAAATTCCAATAAGATTTTTACATACATTTTAATAATTTTTCAAAAGAAAAAATCTATTAAATATTATATTTCTATACTTTACCAAACTTCAATATTTTGTTATTAAAAATGTTGATCAAATCATTCCTACAAATTTTACCAACTCTAATAAAAAAAAAACTCCGATCCAACGAGATATGAACTAAAAAAAATCCAAGAACGTTTTCGAATCAAAGATCACCCTAGAAATGAAGCCGCATACGTGTCTTTCATGAAACGCGGGTGTCCAATCCTCTCTGTAGTGGATTAAACGGCCTTTAATGTACGTCTGTCGTCTGGGAAATTATATATATATATAAAGCTGGTGTGTCACTTTCGAGGAGGAATAGAAAAATAGTAAAGCTTGCGTACACGCAGTGCAGTTGTCAGTTATCGCAATGGGAGGCAAAACTAACATCACGCTATTAGAAAGACGACGAACCAGGTACTCCTCCCGTATACGCGGTAGTGGTAATATCATGCTTGTCAATTGAAAATTTCTTTAAAAAAATTGAAAATTTTAGATACAGTGAAAAAAATTTGTGAAATATGAGAGGAGAGAGGAGAGGGAGGAGATAGTGATTGAATTTTTTATATTTATTTTGATGAAAATATATAATTTGATGCATATAAAGATTACATAGATTATAAGAAGTTTTTTTTAATATATATATTTTTATAATATTTTAAAATTTAAAGTGAGAATAACATTGTCAAAATATAAGCATAAGTCAGGGATAAAAATGTCAACTCAAAAATATTTATGAAAATTTTGTGTTAAAAATTTTTATACTTCGTCATGTTTGCTTAATAGAAAATTTGGAACATAAAAGTTTTTGAAAATTTTAAATTGGCAAACATGACATGAAACAAGCAATTATATTTACTTAACATGAAGAACAGCGCGCGCGCGCGCGCACACACAACATATATATATATAAACTTCAATCAACGATACCTTAATTTGAAGCTATTTTCTCATATCGAATTAGATCGCTTAATGACAGTGAGATGGCCCACGTGCGTAACCATCCAACACAAAAAAGACCCTTTACGTGCCCTTTTCCCTGTATCCCCAGGCCTCAACGGTTTCCTCGATAAGGATGTGGTTACTTAGCCATAAAGACAAATTATCGAGTGTTTTTATTGTACTCTAATTCACTCTTAAGAAGAAATTATCTAATGAATTCTAATAGATCATTGGATGGATGACAGCACATTAATAAATAAATTCAATAATTTATATTAGAATGTCTAAAAAAATACAAAAAAAACTTTGAACGGGACGTTAATTTTAATATAAACCATTATATGGATTCATTAATGTGCTGTCATCCATCCAATGATCTATTAGGACCCGATAATCTTCCTTTTAAGAGGGAATTCCAATCCGTTTTTATCAGTAAGCTGCAGAGAAAAATTAAAAATTTCAATCATAAAATTTCAATAATTTATTAATACGTTGGCAATTCTTATTAAAACTTATTAATATTGAAATTTTAGAATAGAAAAAATTCTCAAAACTATTTGCATTCCAATATTAGAGTGAAAAGCCATTGTAGGCGTGACACTAGGACCGAATTTCTTTGACAAGATACACGAGATGAGTGCATATATTTTCATTAATTACTTATTAAATAATAAGAATTTTAGTGTATACATCTTGATAAAAATGTTAACACCCATAGCTTAACATCTCAGCAGATGTCATTGAGTCATTCATCGAATTAATGAAAAAAATGATATGTTAAACTATAACCTAATAGATTCAGAATAGTTCGATCCTATTAGGTTGATATTTGTAAACTAAAATTTTGATAATAATAACAATAATAAAATAATTTCTTTTTTTTTTAAACCGATTTTCATTTTGTGATCATTTTTCACACACATATACGGGAACTGTCCGCTGGACCGATCCGACTTGAGATACAACGAGTTGCCCCAAAGTAGGGCTATCATTTCTCTTTTGTCTGAAATCGCCACGTATCATCCATTATGATTGCTGCTCCGTAGTCAGGTCAGCAAAAATTACCATATCCAGTCCGTACAGACAGCGTCCTCTGCCAAACATTATCTGTCGCGTGGCAAAAAAAATAATCTTAAAAACCATTTTGCCTCTCCACCACAATTCTCAAATGCTATTTGTCTCCGTGCACCACTGGATTATTTCCCCGCGATAACTGATAACAGTAACAATTTAAACACCGCACGGATCAAAAAAAAAAAAAAAGGAAAGAAAGAACACCGCACGTATTTCCAGACCCCACTAATCTAATAAGATTCCAAAATGGTATGCAGAAAACCCCTGAGCTATTTTCGTCCTAACAAGCTAGTTTCAGATATAGACCATTACCTAAACCACGACCTTACCTGTGTACCTAAAAGTAATAACCGTTTCAATAACTCAATCATATCGGTGAAGGGTATTCCCGTCATTGCGTTCTCATAACCAATCAACTGCCCCGCTCGACGCAGCCAGCGTGGCACGAGACAGGGGGTTTATATCAGAAAACACAGCGAGTTCTTCCCCGTTTGCCTTTACCGACCGAACAACGGATTCGGGTTTAACGTCGTTAAACAGTTAACGGCGACCAGTATCTCCAATACCACCGTCCATTTTTCATTCTCCGTTAGCTCACAGACCAAGAGGTCCAAATTCTCTCTCTTACTCTCTGGCGAGCGATCGGAATCTCGCCGGAGAATCTCACTGGATAACGTGGAAACTCCATAGATTGCTACGAAAGCTTCTGAAACTCCAGAGGAGCTGAAGAAAAGAGAAGGAGAAGGAGAAAGAGAACTTGTGCTTGTGAGGGAATATGATCTTATAAAAAAATAGTTCGAAAACTAAGGGGGGAGGTGGGGGATGGTGGTTAACGTGCAATGCAGGGAAAAAAGGCATCAAAGCTTTGGAGGATCTTACACGGCACAGATAGCTAGATGATCCCCTTCTTCAATCCCCTTACCTTATGCCGTAATTTATTCGATTTCTCTGTCTCATTCCCACCTCGTTTTTATAATCTTCGCCTATGTTCCTTCCCTTAATATGTGTATATATATATCTTCGCCCTCAATTTTTGTCGGCTCCAATTGCGATTTGGAAAACATTTTCTCTAGCTCTTGAATTATCGTCGCAGTTTGATGCGTTTAGGTATAAACCTCTTTTCTGATTCCTTTGATCGGTGCACCTTGGAGTTCAACCACTAGATTCTGATTCGAGCCTCGGCAAGTTGTGGAGGTAAACTGTGCCATCGGATGCTGAATTTTGAGAATTTCTTCTTCATTTTGGACAATAATTTCACTCTCTGCTTTTGATCTTGTTAATCCTCCTCGAAATGATGAAGAATTTTGCGATGAGTTAGTTGCATATTTTATGACTCACAATTTCTGCTTAAATAGTCTCTTTCTATTTGATATAATTGTATGACTTATATCCGAGATATTAGGCTGATCCAAGTTAGTACGTTATTACTTTTATAATTTTCCTTTTTGTTAACGTACAAATATTTTAGCTGTGCTTCTATTTGAATGTCTTTCTGTTAGCATCATGTCTTAATTGGTGAACGAGTGTATCTACTGCGCAAATTTTTCTTTCCGTTGCCCGGTTCTTTTGCTGGAGGGAAAATATAGAATAATATATAGAGGTATCAATGTGGTTGTCGGCAAAGGACCTGGAAATTTTCTTTTGAATGCATTTCTTATTTGGAAGGGTTTTACATTCTTAGGGTATTGCAATGCCATCTGAGACAATGGACCTACCTGGTTTGTCATCATCATCCTCATACTTCTCCGATGATACACGTTTTCCCAATGAGGTACTGAACTGGAGGTTTGCTTTTATGTTCCAATTTTGTCTTAGTTTTTCTGCTGTTATCGTAATTCCTTTTAATGTAGTCTAAGCAGGATTGGTGCACCAATATAGTATGTAATTGAGTATCTTAAAGTCTTGACGTCTCCTTTCCGGTTGAGTAGGTGTTCCTATCATTCTTAATATTTTTTTTCCCATTTATATCTTTGCAGAGACAGTTTGGTTTTCGGAAGTTGGATAACATGCATGGTGGCTTTGGTGAGTACCATTAATCAGAAAATGAAGGTCTTTCTGTACTAGGTCCTTAAAAAGAATCGCTATGTCATTTTCATCACAGTTGTTTAACAATTTTTGGTATGAAGCACAGCTTCTCAATTTAATTTTTGGTGGACTTTGGTGGTCATATAATAACCAAAATGTTGTTGAACTTGAGAGACTAATTAAAAACATATCCTTGTAGATACTAGATAACACTCGTCTCTCCTCTGTTATAATCAAATCAGGAAGACACCTTTGCTATATTGGTCTTAATGAAAGCATGAATATACTACTTCTAATTCTCCACATTCATATAGAATGTGTTGTGTAGCTTCAAGAAGGGAAGGGTGGTATCATCCTTCTGGTATGAATGTTGTTAGAGGTGCGTATGATGCGGAAGTGTCAAAATGGCAAATAAAATTAAGAAGTTTGAAGTCTCGGAAATCTAGAGAAAACAGGCCTACATAATGTCCCTTTTAATGGTTACAACTTTTGATAAAGGTGTGATATTGATTGTTGATGTTATTTAACAGAATAGCATGCGAAATTTGTATGTATATCTATAATGGCTATCATTCCCAGTATACGGTTTCAGTAACTTCAGAGGCAAGATTTTTAAATATATTAAATACCACTTTCAATCTTTTGGATTCATGTGTTCCATTACGTAACACATGTTGGGGTAGGGGAATATGAAGGAAGCGTGAATCGTTTGCCTTTGAAGTATGTTTCCTTACAATTCTCATGTCGTGTTGCTTTTCTTGGTTAAAGAACTTCCATGGACCATGGTAGCACAAAAAAACGTGCTTTCGATAACTTTTTTTTGTCACTGCGTGGAAATTGATGTAGAATTTATCTGTTTGAATGTGCTTTTTTTCGCTTATATGGATTTAATACCTGAGAAGCTGGCTGTTTGGAACATGATATTTGCGAAAAACATGGGATTTCTTCCCTTGGAGAACTTTACTCCTGAAACTTTTGCACAAATCCAGTACATCCTAAAAATACCCTTTTTTTTGCAGTAGTAAATGGCATTCTAAGTTATAACAAACATATTATTTCCAGGAAAAAGGTGCCTAAAGCCTGTGTCATTAAGAATAGGTGTGGTACCCAAGTCCAGTTTGATTGAGAATTTTGGAAGATAGGAGAAGATGATTGCATTTCTGCATCATGAGGTAGACTTCATAAAAATTGCATATGCTTCTCAAGCGTAGCATTTTCCATTCCCAGTAGATTTGAAATGGAGCAGAAATTAGGTTACTATCTAGAGGTTTTGTTGAAAATTGGTAATATTCCAATTACCATAATCCGTACTGATGCATGACTCCATGTGGATGCACATCAATATGTTGGAGCAGACAGGTGATATTACCAAGTTCTTACTGTAAGGAGTCTATATAAACCATATGTAACCTAAATTATTTATAAAGAAAGGTGGCTTCTAATTTTGGGCTAGAGTTCTTTCTTTGATATGGCTTCTAATTTTGCTAAAATTTTCAGGCACACATTTTACCTTCGCCTTCATTGTTTTTGGAAGTCAAGGACACATTTAAAGTTAAGGTTTAGTTGTCATTCAGTTCTTCCATTCTAGGAGTAATAGAAAGAAGTTTGAAAAGAAGATAATCTCTTCTCATATTATTTCATGGGCCAGAACAATGCCCATTCAATTCAGAATAGCTGGAACTGTTCATTAGACTGACTCATTTGCAAGTTCAAAAAGAAATGAGTTTGGGCATTTTTTTTTTCTAGAAAAAAAAGATTTTCTTGGTTATGAAGTGTGCATAAAGAAAATTGTGTTGATGTACTGCTTCTAACTAGGGGAGTGGTCCAATATGATGTTCTCCAATAAAATCGAGGTTTGAATATGACACCTATTTAGATCCACTAGTGAGAGCAACTAAATCCAAATGCAATTAATGAAGTTCTATTATAGGATCAGACTTCTAAGGTTTTTTCTGTCATACAATTCTAATTATCAAACTAATTAAGTACCAGTATCTTTTCCTTAGACTCGGATCGTTTATGCGGGTTTCAAACGTAAAGTTAAATTTGAAGCTATATGTTTTTATTTATGTTCTATCACCTCCAAGTTTTAACTGACAGCTCAGCTTAAGATTGAGTTTGAGTCCTGCTAGTTTTTCAATTAACTCAATCTGTCTAAGACCTTAAGTTTAAACTAGCAATTATAGTCTTTTGAAGCTGTTCACTCCTAGCAGTCAAATCACTATGGTGTACTGAGGATTGTGGCTGAGTTTATAACGGCCAACCTATCTACATTTGTAAGGCTTAAACTTGCCTTTTCCTTAACACATTGCTGTTTTAAAAAGATACTTGTACCCGTCTCCCGAGAGGCAGCTTTAATTAATTCATCACAAAATCATGGTTGCCAAAGTAATATGTGATTTTTTCCGTTTGAAATACCTTGATCTCATGATAGATTCTGCCCTTTTTTTCCACAATGCTTCTCTTCAAATTCCTCTTCATGGATATCTTGGAAAAAGTATTTTCAAAAGTATTTCCACATGCTTTCTTGCGACAGTATTCCGACAGTATTCCGTATCATTGTATGAAGTTCATATGATATATGGTGGCATTTAGACCAAGAATTGATATCAGTCACTGTCAACTTTCTCTGTAATGACTAATTCCTCATCATAATGTGTGTGATAAGAATAGAATAGAAGACAGTCGAGTGTGAATATGTAGGTATGCTTATGTATATGTTTGGACTTTGGATGTTGACATTATTGTGATGTATTGACTTGCAAGCAATGCTCTATATGCAACTAATTTCTCCCAAGTCATAGTATTTCTACGTGATATTTGCCCTTTATTCTAGATTCTTGAGTTTCTTATTTAAGGTCTAAAACTTGCCGTAATTTTGTGAACAGCCAACAGTAATTCGGTCGGTTCATCACCAATGGAGAAACTTACACCAGTGGAAATTCCGACCAGGAAGTCCCTAGAATATCCTGAGCCTTTCCTCATGCGGGACCAGCAAATAAAATTCAACTTGAATAGGAATGTTGTGGGAGCAGGGAGACCATCGAGTCATTCATTGACCATGAATGCACCGCCAGCATCTTATTCTGTAGAAGGCAACAAAGGCGGTATGATGGGTGCTCATTATGAGAGTAGTCTCTTCTCGTGTTCATTGTCGGAATTGTTCAATAGAAAGTGTAAGTCATGCATTTCCCTTCACTGCTTCTATCTTGAACATAACTTTGCATTGAGTTCTAGATTTGGAAACTAGGCTGTATGTTTCATTCAGATATTGCTTGCTGAACCACTAAGTTTATAAAAGTTTAATATGAATTTTCTTGATGCAGTGAGATTATCATCAAACGATGCTCTATATGGCCATTCTGTCGATACTGTTGCCTCCCACTATGATGAAGAGGAACCTTTTGAATCCCTTGAAGAAATTGAGGCCCAAACCATTGGAAACCTCCTACCTGATGATGATGAGTTGCTTTCTGGAGTAACCGATGGGCTTGACTTTATCTTCCAACCAAGTATTGGGGATGATGTGGAGGAGTTAGACCTTTTTAGCAGTGTCGGAGGAATGGATCTGGGAGATGATGGTTCCTGTGCTGGACAAAAGAATTCTGACTTTTCCGGGGGAGTTTCTGATGGCCAGCTAGGGGCATCAAATGGTTCAATAGCTGGTGAACACCCCATGGTGAACACCCTTCCCGGACGTTGTTTGTCAGAAATATAAATAGTAATGTTGAAGACTCCGAGTTGAGGACCCTTTTTGAGGTTTGTGTTTAGCTTTCTTTCTTTCTTTTTTGTTGGTGTTTACTTCGCCCTTCCCGTGTATGTTCGCTCTGGCGTTATTCTTGATTGAATGTTTGAATTTTGTTCTCATATCATGCATGTGCAGCACTATGGAGATATTCGCACACTCTATACAGCTTGCAAGCATCGTGGCTTTGTTATGATCTCGTATTACGATCTTAGAGCTGCCCGAAATGCAATGAAAGCCCTCCAGAACAGACCATTGAGACGCAGGAAGCTTGACATACATTACTCGATCCCAAAGGTGCTTTTTCTGCATTTTCATCTTTCTTTATGCATGTCGTTACTTTCTTCGATCTACATCGTTGTAGTTGTATGTACAGTGGAATGGTGTTATGATTTTCATTAAGTGCATCGGCCGGTAGCTTGGTAATTCATTTTCATGTTCTACTGCTTTGTGCCTTGACTTCTGGCAGGACAATCCTTCAGAAAAAGATGTTAATCAGGGCACACTTGTGGTATTTAACCTGGATTCTTCTGTTTCAAATGATGAACTTCGTCAGATTTTTGGTGCATATGGCGAGATCAAGGAGGTGATTTTGTGACCAGTTTTCACCATGGACTTGAAAATTTATGGGTACTAATGCCTGGTCCATTCTGGGTCATGTATTGCAGATTCGTGAAACCCCCCACAGAAGTCATCACAAGTTTATTGAATTTTATGATGTTAGAGCTGCAGAGGCTGCTCTTCGTGCATTAAACAAGAGTGATATAGCAGGAAAGCGGATTAAGCTCGAACCAAGCCGTCCGGGGGGATCAAGACGGTAGTATTCTCCAAGCACAAAATTTTGCTTTTACTGTTTGTATATTCTTTATTGATTTTTCCTTAATACTTTAGTCCTTGTTGGAATCCCAGTTAACTAGGTGCCAGCAAAAAGGAAAAATGATACTTCTCAATTTAGTGGGCGAGAAAGTTATATAACCACTTATTGTAAGATATGCTTACAGGATTTATGCATGATATCTGAATCTATAATTAGTGTTTGTACTTCTTACTTAACTATGTGCTTTTGTTCATGCTAAGATGACCTTTGCATTATATTATTCATTGCTTTGGATCCATTGCTAAAACTAATTTTTTTGGTCTGTCTTTTGGCTTTTTATTTGTTGCTGCAGTTTGATGCTACAATTCCCTTCAGAGTTGGAGCATGATGAATGTAGCCCTTATCTGGAACAAAGTAGCCCACCCCTGGACTCAAATACTGGCTTCTCTGGTAAAGCAATTTCCAGTATAATTTGTCTCTTCAACTATCAATTTGTGCGCCCCCTAAAATTGTCTCACAAAGACTTGTTGACAGTCTCAGGCCCGCGTGGGGCAATTACATCCAGTGCCATAGATCATGGAACAATTTTGGGAGTGCACTCAGGAATACATGCGCTCTCCGTAGAAACTGCATTTCATCATGCGATCTCTTCTAGTGTTCCGAACAGCTTACCCTCTCTGGTGAGAGTTGAATCAGTTGGCAATCAGCCTGGCCTTACCGAGTCTGGACGTTCACCAGGACAGCTGAAATTTGATATTGGAGGCACTACGTCTTTTCATCCGCATTCACTTCCAGAGTATCATGATGGCTTATCAAATGTTGTTCATCTGAATTCTCCGGGCACCATGACTGGAAACATCAATGCCAGTCCACCAGAAAGATTTGATAACAGGCAGTTGCGAAGAGTAAGCTCGAATGGGCACCCAATCGAACTTAGTGAAGCTGGTAAGTGCAATCGATCTCTGGGTGCATTTTCTTTTTCTTGATGATTGCATTAAATATGTTTCAGTTTCCTAGTTGCATTGATGCCATGTGTTGCTAGTCACTCTATTCGATTTTCATGTTAAGATGAAAAAAGAAAGAATGGTTATTACACGAAATAACAAATAATAGAAGGAACAGTGGTCAACTTGTCTCTGATGACTGTGTTTGTCTATATGGCTTACTTTCTTTCACGACAGTGGATAGATATCTGAGCAGGCTATGTGGTAGTTAATTGCTCGGATAGGTCGTGTGTCCTGTCAAAACCTTTCTCATACTTGTTTTGTGAGTCATGTGGTAGCATTGGATGTGAGGGACTTGACACTCTCACTACGCGTCATATGCGAATGAACCTTTATAAAGCAGTGTCAATATAGACTATACATTTTGGTTGAACTGCTTTTCCAGTTAGAAGGAAATAAAATGCTATTGGTTCGGTTTTATTCCTGTTTGTTGATATGTTGATTGAACTGGTTTTCCTTTTTTCCCAGTTTTTAGATCTGCTGGTAATGGGAGCTGTCCTCTCCCTGGACATCATTACACATGGAACAGCTCATATCACCCTCAGCCTCCAGGCATGATGTGGCCAAACTCGCCATCATTTGTAAATGGTATTTGTGGAGCGCATCCTGCACCGCGATTGCATGGACTTCCCAGAGCACCATCTAATATGCTGAACTCAGTTCTACCTATAACTGGCCACCATGTGGGGTCTGCTCGGGCACCATGACTGGAAACATCAATTTAATTAATTCATCACAAAATCATGGTTGCCAAAGTAATATGTGATTTTTTCCGTTTGAAATACCTTGATCTCATGATAGATTCTGCCCTTTTTTTCCACAATGCTTCTCTTCAAATTCCTCTGCATGGATATCTTGGAAAAAGTATTTTCAAAAGTATTTCCACATGCTTTCTTGCGACAGTATTCCGTCATTGTTGAAGTTCATAGATATATGGTGGCATTTAGACCAAGAAGATATCAGACTGTCAACTTTCTCTGTATGACTCCTCAATAATGTGTGTGATAAGAATAGTGAAGACAGTTGTTATGGGTGCTAATGTATATGTTTGGACTTTGGATGTTGACATTATTTGATGTGACTTGCAAGCAATTGCAACTAATTTCTCAAGTCATAGTATTTCTACGTGATATTTGCCCTTTATTCTAGATTTTGACTTATTTAAGGTCTAAAACTTGCCGTAATTTTGTGAACAGCCAACAGTAATTCGGTCGGTTCATCACCAATGGAGAAACTTACACCAGTGGAAATTCCGACCAGGAAGTCCCTAGAATATCCTGAGCCTTTCCTCATGCGGGACCAGCAAATAAAATTCAACTTGAATAGGAATGTTGTGGGAGCAGGGAGACCATCGAGTCATTCATTGACCATGAATGCACCGCCAGCATCTTATTCTGTAGAAGGCAACAAAGGCGGTATGATGGGTGCTCATTATGAGAGTAGTCTCTTCTCGTGTTCATTGTCGGAATTGTTCAATAGAAAGTGTAAGTCATGCATTTCCCTTCACTGCTTCTATCTTGAACATAACTTTGCATTGAGTTCTAGATTTGGAAACTAGGCTGTATGTTTCATTCAGATATTGCTTGCTGAACCACTAAGTTTATAAAAGTTTAATATGAATTTTCTTGATGCAGTGAGATTATCATCAAACGATGCTCTATATGGCCATTCTGTCGATACTGTTGCCTCCCACTATGATGAAGAGGAACCTTTTGAATCCCTTGAAGAAATTGAGGCCCAAACCATTGGAAACCTCCTACCTGATGATGATGAGTTGCTTTCTGGAGTAACCGATGGGCTTGACTTTATCTTCCAACCAAGTATTGGGGATGATGTGGAGGAGTTAGACCTTTTTAGCAGTGTCGGAGGAATGGATCTGGGAGATGATGGTTCCTGTGCTGGACAAAAGAATTCTGACTTTTCCGGGGGAGTTTCTGATGGCCAGCTAGGGGCATCAAATGGTTCAATAGCTGGTGAACACCCACATGGTGAACACCCTTCCCGGACGTTGTTTGTCAGAAATATAAATAGTAATGTTGAAGACTCCGAGTTGAGGACCCTTTTTGAGGTTTGTGTTTAGCTTTCTTTCTTTCTTTTTTGTTGGTGTTTACTTCACCCTTCCCGTGTATGTTCGCTCTGGCGTTATTCTTGATTGAATGTTTGAATTTTGTTCTCATATCATGCATGTGCAGCACTATGGAGATATTCGCACACTCTATACAGCTTGCAAGCATCGTGGCTTTGTTATGATCTCGTATTACGATCTTAGAGCTGCCCGAAATGCAATGAAAGCCCTCCAGAACAGACCATTGAGACGCAGGAAGCTTGACATACATTACTCGATCCCAAAGGTGCTTTTTCTGCATTTTCATCTTTCTTTATGCATGTCGTTACTTTCTTCGATCTACATCGATGTAGTTGTATGTACAGTGGAATGGTGTTATGATTTTCATTAAGTGCATCGGCCGGTAGCTTGGTAATTCATTTTCATGTTCTACTGCTTTGTGCCTTGACTTCTGGCAGGACAATCCTTCAGAAAAAGATGTTAATCAGGGCACACTTGTGGTATTTAACCTGGATTCTTCTGTTTCAAATGATGAACTTCGTCAGATTTTTGGTGCATATGGCGAGATCAAGGAGGTGATTTTGTGACCAGTTTTCACCATGGACTTGAAAATTTATGGGTACTAATGCCTGGTCCATTCTGGGTCATGTATTGCAGATTCGTGAAACCCCCCACAGAAGTCATCACAAGTTTATTGAATTTTATGATGTTAGAGCTGCAGAGGCTGCTCTTCGTGCATTAAACAAGAGTGATATAGCAGGAAAGCGGATTAAGCTCGAACCAAGCCGTCCGGGGGGATCAAGACGGTAGTATTCTCCAAGCACAAAATTTTGCTTTTACTGTTTGTATATTCTTTATTGATTTTTCCTTAATACTTTAGTCCTTGTTGGAATCCCAGTTAACTAGGTGCCAGCAAAAAGGAAAAATGATACTTCTCAATTTAGTGGGCGAGAAAGTTATATAACCACTTATTGTAAGATATGCTTACAGGATTTATGCATGATATCTGAATCTATAATTAGTGTTTGTACTTCTTACTTAACTATGTGCTTTTGTTCATGCTAAGATGACCTTTGCATTATATTATTCATTGCTTTGGATCCATTGCTAAAACTAATTTTTTTGGTCTGTCTTTTGGCTTTTTATTTGTTGCTGCAGTTTGATGCTACAATTCCCTTCAGAGTTGGAGCATGATGAATGTAGCCCTTATCTGGAACAAAGTAGCCCACCCCTGGACTCAAATACTGGCTTCTCTGGTAAAGCAATTTCCAGTATAATTTGTCTCTTCAACTATCAATTTGTGCGCCCCCTAAAATTGTCTCACAAAGACTTGTTGACAGTCTCAGGCCCGCATGGGGCAATTACATCCAATGCCATAGATCGTGGAACAATTTTGGGAGTGCACTCAGGAATACATGCGCTCTCCGTAGAAACTGCATTTCATCATGCGATCTCTTCTAGTGTTCCGAACAGCTTACCCTCTCTGGTGAGAGTTGAATCAGTTGGCAATCAGCCTGGCCTTACCGAGTCTGGACGTTCACCAGGACAGCTGAAATTTGATATTGGAGGCACTACGTCTTTTCATCCGCATTCACTTCCAGAGTATCATGATGGCTTATCAAACGTTGTTCATCTGAATTCTCCGGGCACCATGACTGGAAACATCAATCCCAGTCCACCAGAAAGATTTGATAACAGGCAGTTGCGAAGAGTAAGCTCGAATGGGCACCCAATCGAACTTAGTGAAGCTGGTAAGTGCAATCGATCTCTGGGTGCATTTTCTTTTTCTTGATGATTGCATTAAATATGTTTCAGTTTCCTAGTTGCATTGATGCCATGTGTTGCTAGTCACTCTATTCGATTTTCATTTTAAGATGAAAAAAGAAAGAATGGTTATTACACGAAATAACAAATAATAGAAGGAACAGTGGTCAACTTGTCTCTGATGACTGTGTTTGTCTATATGGCTTACTTTCTTTCACGACAGTGGATAGATATCTGAGCAGGCTATGTGGTAGTTAATTGCTCGGATAGGTCGTGTGTCCTGTCAAAACCTTTCTCATACTTGTTTTGTGAGTCATGTGGTAGCATTGGATGTGAGGGACTTGACACTCTCACTACGCGTCATATGCGAATGAACCTTTATAAAGCAGTATCAATATAGACTATACATTTTGGTTGAACTGCTTTTCCAGTTAGAAGGAAATAAAATGCTATTGGTTCGGTTTTATTCCTGTTTGTTGATATGTTGATTGAACTGGTTTTCCTTTTTTCCCAGTTTTTAGATCTGCTGGTAATGGGAGCTGTCCTCTCCCTGGACATCATTACACATGGAACAGCTCATATCACCCTCAGCCTCCAGGCATGATGTGGCCAAACTCGCCATCATTTGTAAATGGTATTTGTGGAGCGCATCCTGCACCGCGATTGCATGGACTTCCCAGAGCACCATCTAATATGCTGAACTCAGTTCTACCTATAACTGGCCACCATGTGGGGTCTGCTCCCTCAGTTAATCCCTCACTCTGGGATAGGCAACATGCCTATGCAGGGGAATCCCCCAACACCTCTGGATTTCATCCCGGTTCTCTTGGGAGCATGAGAATTCCTAACAGTTCAGCAGGGGAATCCCCCAACACCTCTGGATTTCACCCCGGTTCTCTTGGGAGCATGAGAAATCCTAACAGCTCACTGCATGCAATGGAATTTGTTTCTCATAGTATGTTTCATCAGGTTGGGGCAAGCTGTTTGGATCTGCCTGTGCCCCCAAAAAATATAGGACTCCAATCTCATCATCAGAGGTGCATGGTTTTTCCTGGTAGAGGCCAAATGATTCCCATGATGAATCCATTTGATTCTCCAAATGAACGTGCAAGAAGCCGTAGAAACGAAGGCAGCTCTAGTCAGGCTGACAACAAGAAACAGTATGAACTTGACATCGACCGAATAATGCGAGGGGAAGACAACCGAACAACACTCATGATTAAGAACATTCCTAACAAGTAAGAGGCTCCTCACTTAAATCTTGAGATCACGTTTGAAGTACTTGGGTATTGCTTCTTTCCATTTCACTTCAGTAGTGCTTTTCCACCATTTACCTGGAACATGCAAGTTGCACAAATGATCCATATTCCAACCCTAGGTAGGTCTTAATTTTGAAGGAAGGTGAGGATCACTGCGTAATAGTGATGCCTAAGCCAATGGGATATGTGACCATTTCTCCATCACTTCAAGATGATGCATGACATGCCCATGCCTTTTTTGCACATTTAACTCTGGGACTTATGTGGTTAAAATTGTAGGTATACATCAAAGATGCTTATGGCTGCAATAGATGAACGCCATCCAGGAACCTATGATTTTATCTATTTACCCATTGATTTTAAGGTAAATGCAATTTGTCTTCCAAATGGTCTCCAATTTTGTGGATGAGGATTTGGGCTATGTGAAGAACCACACTTGCTGTGTGATTCCATGTAGAATTCTTGTTCGTATTATTTATTCTTTTGATATTTGTTGCAGAACAAATGTAATGTGGGGTATGCATTCATCAACATGAAGGATCCTGGCATGATTGTTCCATTCTATCAGGTTTGTTGTACACGAGTCTTTTGGTGAGAACATAAATGCAAAGACCAATGCTTAAAGAAATTCTCTATTTCGGCAGGCCTTCAACGGAAAGAAATGGGAGAAGTTTAATAGTGAAAAGGTGGCATCACTTGCATATGCTCGCATTCAAGGTATAGCTGCTCTCATTGCACATTTCCAGAACTCAAGCTTGATGAATGAGGATAAGCGATGCCGACCAATTCTCTTCAATACTGATGGCCCCAATGCTGGTGATCAGGTATTGCAGCAGAACACGCACTGTAGATTGTATTAGTTATTATGTATTTCCTTGACGGCTTGCAAAATGATCTGAACCTGGACAGTCAGGTAAGTCCACCTGATAGGCTTTCTATTTTGAATATACGACGATGATTGCATTATTTTCACTATATAAAGAGAGACAAAAAAACAAGAGGAAACTGCACGTATGATAGAGATCTCAAGCTGATCTTTTTCAAATCTGCAGGTGCCCTTTCCCATGGGGGTCAATGTTCGTACTAGACCTGGAAAAGCCCGGACCAACACTCCTGAGGAGAACCACCAAGATAACCCACCAAAATTTGGAAATGGGGAGGATTCTACTGAGGATCCATCTGCCTTTTCTTCGAAGGAGTTAGACTAAGCAAGCAACGTATTGCCGTGGCCACTAACCTTACATTACAAACATATTCTGATCCTACCGATGCCCGGTGTGATATGCTCCGATGGCTGTTTTGAGGGGAAAAACTCAGGTGCTTCTGATAAGCCGCTCAAAACTATTCAGAGGAACGCCAGACGAAAGCCAAGTATATTTCCATGTTTCGTTGGGTTTTTCTCATGAATTTCGGAACTGTTTGAGAAATGAGCATCGGGCTGGAGCATCAAAATTTTGGATGGACTGAAGAGTACTATTTAAATGACATAGTATGTATAGGAGTTTCTGAGGAATTAAGAGATCTCTCGCTGCGTTTTGGGGAGGCTTCTCTGATACACCTTTTCTCTTTCATTTTGTTTTCCCCCATGGTTTTGTTGTTTCCTACATTGCCGAGCTTGGAGCCTGTCTGTAATCTTTCAGTTGTAAAAGTCGATGAGAGCTTTTTTTCAACTATGTATCGTTTTTCACTAGTTTGCTTTCGTAACTGTATTGATCTCAACTTTTTGACACCTGCAGATACTCTACCGTCAAATGGCACCTAATTCTCTCCTTTCTGACTCATAAGATCTTATAACGATATTCCAAGAGTAGGCTTTTGTCACCTATGATAATTCTAACAGAATCTTTAGAGGCAACCATACTCGATACAAGTAACCAAATCGCCAAGATGAACGTTAAGACTCCCTCAAAATGTTGAGGACGAATGGTGAAAACTTGACAAGAACTTGGAATTTTAACAGAGAAAGAACACCAGTTATTTTTTTTAGGACTGTTCCACACAGACGACTGAACAGGTGAGGAGCTCACATATAATTCGCGCAGTGCGGGATTGAGAGCAAGAACTGTCCCAAGTTTCAGGAAACCTAATGTTTATGCCTAATTGTCCCCAGTCACAACTCAAGTTTTTGAACGGTTAAGGAAATGGCATATTATGAACTATTACAGAGCCTTGGCCTTCAGCTTCCGGCACCAGATGTCCTGTCCGCAGAGATTTAGCCCGATAGCCTCATTAGCTGACAAGCACATTGAAACGAACCTGTAACAATATATGAGTACAAACTCCAATAAACCCCACCACCTTTGGAGAAAATTCCAGAAGTAATTCATAAAACGCAAGACAATTAGTTGACAATGTGATTATTCCAGAATATCATTGCTAGCATGTTACAAAAAGACAAGGCAACATCATGGTTTGAAAATGCTGCCGGGGGAAATTTCTAGAGGAATGTTATGGTAGAACTTTGATCAAAACATACTAAGATGATGGCAGAAACCAATGACATAAAGCTGTGATGTGCTATGTTGCACAATAAAGACTCAGACTGCAAAAAATTAGGGACATAACTTCCCATAAATCAGCAAATTCATACATAGATCCAAAGGTCTAAGGCATGTCCACGAGTCACTAGAACTATTGGCTTCCACTTGGTGTGCATTTCCAGTGGGTCTAGGTCACAGGTTATCCTGTTGGGAACCATAAAGTGTACAACAGTTGTGACCCAAAAGTGAGATGTAAGGCGAGCTTACCACAACCATGTATGAGCATCACTTCGGGTACAGAATATCGTAGTGACCAGGGCGATATAACAAGGTTATAAAGGGACTAACTGTCTCAGAGCTACCACTAGTATTTGGAAGATCAGCAGCAGCAGCAGCAGGACTAAAATCATGATGATTTACACTGATACCACCACTATCCAATGAGCTGCGGTCAAGGTACACCACACGGATTGGCACACCCAAATGCAAGACAAAGCGCATTGTGCACAATCTGATGACTGTGTTTGGATTCTTCTGTTTCAAATGATGAACTTCGTCAGATTTTTGGTGCATATGGCGAGATCAAGGAGGTGATTTTGTGACCAGTTTTCACCATGGACTTGAAAATTTATGGGTACTAATGCCTGGTCCATTCTGGGTCATGTATTGCAGATTCGTGAAACCCCCCACAGAAGTCATCACAAGTTTATTGAATTTTATGATGTTAGAGCTGCAGAGGCTGCTCTTCGTGCATTAAACAAGAGTGATATAGCAGGAAAGCGGATTAAGCTCGAACCAAGCCGTCCGGGGGGATCAAGACGGTAGTATTCTCCAAGCACAAAATTTTGCTTTTACTGTTTGTATATTCTTTATTGATTTTTCCTTAATACTTTAGTCCTTGTTGGAATCCCAGTTAACTAGGTGCCAGCAAAAAGGAAAAATGATACTTCTCAATTTAGTGGGCGAGAAAGTTATATAACCACTTATTGTAAGATATGCTTACAGGATTTATGCATGATATCTGAATCTATAATTAGTGTTTGTACTTCTTACTTAACTATGTGCTTTTGTTCATGCTAAGATGACCTTTGCATTATATTATTCATTGCTTTGGATCCATTGCTAAAACTAATTTTTTTGGTCTGTCTTTTGGCTTTTTATTTGTTGCTGCAGTTTGATGCTACAATTCCCTTCAGAGTTGGAGCATGATGAATGTAGCCCTTATCTGGAACAAAGTAGCCCACCCCTGGACTCAAATACTGGCTTCTCTGGTAAAGCAATTTCCAGTATAATTTGTCTCTTCAACTATCAATTTGTGCGCCCCCTAAAATTGTCTCACAAAGACTTGTTGACAGTCTCAGGCCCGCATGGGGCAATTACATCCAATGCCATAGATCGTGGAACAATTTTGGGAGTGCACTCAGGAATACATGCGCTCTCCGTAGAAACTGCATTTCATCATGCGATCTCTTCTAGTGTTCCGAACAGCTTACCCTCTCTGGTGAGAGTTGAATCAGTTGGCAATCAGCCTGGCCTTACCGAGTCTGGACGTTCACCAGGACAGCTGAAATTTGATATTGGAGGCACTACGTCTTTTCATCCGCATTCACTTCCAGAGTATCATGATGGCTTATCAAATGTTGTTCATCTGAATTCTCCGGGCACCATGACTGGAAACATCAATCCCAGTCCACCAGAAAGATTTGATAACAGGCAGTTGCGAAGAGTAAGCTCGAATGGGCACCCAATCGAACTTAGTGAAGCTGGTAAGTGCAATCGATCTCTGGGTGCATTTTCTTTTTCTTGATGATTGCATTAAATATGTTTCAGTTTCCTAGTTGCATTGATGCCATGTGTTGCTAGTCACTCTATTCGATTTTCATTTTAAGATGAAAAAAGAAAGAATGGTTATTACACGAAATAACAAATAATAGAAGGAACAGTGGTCAACTTGTCTCTGATGACTGTGTTTGTCTATATGGCTTACTTTCTTTCACGACAGTGGATAGATATCTGAGCAGGCTATGTGGTAGTTAATTGCTCGGATAGGTCGTGTGTCCTGTCAAAACCTTTCTCATACTTGTTTTGTGAGTCATGTGGTAGCATTGGATGTGAGGGACTTGACACTCTCACTACGCGTCATATGCGAATGAACCTTTATAAAGCAGTGTCAATATAGACTATACATTTTGGTTGAACTGCTTTTCCAGTTAGAAGGAAATAAAATGCTATTGGTTCGGTTTTATTCCTGTTTGTTGATATGTTGATTGAACTGGTTTTCCTTTTTTCCCAGTTTTTAGATCTGCTGGTAATGGGAGCTGTCCTCTCCCTGGACATCATTACACATGGAACAGCTCATATCACCCTCAGCCTCCAGGCATGATGTGGCCAAACTCGCCATCATTTGTAAATGGTATTTGTGGAGCGCATCCTGCACCGCGATTGCATGGACTTCCCAGAGCACCATCTAATATGCTGAACTCAGTTCTACCTATAACTGGCCACCATGTGGGGTCTGCTCCCTCAGTTAATCCCTCACTCTGGGATAGGCAACATGCCTATGCAGGGGAATCCCCCAACACCTCTGGATTTCATCCCGGTTCTCTTGGGAGCATGAGAATTCCTAACAGTTCAGCAGGGGAATCCCCCAACACCTCTGGATTTCACCCCGGTTCTCTTGGGAGCATGAGAAATCCTAACAGCTCACTGCATGCAATGGAATTTGTTTCTCATAGTATGTTTCATCAGGTTGGGGCAAACTGTTTGGATCTGCCTGTGCCCCCAAAAAATATAGGACTCCAATCTCATCATCAGAGGTGCATGGTTTTTCCTGGTAGAGGCCAAATGATTCCCATGATGAATCCATTTGATTCTCCAAATGAACGTGCAAGAAGCCGTAGAAACGAAGGCAGCTCTAGTCAGGCTGACAACAAGAAACAGTATGAACTTGACATCGACCGAATAATGCGAGGGGAAGACAACCGAACAACACTCATGATTAAGAACATTCCTAACAAGTAAGAGGCTCCTCACTTAAATCTTGAGATCACGTTTGAAGTACTTGGGTATTGCTTCTTTCCATTTCACTTCAGTAGTGCTTTTCCACCATTTACCTGGAACATGCAAGTTGCACAAATGATCCATATTCCAACCCTAGGTAGGTCTTAATTTTGAAGGAAGGTGAGGATCACTGCGTAATAGTGATGCCTAAGCCAATGGGATATGTGACCATTTCTCCATCACTTCAAGATGATGCATGACATGCCCATGCCTTTTTTGCACATTTAACTCTGGGACTTATGTGGTTAAAATTGTAGGTATACATCAAAGATGCTTATGGCTGCAATAGATGAACGCCATCCAGGAACCTATGATTTTATCTATTTACCCATTGATTTTAAGGTAAATGCAATCTGTCTTACAAATGGTCTCCAATTTTGTGGATGAGGATTTGGGCTATGTGAAGAACCACACTTGCTGTGTGATTCCATGTAGAATTCTTGTTCGTATTATTTATTCTTTTGATATTTGTTGCAGAACAAATGTAATGTGGGGTATGCATTCATCAACATGAAGGATCCTGGCATGATTGTTCCATTCTATCAGGTTTGTTGTACACGAGTCTTTTGGTGAGAACATAAATGCAAAGACCAATGCTTAAAGAAATTCTCTATTTCGGCAGGCCTTCAACGGAAAGAAATGGGAGAAGTTTAATAGTGAAAAGGTGGCATCACTTGCATATGCTCGCATTCAAGGTATAGCTGCTCTCATTGCACATTTCCAGAACTCAAGCTTGATGAATGAGGATAAGCGATGCCGACCAATTCTCTTCAATACTGATGGCCCCAATGCTGGTGATCAGGTATTGCAGCAGAACACGCACTGTAGATTGTATTAGTTATTATGTATTTCCTTGACGGCTTGCAAAATGATCTGAACCTGGACAGTCAGGTAAGTCCACCTGATAGGCTTTCTATTTTGAATATACGACGATGATTGCATTATTTTCACTATATAAAGAGAGACAAAAAAACAAGAGGAAACTGCACGTATGATAGAGATCTCAAGCTGATCTTTTTCAAATCTGCAGGTGCCCTTTCCCATGGGGGTCAATGTTCGTACTAGACCTGGAAAAGCCCGGACCAACACTCCTGAGGAGAACCACCAAGATAACCCACCAAAATTTGGAAATGGGGAGGATTCTACTGAGGATCCATCTGCCTTTTCTTCGAAGGAGTTAGACTAAGCAAGCAACGTATTGCCGTGGCCACTAACCTTACATTACAAACATATTCTGATCCTACCGATGCCCGGTGTGATATGCTCCGATGGCTGTTTTGAGGGGAAAAACTCAGGTGCTTCTGATAAGCCGCTCAAAACTATTCAGAGGAACGCCAGACGAAAGCCAAGTATATTTCCATGTTTCGTTGGGTTTTTCTCATGAATTTCGGAACTGTTTGAGAAATGGAGCATCGGGCTGGAGCATCAAAATTTTGGATGGACTGAAGAGTACTATTTAAATGACATAGTATGTATAGGAGTTTCTGAGGAATTAAGAGATCTCTCGCTGCGTTTTGGGGAGGCTTCTCTGATACACCTTTTCTCTTTCATTTTGTTTTCCCCCATGGTTTTGTTGTTTCCTACATTGCCGAGCTTGGAGCCTGTCTGTAATCTTTCAGTTGTAAAAGTCGATGAGAGCTTTTTTTCAACTATGTATCGTTTTTCACTAGTTTGCTTTCGTAACTGTATTGATCTCAACTTTTTGACACCTGCAGATACTCTACCGTCAAATGGCACCTAATTCTCTCCTTTCTGACTGATAAGATCTTATAACGATATTCCAAGAGTAGGCTTTTGTCACCTATGATAATTCTAACAGAATCTTTAGAGGCAACCATACTCGATACAAGTAACCAAATCGCCAAGATGAACGTTAAGACTCCCTCAAAATGTTGAGGACGAATGGTGAAAACTTGACAAGAACTTGGAATTTTAACAGAGAAAGAACACCAGTTATTTTTTTTAGGACTGTTCCACACAGACGACTGAACAGGTGAGGAGCTCACATATAATTCGCGCAGTGCGGGATTGAGAGCAAGAACTGTCCCAAGTTTCAGGAAACCTAATGTTTATGCCTAATTGTCCCCAGTCACAACTCAAGTTTTTGAACGGTTAAGGAAATGGAACTATTACAGAGCCTTGGCCTTCAGCTTCCGGCACCAGATGTCCTGTCCGCAGAGATTACAGAGCCTTGGCCATTCAGCTTCCGGCACCAGACAATGTCCTGTAGCCGACAGAGATTTAGCCAAAACGATAGCCTCATTATGCTGACAAGCACATTGAAAACGAACCTGATAACAATATATGAGTACAAACTCACAATAAACCCCCACCACCTTATGGAGACAAATTCCAGAAGTAATTCATAAAACAGCAAGACAATTAGTGATGACAATGTGATTATTCCAGAATATCATTGCTAGCATGTTACAAAAAGACAAGGCAACATCATGGTTTGAAAATGCTGCCGGGGGAAATTTCTAGAGGAATGTTATGGTAGAACTTTGATCAAAACATACTAAGATGATGGCAGAAACCAATGACATAAAGCTGTGATGTGCTATGTTGCACAATAAAGACTCAGACTGCAAAAAATTAGGGACATAACTTCCCATAAATCAGCAAATTCATACATAGATCCAAAGGTCTAAGGCATGTCCACGAGTCACTAGAACTATTGGCTTCCACTTGGTGTGCATTTCCAGTGGGTCTAGGTCACAGGTTATCCTGTTGGGAACCATAAAGTGTACAACAGTTGTGACCCAAAAGTGAGATGTATGGCGAGCTTACCACAACCATGTATGAGCATCACTTCGGGTACAGAATATCGTAGTGACCAGGGCGATATAACAAGGTTATAAAGGGACTAACTGTCTCAGAGCTACCACTAGTATTTGGAAGATCAGCAGCAGCAGCAGCAGGACTAAAATCATGATGATTTACACTGATACCACCACTATCCAATGAGCTGCGGTCAAGGTACACGACACGGATTGGCACACCCAATGCATCAGACAAAGCAGTAATGTGCACATGGTCGCTCTCTTCACCCATTGGTTCCACAGATGACTTGCAAAACTATACCAGTCAGATAACAACATCAGAGAGAGAGAGAGAGAGAGCAAGGAATCTTAAACTTGCAGGCCTGCAATCTAAATCTTGCAACCATGGAAGTTTCCATAAGGAACAAAATACTCCTATAATCATCGATGTGTAACTATTTAGGGGCATATTATCAAAACCCTAAAGAATAATATCAGAATTTCAAATCCCAAATCCATGTGTTAATTGACTTAATTATTTTCTAAAATACCACCAAAAAAAAACTCATCTCCAGAACAACAGATTTTGTACAGACACTTTTAATGAGTGAATGTCACTTTCAACAAAATCTGTAATGCATTAAAGGCAAATGTAATGCTGGTAAGCATGCCATCAAGTTTGTAAGATTTCAAACAAACCTGCTCCACAGAAGCATTTGTTAACCCCATTATAAAAGGTTCAAAAAACTCCGAACGCTTTCGTACTTCGCCAGAGGTAACAAATCTGAAAAACATTACAACTATACACCAAAATTTGTCAGGAAATGTACAGTTAAGGGGAGAAGAAATAGATGAAGAAATGTCACTCTACATTGCTCACCATAATCGGATATTGACTGATCTCGACTCCTAAGCAAAAGCTCATCGTGACTGCAGCAGATAATAAATTGTGCTTATTACACATACTGCAAGAGTAATTTAGTTGGCACTAATGTAGAAGACACCATATTTTGGCACTAAATTACAGTTTCAATTGCTAATTACGACCAGGAGAGCCTAAGTGAAGGAAAAAGGAATCAAACCTTATTGAAGCTTCATTTCCTTCAAGAACGCTATCCAGCTGCTCAAGGAATAACTGCAAAAAATTTCACATGAATACAGAGAGCATAAAAGTGAGCATTTAAACTTCCATCAAGAAAACAGATGAAAAAGTTATTACCTCATCAGAGACAAAAGTTAAAATCAAAACAACAGGCTATCTATCCAAACATCAATATTCACATGTGAAAAGTTTAACGCCAATGTCAGTGATAGTTTCAAGTCATTTGGTAGCAAGAATTTCAATCATTTTTCTATTATATGAGTATCTTGTGTCCTTCACTAGCAATTAAAGTCATGGCTATTCATGGTTGGTCTCACCAAATATTGCACAAGATCACAATTTGTTCAAACGCAAAAACAATAACTTCATAGATGGTAGGGAGTGGAATAGACTAAAGATCCGGGCCAAACTTGCTATTAATTCACGTCCTGAACCTACTTATACAAACATCTGGATGCTTTGCAAAACATGCACAAGGAGCATTTAAGTCAACATTAAAAAAGCCCGCTTATTCATGTCACTAAACAATCTAGGGTCAAGATAACAACAAAGAAAGGGCATGAGCAAAAAGCTCTTAAACTGGACATCTCACCAGTGACTTTCAATTATAAGTTGTATCATTTGGAAAATGGTGGAGTATATTCACTCCAAGTAAACTGCAAACCACACAATATAAAGTGCATGAAGAAAATAAATACAACAGACACTAATTGTAACATGCTTACCGCAAAAAAGTCCTCAAAAGTGAAGTCTGCATAACCCAAGCTCTGAAGTGTTTTCCTGCATTGCTCTACATTAGCTTTGACACGATCGACTTCTTTTCGGTCTTGCAATTCCAAAATATGTTCCTACTCACGCAGCACAGAAATTATTCAGCAGCTAAAATTACTGGAACGCTTCCCTCCAAGAAGGAGCTTAGGTGCCCAAACCCAGAGGTACATAAATGAAAGATTTGTAAGATGCACATTGGAACATACGAGGTACGAAAACATAAAGCCTCGAAAGAAACAGTTTCCATCTCCTCTTGTTCTCCGAATAGCAGCATACTTTTCACCAAGCACCTGCGTTACGAGGAACAGATGTCCATTTAAAATGAAAATGGCAACTGCAAGAACAAATGCAGAATAGAAATACAACAAATAGAACCTTTATTTTTTCCAACAATATAGGGCTCCCTGATTGATATTCAGCTGCCAGTGTAGACAGTGGTTCCTGTTGTTCAATCGCAGTAAAATTTCTCATAAATCAAATCAGAACAAGAAAATATACATTACATCAATTTCCAATAACAGCTACCTTTAGAATCTATATATGAAGTGACAGCAATTTGCATCGAATAAAACAAGGGAGAAGAATTTCAACTAATCAGAAAGCAAAAAAAAAAACACATTATAGGCAAAACAAACCTTTTAACAAGAAATCAAAAGATCTATCACCAAACCAGTAAAATAGAGCAAAATTTTTAGGTCAGTGACTCAGTGTAATAGTTTACTACAGCCATTACAGCAGACTAAACTGAGTCGAATCATGTTCCTTATCAGATGAAATAATTTCAAAGAGTTACAGTTGCTCTTACCTTGTCACCTACAAATGGGGTTTTCTCTGCCTCCTCAGCACGGATTGCAGATTGCTGATGCATAATATCGTCATCGCCAAAATGTTCCCAATTATCAAACTCAGATCCCAGAAAAGATGTTGAAGCCTCCGACTCCCAATCTGCTTGGGGCCCTCCCTGCTTCTGCATTGTTTCTTAGTGCAAATAAGGAAACTGCTCTCGTTCAATGTACTCTGAATTGGATTACGGATTATTTAAAAGCGGACTTCCTTAAGTAGTTAGTGGCAGCAATGTTCCTAAGAACTGCCTGTCAGGGATAACACAGCCTCCTTTAGTAAACAGACTAATGAAACCAAAAACTAGTTCGAAAGGCTCCTTCAACAAGACAAGTACGAATGTTCTTTTCTTTGGCATTTTTCCAACGCGCAATATGGCTAAAAGTACAAGTAGAGATGAGGGAGAGAGGCTCAAAATTCACAAAGTTCACAAACACACAAACTTATCACCATAATCTTGTTCAATTATAACAACAACGTGTTCTATGCAGATCAAACAATCGGTAAGGTACAAAGTCCAATCATTTCTATTAAATATCTCGCGAACAAGCATAAAGAATCGAAAGATAATGTTCCTAATAAATCAAGAAACAGAAAAGATGGCGACGAACAGAACAAGTACAGCATCTAGTCTTAACGCTTGACCTCTCCATTCCTGTTGAACATTTAGTCGCTTTACAATCAAATGCGTACATACGCGCTATACATACGGAACTCTAAATAAACCTGTTAAAATTTTCTTTAACCTTATCGACATATGGATTACATGGAAAACTAAAGAAATCACAACACGTAACTAGAACTTAAAAATCGCATTGTTAAATCGTTATTTTACATCATCATATCCTCAAAACTCTCAATCCAGACAGTAAAATCCCGAAGTTCTTGACCTAAAATTGAAATGTAACTCGAAGAATGGAATGAGTTCGAGAAAGCATACCTAATTTTCACTATCGAAGTGCTAATTGAATCAAGGCGATCTATGTTGGCTATACCTAATGATCCAATTCGAAACGAACGAGTGGGGAGTGCTCTCTGGCCCTCTCGGGCCGACCTCCAATGACTAGGAGCTCTTCGATTTTGCTTCGGTTTGATTGACAGCAGGGAAAACGTTCTCTATTTTTACTCTATGATTCAATTTTGTGACTCGGGATCCTCATTTATACTGGGGCCCGGGGGATTTTTTTTCCCTCTCCCATTTTCCGTATCGTCTTTTCACGTCAGAGTAGAAAATCACTTTACAAAAGTCTTCCTCAGTCAATTTCTGAAGAGTTTATGTGGTCAAAATTTTAGTCTTAATTAAAAAAAATTACGAAATAATTTCTTTAATATCAAATTATTCTTTTTTATTATAATATATATTTATTTATTTTTTTCTCTTCATTTTTTCATCAACTCTCATGTCCCAAAATTTTAACACTCAAATTTAATCCCTCAATTTAGACCCATTTTAATAAATAGTCATTGAATTTTCAAATTAATCATAAAGATTCTTAAATTTGTAATTTTTATCAAACAAATCCTTTTGTTAAATTTCAATCTATACATTTAATTATTCACACGTGAGTTATAATAATAAGTTAACACGTGTCACCCAACTCTAAAATCACGTGACTTATAATTTTTTTTTTAAATCTATATTTTTTGTAATAAATAAAAAATTCAATTATTTTAATTATTTTAAAAAACAACAAATTAGGAAAAAAAACTAAAAAAAAAATATAAGCCACGTGATTTTAATTTTCGGTGACAAGTATTAATTTATGATTGGAATTGACATGTGAACCATTAACGTTGAAAATTAAATTTTAAGATAATAAATTAATTGGCCGAAATTATAAACTCAGAAACCTCTATAATCAATCTAAAAACTCAAAAACGAATAGGCAGTCAAAACATAAGAACAAAATAAAAGAAAGAAGAAGACAAGGGTTTTATATAGTTGATATGCAATCAGCTCATTTGACCTGCTGTGAAATTATTAGTGTCTAATGATTTACTTTCGTATTTAACTTATTTGGCCTATGCACATCCAAATGGTCAAAGTATTTCGTTAACGTGACCCTTAAAAATCCCAAAAAAGATAAATTATTATTATAGTCCAATTATTCGCTACAAGTATGTTATTAATGACATCAGACGAAAGCGAATTCTCAAGTTTCTATTGCACTTCCTAAAGCTTGTTTACATCCTATGATGATTGTTAGAAACCATAGCAACTATGCCTTTAAAATCCAAAAGAATAAATATTAGGGAAATTGGCAATATGGTCAATAGGATTATACCACAATAACGATTTAGTCAATAGGTTTCATTCTTTTACTTTATGGTCATTGAGTCCATACCCGTGTGACGATTGGGTCCTTCCGTCCATATTCCGTCAATCTATTTAACGGAAACTCATGACACGTCAACCTTTAAACACGTCAGCGTCAACTAATGTGAATCAGCAGCCAACTCACTCAAAAAATTAAAAACGCACCGTTTAATGTCTTAAAATGGCAGATCGTATGTCTTCAAAAGGTCTTCGCTATGTTTGGTTTGGTCTCAAAAAAATTTTCACAATTACTTTTTCATCAATTCCAATACATTTTTACAAATTCCAATAACTTTTTACAAATCCAACAACTTTTAACAAATCTTTTACAAACTCCAACAACTTTTAACAAACTTTTCACCAATCACAAGATAATTTACACTACCTCTAAAAAAAAAACATGACAAATATTTTCAAAACCAAACGAAACATAGCCCTTGTTTCTTCTCAAATCACGCACCATCTTCTCAAACTCGCACCTAATACTGATTCGCCTTCCATTTCTGGATCGTCGATGGCATCTGCGGCAGAATCAGTACCGTCAGGCAGTACAACGTCGAGTTAAGCGTTGCAATGTTCACTCAGCAACTGGTCAAAAAGTTGGTCAAATCGTCGAAAAGTGTCCTGAAGTCTAGATTTCATACCTGTTAAGCTGTGTATAAATTCCATGGAAGGGAAGAAATCTCCAATGCTAAACCCTCCAAGCAATACTTAATACTCCTCTAGCATCTTTTGGAACCCATGGCGACAAAAATTCTCCTTTGCTTTTCTTTCTCCCAAAATCTCCCACTTTTTCTCAATTTTTGAATGTGTTGTTGTTTTATGAATTTGGAGAAATTTAATTGATTTTGTGGTATTAGATAGGGGTGATCAAAACCGGACCGCAGACCGGACCGGACCACAAAACCGGACCGGACCAGACCGGTTTTGTGGTTTTTGCAAATTAAATCCGGTCCGGTCCGGACCGGATTTTATAAACCGGATAATGCGGTCCGGTCCGGTCTAGGGTTTTTAAAAATGCGGTCCGGAACGGACCGGACCGCATTATATAATTTTTTTTTTTTTTTTATAGAAAAAAAGAAAAAAAAGAATGGCAGACTATTTATTATCTTAAAACTCATATTCAATCAAAATCAATAAATCATCCATTTTTTACGTTAACTTTACAATTCAATAATCATTTAGAAATAATACTAGCAATTTTTTCAACTTAAATAGGAATTGTATGTCTTATAAAATATCACGTGCTATTTATTTATACATATATTGATGGTAAGAGTTAAATGAATTCACATTTTTAAGTCTTTAAATGAATGAAATTTTGCAAACTATAGTAGGAGTTAAATGAATTCACATTTTTAAGTCTTTAAATGAATTCACATCTATAAGTCTTAAATGAATTCACATTTTTAAATTAATAAGCAAACTATGGTAGGAGTTAAATGAATTTACATTTTTAAGTCTTTAAATGAATTCACATTTTAAATCTTTAAATGAATTCACATATTTAAATTAATGAGCAAACTATAGTAGGAGTTAAATGAATTCACATTTTTAAGTCTTTAAATCAATTCACATATTTTTAATTAACCATTTTTAAGTCTTTAAATAATTCACATACTTTAAATGAATTCACATAAGCAAACTATCACTTCTTTAAGTGAATTCACATATTTAAATTAATACAAACTATGGTAGGAGTTAAATGAATTCACAAATTGTTTTAGCAAAGGAGTTAAATAGTCCAATTATAAATTAAATGAATTCACATATTTAAATTAATGAGCAAACTATAGTAGGAGTTAAATGAATTCACATTTTTAAGTCTTTAAATAATTCATTCTTAAATAAGCAATTAGGAGTTAAATGAATTCACATTTTTAAGTCTTTAAATGAATTCACATATTTTTAATTCACATTCCATTTTTAAGTCTTTAAATAGAAATAAGTCTAAGTTAAATGAATTCATTTTTAAGTCTTTCTCTATAAGTTTTAAATGAATTCACATATTTAAATTAATGAGCAAACTATGGTAGGAGTTAAATGAATTTACATTTTTAAGTCTTTAAATGAATTTACATATTTAAATGAATGAATAAACTATAGTATGAGACTATGAGTTAAATCAATTCACATTTTTAAATTAATGAGCAAACTATGGTAGGAGTTCACATTTTTTTTTTAATCTCAAAATTAAAAGATGTGTGTTGAAAAAGAAAAAAAAAAGAAAAAAAAAACGAAAAAATGGAAAAAAAATTGAAACCGGTCTGGACCACTTAAGTGGTCCAGACCGGACCGCTTAACACCGGTCCTTTATTTTAGTAGGACCGGAAATCCGGTCCGACCGCATTCCGGTCCAAAAACCGGACCAGATTTCCGGTCTTGCAGCCCTAGTATTAGATGTCGGGAACCCACTTGCCAAGAACAAATATGCACTTGCATCATGCCAAAGACGATGGAAGATGAGATGCTGAGGCACACAAAGGTGGTGGAGGCGACGAGAGCAATGAATTAAATAGGGGATTTTCTCCATAAATCCCACCGAAGTCTGAAGGAGATCTTATTTCTGTTTCTATTTGACATTTTGGTGTATATTTTTGTTGGTGGAGAAAAGAAAAATTTTTAGTTCACAAGTCATGTTGCTCCAAGGATGGTTTTGTTTTTATTGAGACTTCCTACAGACTATCTTCTGTAATCACCTGTGAATCTATTGTATTTTGTGAATCTATTGTATTTAGGTCATTCGGTTGTATTAGTTACTCATAGATTTTTTAGAATATTATTGCACATGTAATGTTTGTTAGAATGCTTGAGAGAAATGAGCAGGTTTGTGATACATTATTGTATAAGGAGCACATTCTGTAATATTCAAAGAGTAATACTCAAAAGCTCTGCAATTACTTAGCCTAGGATTCAAAGAGTATTTGTATGTAAATGATTGTTTGTTGTTATTCTTGTACTGAGAGGCACATTCCATAACAGAATCGCCTCCATCAAAGTTTGAATTTGTAACACACATCAGGTGCTCGGTCGAATGCTCGATAATCATGGGCTGAGTCACCATGTCAGTTTTTCATTAGGTGCAAGTGTTTAATTGCATGATGTAAAGCTGTGTAACCACCGTTATCTTC
The DNA here is from genome assembly GCA_003952965.2 of Morella rubra. NCBI lineage: Eukaryota > Viridiplantae > Streptophyta > Magnoliopsida > Fagales > Myricaceae > Morella > Morella rubra. Next base: position 31,511,808 of record CM025855.1, read on the forward strand.
AATTTCCAAAGATTTTGCTGGCATTTTCTCCACCAGCTGCTCCATTATATGCTCTTGTCCAGAATTATTCCATTTTACGGTTGCCGCTTTGCACAGCACTGTGCAAGGGCTCATGATGCTCATGACCAAGAAAAGGAGCTCTCCCAATATTGGTGTCCTTACTTGCCAAGACTTTTATTGTTTTAACATAGAATGGAATAAAATGAAACCATTCGATGTCTTCATGGCAACTTTGGATCGAATCCCTCTTAACTCTACCAATATTATATTTCAAAATTCTACTACATTAGTAGAGGCCATATAATTAGATTGGTAAGTACTTCATGAATCATGTGTAGACCCTGATTTACTACTTTTTAACTAAATTAAACCAAAATAGCTGGAGCTAGCAGTATTGCGCATGGGTTCTCAGTACTTCCCTGGCTATTCTAGCCGATGAGACCACCACTATTGGGATCTCACCGAGTTGTAAATAAATTACTGGACTTCTCCTTGAAGAAAAGCTTAAGCACCACAACTACGGAAATAAATGCAAAGTTGTTTTCCTTCAGCCATTGGAGAAAAGCCATCGTAGTTTTTAGAATTATTAGAGAGGATTCATCTTTCCATAAAATGGTCATCCTTTAATATTTCCAATTGTGGATTTGTCAAAACTCATTCTTGGACCAAAAAAGACGCAAACCTGCTTGGACCCACTCTGTGGAAAATTGTGAAACCAGCAAAATACCTTTCACCTTTGGATGGAACCTTTCCCTAACAGTTTCTTTCTCTTAATAACAATTAAGGCGAAGAAGTGCATGTGGTATGTGAAAGGTAATAGCTTGCACTCTAAGGGGCATAGATAACTGGTTTTGGTCCTTTGGACTCGATTCAGTGTACGGCCGCCATACCGGATCTTTAACAACAAATCACAGCCACAACTTGATTGAAAACCTTTTAATTCTCATGTCAATTTCGGGGGAGAAACCATCGTCGTCTTCATCATCTTTGGCAGCAGAAGCATCTTCATCATCGTCTGTACTTGCTAGAGAGATTGATCCTTTGTTGAAAGACTTGAATGAGAAGAGGCAGAGCTTCCAGCGTAACGTGGTCTCTTTGACAGTAGAGTTGAAGGAGGTTCGGACCTGCTTAGAATGGGAAAAATGGTGCGTGATTTGAGAAGAAAGAAAACCCTTTGAAGACATATGGTCTGCCGTTTTAAAACATTAAACGGTGCATTTTTCGTTTTTTGAGTGAGTTGGCTGTTGATTCACATTAGTTGGTGTTGACATGGCATGGGTTTCCGTTAAATAAATTGACAGAATATGGATGGAAGGACCCAATTGTCACACGGGTATGACTCAGTGACCATAAAGTAAAAAAATGAAATTTAGTGACTAAATCGTTAGCATGGTATAAACCTAATGACCATATTGCCAATTTTCCTAAATATTAATTAAATGCTGATTTATTGGGACATTACCAAAATTGTTGGTACCAAAGTATTATCAACTTCATTATATACTAATGTCGTCACTTTTAGCTCTTTTAAAGGTGGCGTAGATTTTCTATCATGATCTAAAAAAAAGGGTTAATGACAATTTCTCCTCTCAAACTACCACCTGATTCTCAAATACCTCACAAATGTTAACTCTGTGCAACTCACTCCATAAAACTATACTTCTCATTACAATTTCATCTCTCAACCGACTATAGTCATCATGTCAAATGATTTCTATCTCACGTAACAGACACGTGACTTTTTCTTTACGTGAAAAAGATAATTTTACCCTCGTTTGAGTCTTCCCTAGCCTTCTATAGTGCTATAGCAATTCGTAGAGCAAAAAATAATATGTAATTAGTTGATTTTTTTTATTAAAAAAAAAAAAAGATGACTCACTCAAAATTGAGCTGGTCAAATTTGTCTTTTCAAGTAAGAGAAGGTCATGTGTCGTTTACGTGGGACAAAACCGTTCAATATAACAACTTCAATAGGATTGAGGGATGAATTGCAACGAGAAGTATAGTTTGTAAGGGTGAGTTGCAACAAGTTAAAGTTTGTGGAGTATTTGAGAATAGGGTGATAATTTGAAGGAGGGAAAAATTGTAATTAACTTAAATATGAGAAAGTGAAACTCATATCATACGGCTTTGATAAAACTTTTTATGTGACGTGTATGAGATAACATCAAATGGAGCGAGTCATTGTTATGGAACTAAGTGCATGACACGAAACCAAATGAAAACCTCTTGCGCGTATTTAGATGATGTTTTGGTGCAAAAGATTATCAAATTTGTAGAAAATTTGATAATTGTGTGAATGTTTGGGTAAAAATTGGTGAATTTTTTTAAATATTTTTTTATTTTTTTTTGGAGATTTTAAAAGGGCATGGATGGAAATAATTTGATGATTTTTTTTTAGTAAAGAGTACAAGAGTTTAATGAAAAAATATAGAGAAAGAATATTTGATATGATTTTTTTGAAAAAGATATTGAAGTTTGTGTACAAATGTGTTGGAATCTGTATTGATTTTTTTTTTTTTTTTTAAAGATTTTGAATGTTTAGTTGAGATGGTAAAAAATGTGTCTTTTTTTAGTCGCGTAACATCACCAAGTCTTCCTCGGTAGTTTGTGGCTTGGCCTTGTGTGTGTGTGTTTTTTTTAATTCTTTTTCCTCGTATTGTTAGGTAATTTCGAGCTTTCAGCCAAGCTAAGGGTGAGTACCGGTACTCACTCGAATGTAATTTTTTTGTTCCGGTTCCATTCCGATATTTTTAATGGAATTGAGTCGGAATGGAACCAGAAATTCAAGTTCGGCATGTGGGATTTTTTAGACATATTTTTTTTTTACCCTAATGAGCCAAAAATATTTTTTGAACCGAAATTTTTGAAAATTTTCTATTATTCATCATAAATTAATAATAAATGCAAACATTCATCTAAAATATAGATTCTAAAATGAAAATTCAAGCAATATCTATATGGTATACTTTAGTTTGAGCTAAATTTTTCTTTTTTTTCCGAAACCGGAAATTTCGGTATTTTTTTAGTTATTCATCATAAATTAACAATAAATGTAAGCTATTCATCTAAAATCTAGATTATAAAATAAAATTCAATCAAATTCCATATGTTATACTTTATTTTGAACACTATTTTTATTTATTAGAAAAATCGAAACCGAAAATTCTCATAATTCTGTCAGAATTTCCGATTCTGATTTCAGAAATTGCCCAAAAATGACTTTCAGTTTCGATTATGGTATATAGCGAAATCGAAACCGGATTTCCAAAATCGAAAGTAGAATAAAAAATTCCGATTCTTATCAAAATTTTTGCCCACCCATAAACCAAGCTCATTTCGGAGTCCTTTGTTATTCTCCTCCTGAGTGACTTTCACTGAGTTGTGACTTGAAAAGTTCAAAAAGCCTGTGGGATAAAATGGGATGAGAGTCTGAGGTCTTGATGCGCTTAATTTTGAGTTCTCGTTGTGTGTTGCAGGCGCCTTTGTAAATCAACATTTTGATCAAAATTCTCTCCATTCCAAAAATTTCATTTATAAATATAATTAATTCAAAATTTGGTCAAAAAGTATTAATAAAAAACTTCAAAATTATCTCTCCTCCTCCTATCAAAAATTTCAAATTTCATTACAATAACTACAAAATAATCACTCAAATAATCTTCACTACTTTCTTTCAAAATATAATAAAACCTTAATCTACCTCAATTTTCAAAACATTCCCAAAATTCCCAGAAAATATTTGTTTGAAAACATGGCTTTAACATGCTCCTCCAAGTCAGGATTGGATGTCATGGATCAATTATACAAAAATAAATTTGGAGGCCAAAATGCAAAAAAAATTTTAAAAAAATTACTCAAAAAAATCCCCTAAGGGATGTTCGTTTTGGTTTATATTCTAAGATACACATAAATTTAGGGGTGTAAGTCCGATCCGGACTCTGGCAGAGCACCAGTTCCGTTTCCTTTATCGGTTCCGAGAAGCTGAGGTCCGACCCTTCCAAGAACCGGAACTGGTGGTAGTTTGGAGACTTCCCGGAAGCGAAACCGGAAGCGGTATTTTCTGTCGGTTCAACAGAAAACCGGTTCCATTAGTTTTTATTTTATTTTTTAACTACATATTAAAACAACGTCGTTCTACTTAAAGTAGAATGACGTCATTTAGTTTTTTAAATATATTTATATTATACGTGGATCAAAACGACACCGTTTTGACCCACGGTGAAAAAACCCTACCCCCTCCCCCCCTTTCCTTCGATTTCTCAACCCAGGTCACTCTCTCTCTCTCTCTCTCTCTGTGTTCGTTTGCCGACTGCCATTGCTCTCTCTCACTCTCTCTGCTGAGTCGTTGACTGCTGACCTCCAGCGCTCTCTCTCACTGTTGCTCTCTTTGTAACCGGTGATTCGTAACCCTCAACGTCGTAACTCACGTAAGCTTGAAACCTATGTTTTCTCTCTCTCTTTTATTTTATTTATGATTTCATGTCTGATTTTAGGTTTCTTTCTCTATAGGATTGGAGCTCATTTCCCCAGTTGACGAGGGAAAGTCCCACTAGTCTTCGGCAACGAATTCATTTGTAAATTTTTGTGAATTGCATTGTTTGTAGCTGTAACCTATGTTTGAGTTATTGTTAGTTTGTACCTGTAAAAATTGTTTGAAAGTGTTCCCATCCGCCTGAAGCCTTCCATAACCTGCGACTGGTTGGACTAATTGTGGATCCAATTGAGCCAAAAATAATTATTAAGATATTTGAATCTTCACATTTAAGATATTTCTTCTTGTTTATCTTTTTTTAATTGTGAAAGACTTTGAATTTAAACAATGTAAAATGAAAATGGATTCACACCATATCAACATTGATGAAGGTGTTCATTACAAAAACAAAGGACAAAAATTTAACAAGATTATAACAAACAACTACATTTCCTCTTTGTCATCAAAATACAGTATAAAATTATTGAGGCCACGTTTTGAAAATGACACCATGCTTTCAATATTTGATTTGTGAATCTATTAGATACCATGCTTTAATATGTTAATTGTTTAGTTGTTTTAAATTTTGCATCTTGATCATTTTTTGTTGTCTTTAATATGGGTTAAGTTGGTAGAATGAGTTGTCTTAGGGTTTTGCATTGTGTCTTTTCTTTCAGATGGATCATCAAATTTCAATTGCATCTTCGCAATCCACAACCCTAATTTACCTACCCCTGCCTCTACGACTACACCTACAATTGGTGAGATACCAATTATAGATGTAGAGGCACAACAAACTGAGACAATAAACCGAGCCTCTTAAAAGAAGGAAGGTTTCCAATCCATCCTCGATGTGGGAACATTTACTAGGATACTACCAGTAGTTGACCCAAACAAACCATTGGCCAAGTGTAACCATTGTGGTCATAAAGCTGGGGTTCACCACAAAGATCAAGGGACCTCGGCTATGAGGTCCCACTTGAAGGCTTGTGTAATGTATAAGAGAACTCAGAGTAAATTGGATGGTTCTCAACAGAAATTGACTTTTGATATCAAGGGGGCAAGTAGTGGATCAGTGGGGGTGATGAAGATAGACTCATATGATCCCAAGGCTATTAGAGTTGCTATTGCTAAGTTTATAATTATGGATGAGCTTCCATTTAGAATAGTAAGCAAGGATGGGTTCAAGGACATGATTCATACCCTCGAGCCTCGATTTAAAGTACCATCTCGAATCACAGTAATGAAAGGATTGTAGGAAACTTTACTTGGAAGAGAAGTGTAGACTGAAGGCTAGTATCTTACTTAATAGACCATGAGTTTGCTTGACCACTGACACATGGACATCAGTCCAAAACATGAATTATATGTCTGTCACTGCACACTTCATTGATAGTACTTGGCAATTGCACAAAAAGATACTTGCATTTGTAAGGTGTCAGATCATAAGGTTCGACAATTGGGATGGAATTGGAGGATTGCATTTCGGAATGGGGGATTGATAAAATCCTTACAATCACTGTCGATAATGCATCCTCTAATGATACGGCCATTGAGTATGTGAAGACTAGACAATTGCATTTGGGGATTTCGGCCTGGAAAAGTAGTTTGTAACCATGATTTTTTGCATGTGAGATGTTGCGCACATATCTTGAATTTAATTGTGCAAGATGGGTTGAAGGAGCTGGATGATTCTGTGGCCAAGGTAAGGAACTTGGTTAAGTATGTTAAGTCATCTCCTGGTCGAATGGATGGGTTTAAGAAATGTGTAGCAAGGAGGAAGTTTCCCATTGAGGGATTTTTGCAGCTTGATGTTCCTACTCGTTGGAATTCAACGTATATTATGTTGGATGCAGCTGAGAAATATCAGAGAGTGTTTGAGGATATGTTGGCGGAAGATGAGATTTTGATAAGCTTTCTGCATGAAGAGGGGCATGGGAGGAAGGGATTGGGCCCCAAAATTTGAGGATTGGGAGCGTGTGAGACATTTTACTAAGTTTTTGGCACTCTTCTATGAGGTGACGGTTCGAATATCTGCTTTAAATACGGTGACGACAAACTTATTTTTTGGGGAACTTGCCAAAATTCATATGCATTTGGATAAATATGCAGAAGTGGGGATTTGTTCTTGGCAGACATGGCAAAAAAATATGCAAGTGAAGTATCATAAATACTGGGGTGATTTGGTTAAGGTTAACAGATTGTTGTTTGTGCAGCGGTACTTGATCCACAATACAAGGTTATATACTTGGACTTTTGGTTCAAGAAGACTTTGGGGGCAGAGTTAGGTGCAAAGACAACTAGTCTAGTGAGAGGGACCTTGGATCAATTGTTTACAGAGTATAGCAATATGGATGGGTCATCCAATAGTGGGAGTGGATCTGCAAGTCAAGGCCAGCTTGAAGTGATTGGGTCATCTAGTGCACCCGTAGATGATCCTCTTCACATGGAATTCACACAATTTAAGGCACAACAGAATTTGCTGGATAGCAAGTCTGAAGTGGAGAGATATTTAATGGAGGATATTGAACCTAAAGATCTAATTTTGATATCCTCAATTGGTGGAGAGTGAATGCACCAAAATTTCCCGTTCTTGCACGAATTTCTCGAGATGTTCTTGCCATCCCTATTACTACAGTGCCTTCAGAGTCTGTCTTCAGCACGGGGGTCGGGTATTAGATCCTTTTAAAGTTCGTTGGCACCAAAAATGGCGGAGGGACTCATTTGTGCTCAAAATTGGTTGAGATCTAAGATCATATATTCTGCAGATGATGATGAGGATGAGGAACCTGAAGTTGTTGATGGGACGGAAGATCCCGCTAGTTATATGATGGATATAGGTATATACAAAATTTTACAATCCTACTTTCACTTAATTAAAATTTTTTATGAGCTCCTTGTTAATAAATTTGTTTTTTTGTAGAGATGATTTCTAATGCTGCATCGATCGTGGATTCGTGATTGATTGACGTTTGGTTATGTTTTTAATTTCTTGCTTCTAGCTTCTAACTTCTAACTTCTAAGTTTGCATTGTAATATTCTTCTATTTCGAGTTATGTCAGCATGCACTATGTTTTTCGGTTATTGTTTCCATCGAGTCTCGACCACTTTTATTATTAAGCCCATAATATTTCTTTAGCTATTTAGGAATTGTGATGGTGTCTAGGTTACTATTTACTAGGTGACTTTGTGAATATGTGATTATGAATTTTGTGAATTACATATTGTTTTGATATTTATTGAATCTGAATTTTGTTATTTGCATGTTGTTTTGGGATTTATTGAATATAGATTTTGTGAATTGCATGTTTTTATATTTATTTTTACACTTGTTTGTGAATTGCATGTTTTAGGATTTTGTTGTGAATCTAGATTTTATGTTAAGAGTTTATGTTATTGTTGTTTTCGATTTTTAAAATAGGTTGCTAGGATGTTGTTTTCGGTTTTCAAAAGATCAACAATGAGTTGTTGGTTTTTAAATATTATGGGCTAAATAAAATGGCCATCAAAACTAATATGATCATAAATTATGATATGGTTGTATTAGTTTGAACTTTAAAGGATGACCAACATTTTACTCCAAAATTCAACTCTAATCACTTGGTGTCTTGGTGAGTTGATGACTTGATGTGGTGCAAGTGCAATGTAAATTCTTAATTTTCATTTGTATACTTGTTGTATTCATTTATATAATTGAGATCTTTGTTGAGAAATATTTTTATGAAGATCAGGTTGTATATTTTAATTTTTCAGAGATATTTGTATTTGTGAATTATGATAAATGAATAACATCTTTATTTTTTGTAAAAAATGCTTAAATGGGCCAAAAAATATGGCCCAAAACATTGTCAGAATTCTGCTATCGCTTCCGCTTCCGCTAAGTCCGCTAAGAGTCAGAAGCGGAAGTGGACTTTATTTTGGTCATCCGCTAGTTAGCGAACCGGATGTCGGAATGTCAAATTTTGCTTCCGACTAGTCCACTATTCACCCCTAATCATCACCATATAATGCTAACAATTTACTTGAGGCCTACCCGGCCTCTGAGTTCCACATTTCAGACTTGGCTGCCTTTGTCAGCTTGGGATGAAGTTTCCTTCATCGAAAATGTTTAGAGAGGTCATGCGAGAGGAAAATGTATTGAAGGGGAAGGACATAAAGTTCAAGAAGAACGACTCAGATAATGTGATTGTGGTTTGCAGAGATGCACTCAAGTGTGAATATAGAGTATATGGAAGGTGGATGAAGGGCGAAATGACCTTCTAGATCAAAAGTTTCTTCCTTGCCCATTGGTGCACTAGGAAGTACAGGAGTTCGCTTATGGGATCAAGATTTATCACTAATAAGTATATAGAGCAGTTCAAGACGCAGCCTAACATCCTTGTTGACTCTTTAACAGAAGAGGTCAAGAGGCAATGGAAGGTCGATATCAATGAGAGTCAAGTATAACGGGTTAGGAGAAAGGCATCAGTCAGGATTTTGGGAGATATTGAGGAAGACTAATATTAGGGAGTTGTATTCTGTTGAAGCTGAAGAGGATATCTCCCGAGTTTCCAGCCATGTTCCAGCACATGTATCTTTTTCTGGCATCAATGAAAGATGACTTTAAAGTGGGTTGCAAGTTGCTAATTGGTCTTGATGTGTGCTTCTTGAAGGGCTCGTTCAAAGGGAAACTACTCTAGATGCCAATGACAATATGTACTCGAGTGCCATAGCCGCGGTGGAGGCCGAAACTAAGGAAAGTTGGACTTGGTTACTGGAGACATTGATCTCGAATTTCGGTCAATTGCCATTTTGGGGTTGGTCATTTATTTTTGACTGACAGAAGGTGATGATTTGTTAAACATTTGTTTCTCTTGTACATTTATATCTGACAATATCTAATGGACATGTATATTCTATTTTTTTAGGGCCTGATGCAGCTGAGCTTTGAGGCAGTGATGTCTAATGCTAACGTGTAGAGTCGTTAGATGACTGGACATATACGCATGTCGGAATCTAATTGTGGCTAACGTGTAGGGTCATTAGGTGATTGGACATTTTGCTAACGAAAGTAGACAAAAGGACCTAATTAATAAGCAATAAAAACCTATGGATTGCAGGGACCACATTGGAAACCTGGAGACTATTTTTTAAAATGGTGTAAAACTTAGGGACAAAAAAGGTCATTAACCTTATTATTAATGGGTAAGGTTTAAAAATTTATATATATATATATATGAAAATAAGTATCCAGTATGGCCTACCTCCATTAGATACTGAAGAAGGCCAAGTATGAAATAGGAAAGTTTATGAATTATATGGCCTACCTCCAGTAGCCTCGTCTAGGAGGAAAATAAAAGTAGAAAAATCAATCATTAGATACAGAAGATATCGTAAAAAGAAAAAACAAACCTTTTACGGCATAAAAAACTTTTATGAAAGAAATTAAGATAAATGCAAACAAAGAAACGGGAAGGTAAAATTTTAAAAATAAAAAATAAAAAATAAAAAATAACAAATAAAAAATAACAAAAACAAATAAAAAAATAGACATTATAAAATAGAATGCAAAGTAAAAGATAAAATTATTCAAATCGAAATATCCCTTGAAGAAAAAGAAAAATTGTATTCAATTTTAGAATTCAAGACACAAGTGAAAGTGAGAATGAATTAATACAAGAATTCAATAGTACAAGTTATACTTAATTACGAATCTGTTTTCAGTAAATCTGGCATGAGATTAGGTACAAGTTATACTTAATTACGAATCTGTTTTCAGTAAATCTGGCATGAGATTAGGGTGTAAGGATAGTTGTTGTCAAACAATTAATATAATAAGTTAAACAATTATCACAATAAGTAAAAAAAGAAGAATTATTGTTTAATTTAATTGAAAAAAATAGAAGATAATAAATTAAAAGTTCAATATTTTAATCAATCTAAATATCTTTTCAGTAAAAACGAAACTAAACAAAAAATTAAAGAGCCTAAAATTTTAGATAAATTCAACCAAACCCAAAAGGAAGTAACTCTCCAAGATTTACAGTATGAAGTGAATCAAGTAAAACAAGAAATAAAATAATAAAAAATAAGAATTAGAAAGCTAATAGGGAGAGATTACGACATGTTTGTTTTTCTAGGCACTCAAAATACCAAAATGCCCTCACTCAACCTAAAGCAGAAAAATCGATGAAATGCGTTTCTGGTCTCTAAGAAAATTTACGAGTAAACTTCCATTTTGATTAGAGAAAATAATTCTTATTACTCATTTTTAATGCCAATTTAACGAATGAATAATTAATAACTAATGATTACCTGCGGGGAAATATTTAAATCTTACAATCGAAATCTTTGATTAGAAATAAAAATTTTGGTTTATTGAATACGAAGAAATAAGTGCGGAATATTTTATAAAGATGGAAATATATTTTTAAACCCTTTAGAAGGATTTTAACAAAAAAAATTGCTAAGGTATCTACAAAAAGATAAAGCAACTTAAAATTTCCAAGCAAAAGTTTCCAAGGTTTACAAAATAAAGACCATAAAATAAAGTAACTTAAAATTTGCCCAAAAACATAGAAACAAAATAACTGCAGGAAAATAATGTAATAACAAATCTTCGTCAGCACCCGTGAGATCAATTGCGCCATCCAACACCCCATCATCAACGTTCACCAAGTCTGGAGGAAAGTCAAACAACCATGGTGTGACTCGAGAAGCCGGAGGTGGGTAAACCGAGGTCCAAGTATGGGAGTGCTTGATTAGCACCTCAAACGTATCCGATACCCACACCCAAACTTGTACTGTCAGCGTGTGTGTAATCAAATTCTGGGATAAATGTCAAATTGGTCCCTGTGGTATACGTAAAAATCGATTTAGTCCCTGTGTTACCAAAATGATAAAATTAGTCCCCTTATTCACTCACTCGTTTGCCGATGGTCCTCCCTCCCCATTCCGTTCACTATATCGCCGGAACAAAAACCACGTAAGCCCTAAATGCCACATGTTTGCCACCTCTGCCACTTAAGCCATTGACTAGTCATGAAAAAAACAAAAAAACCGAGCTCACGAAATCCTTTGTAACCCGCGTGACCCACTGACCCCTCGTGCGTGACCCACTGACCTTTATCTCACAAGTGGGACCTCATTCGAACCCTAACTTATTTTCCTTGAAGAAAATCCCCAAATCCTCTCATTGAACAACATATCTCCTTCTGCAAGCATCCCTAGCCCTAGCCCTAAATTTCTACTGAAGATTAACTCTATTTCTCAAATCAAAGGAAGCCCAGATTTTTGGAAGCTTCTATTTGCATTTTCTGCACCTTGCGTGACTCATGGTGGTGTTTTCTGCAACTTGATACGTTTTCTGCAAGTGGGTAGCAGCTACCGAAACAGTTGAGGTATGTGTTATAGTTGTTAGCAGTTGCTTTGTTCATGAAAATAGGAGTATAGTTGCTGGCAGTTGCTTTCTACAACTTGATACGTTTTCTGCAAGTGGGTAGCAGCTACTGAAATAGTTGAGGTATGTGTTATAGTTGCTAGCAGTTGCTTTGTTCATGAAAATAGGAGTATAGTTGCTGGCAGTTGCTTTCTACACGAAAATAAGAGTATTTTTGGATTTGTTATTGATTCTGCGACATTCTTTTAGTACTAGGAGAAAGTATTCACATGGATTTTGTTTTGTAGTGCCAGCTGGTTTGTTTTGTCTGATTTGGTTGTGGTTTTTATACATATTGCGTTGTGATTGAAGTGGTCCCAAAATCTGCTCTGGAAAATGCCTTTAAAGTCAGTGTGTTATCGAAGTGGTCCCTGAAAAATACATACTTTATTAACTATTAAAGGCTGTCTGATAGTGGTCCCAGATCCAGCTCAGATTCCAACTAACTAAGACATGTACTCGTTTCAGTTAGAACTTAGACGTAGAGTATTCTATTCATTTCCATATGAAGTTGTTGACTTAGTCCCTGTAAGTTAGTTTTTGCCCCTGTGTTTTAGAGGGTCCAGATTGTACATTCACTTATCACGTCCTTTGCATGCATGCATGCAGGAATGAAGCTGCTGAAGGTTTTTATCCACCATGGTGGGTCTTTCGGTGGTGAACCCTTAGACTATGTCGGTGGGACTAAGGAAGAAGTTGGGGACATGGATCCTGACTACATCACCATTTTGGATTTCAACGCATGCTTGAGTGACAGAGGGTATTTTGGGTCTGCAACGCTATGGTATAAGCTGGGTGGTAAGAGTCCTCATCAGCAGTTTACTTCTTTGAAGACGGATGGTGATGTTATTGACTTGCTGTGGAGGCTGGAGAGTGAGGATGCACAAGTCATTGACGTCTATGTTGAGCACAGTGTTGACGTGCCAACTTTAGTTTCGGAACAAGATGTTATTGACTTTATTCGAAGCCAATGTCCTACAGAGGATTCGGATGAGGGTGTGATGGGTGCTAAGGATTCTGGACAGCATGGTGATAGTTGTAATGAGGTTGCAAATGACGTTGGAAATAAGGGTGGGTATGAGGGTGGTATTGAGGCTGGGTTTGAGGGTGACAATGGTGGTGATAATGAGGCTGTTGGGTTTGAGGGTGAAAATAGTGAGGGGGGGGAAGGAAGAGGGGGGGGGAAGTAGTACTGAAAATAATCAGATGGAAGAGGAGGAGGTGTCGTTAACTGATTTTGAGTTGACGTCTGAAGAAGAAACTGATCTGTATTCTGAGGGTGCTGACAAGGAAGCGATGGATTCGATGAAAGGTGCCAGCTGGTTTGGTACTTGTGTTAGGGATGAGGAAGTTAACAGGTGGGAGTGACATTGGCTCTGTGGATGTAGAAAGTGAGACTCTCATCAGTGCATCTGGGAGTGAGAATGATGAAGAAGCACCAGCCAAGAGGAGATACTTAGAGTTTGCCCCAAGTGCTGACATGAAGCACAAGATTCAGCTGAAGACTGGGCTCTTATTCAGAGATATTACTGAGTTCAAAGCTGCTCTTAAGCTATATGTGCTACAAAATAGCTTTGACTACAAATTCAAGAAGAATGACAACTCCGAGTATGGGCCGAGTGTATGGGTGTAGCATGTAATTGGAAGATCTATGCTGCCTTGACAAATGATAGAAAGGCCTTGCAAATTAAGACTATGTCCTCGAGACATAGTTGCGGGAACCACTACAATAACAAAAAGGCAGACGTGGATTGGATTGCAAAGTATTATCTTCCCAACATACGTGACACTCCTACAATGTCTTTGAGTGCATTACAAGGGTTGATTCGACTAGAATTCAACATTGGGGGTAAGCAAACAAGTATGTTACAAGGCAAAAAGAAAGGCAGTTATGATTATTAATGGGAACCACGAAGATCATTACTCGCATTGTAAGGACTACGGGCGTGCCATTTGGAAGTGGAATCCGGGAAGCACTGTTAAGATTAAAAAGGATGGTGACCATTTTCCAAAAAATGTATATCTGCTTTGATGCTTGTAAGAAGGATTTTTGGTGGGTTGTAGGCCAATAGTAGCTGTTGATGGTTGTCATTTAAAGGCTGGGTATGGGGGTCAGTTGTTGGCAGCAGTTGGCAAGGATGGCAATGAAGATTTGTTCCCAATTGCCTATGCCATTGTGGAGGCAGAGTGTAAGGATTCATGGTGCTGGTTCTTAGACATATTGGAAAGCGATATTGGACCTTTTGATTACAAAGGATATACGTTTATGTCTGACTGACAAAAGGTATGGTTTATTTACATTTTAAATTATGTTTAATTGAATTTATGTGCATTGATTGACATGGACTGATTAATATTGTGTTATATGTTATAGGGTCTATTGGATGCATTCGAGATCCTAGCGCCTAAATCTGAGCATAGACATTGTGTGCGTCATTTGCACGCAAACTTTAAAAGTGTGGGCTACAAAGGAAAGGCATTCAAAGATGAACTTTGGGCTGCTGCAAGGGCACCAAACAAGAACCAATTTGATAGGCATATGGGTGAGATAAAGAAGATGAACCCCGAGGCATTCAAGTATTTGGACAAAATAGACCCTGCAACTTGGTCACGACATGCTTTTAGGACAACAAGCAAGTCCGATATGTTGTTAAACAATTTGGCTGAAAGTTTCAACTCTTGGATCAAGGATGCAAGAGACAAACCACTCCTCACAATGTTTGATATGATAAGACGACAACTTCTTACGCGTTTTGAAGCAAAGAGGTCCGGAGCAGCCACTGCCACCACCCAGTGGTGTCCTAAAATTCTGAAGAAATTAGAGACGAACAAGGACCTCGCTAGAAACTATATCTGCCATTGGAAATCTGTTGGGAAGTTTGAGGTAGATCACTACTTCGAGGCACGGAGAGTGGTTGATATGACGGAAAAGACTTGTACTTGTGGTCGCTGGCAGTTAAATGGAATTCCATGTGCACACGCCGTGGCTGCCATTTATTTTGACAAGCAGAATCCCGAGGACTTCATACATAGGTATAGTGTTGGATCAATTTTTTATTAGTTGTTAAAAAGTTTTATAAATAAAAAGGACTAACTTCATTGTATCTGAATGTGGTAGGTGTTATCATATGGATACATTCAGAGAGGCGTATCGCTTTCCAATCGAGTCAATGCTTGGACCCGATGAATGGCCAAAGGATGACGATAACACTATATTGCCACCCCAATATAGAAGGCAACCTGGCAGACCTAGAGTTGCAAGGCGAAGGGGACTTGATGAGCCTGATGAGACCTACAAGGTTACAAGACAAGGGTATAATCATGCATGCAAAATCTGCAAGATGGTTGGTCACAATACAGGACATGCCCAAAGAAAAAGGCACAACAGACTTTAGGGGTAAGCTATGCCAACTTTAATGATTTATGAATATCTGAATATGTCTATGTCAATTGATGAATCTATAAATGTAGGATGTTGGGACTTCTCAGCCCGAAGTGGACCCACCATGTCCTACTCCACCTCACCCCCCTATGGAATTAGTAGTTGCTCAACCACTTGTGGGGCATACCCAGTGCGCAGCAAACAGACCGAGGAAGAAAATGACGCCAGTACGTCGTAGTGAAAATATGTAGAATGTTTTGAGACTGTTTTTGTATGGCAATTGGAAGTGATGGGGTTGGATGTTGGCTGTTTTTTTGGAACGGTTGGATATTGGTAGTTATATTTGGTAGTTTGGACGTTGGCAATTTTTTTGATAGGTTGATGTTGACAGTTTTTTGAACTTTGGATGGTGAATTTGGCAGTTTGTTGTGCACAGTTATGGTGCTGAATTTCAATGGTTGAATGTTGATGATGTAAACACTTATGGTATTGAACTTGGTATGCTATGATGTAAACAGCTTGGATGTTTATTTCCTATGTTTTTGTAAACATTTATGGTGCTGAATAGAAGACAGATTCTCTTGGATGTAAGGATTCAAGTATTTATGAATTTAGCCATTTATGGCTACAAGACAAGTTCTTTTCGTTGTTTCATTGTAAACCCTTGTAAACAGGTTTGTGAAATGGTTCACATGAAGGAGTTTGTGAAATTTTGATGAAAGTAACTTTAATTTTTGTAGAAACTACCAGTGATGAATGACACATTGGTATGTCAAATATCTAGCTGAAAAGCTGCAGGCCTGAGTATAGAGTTTTTTCCTATTATATTTGTTGTAGAGAATTTGCCTGCTTGATAAATCCATCTAATTCGGGAAGGTGGGAAAGATGGGCAGAAGCATAAAGTATTTGCCATATGAAAAATGTTAAAGATCTTGTCAATGGTGGAGTTAAGAATATGTGCTTTTGAATGGGTCTGAAAATGAAATGATAATTCAATTGAACGAAATGTTGGTGCCTAGTTGACTGTTACTTCAATGTTACATCATCAACATTGTTACTTTAATGTTCTCTGCTATTGTCGATGAACACTTCTTCTAATTCACAGCTTCTTGTATTTTCTTTTGAATCAAATTACGTAGGCAAAGTGACAAAGTCAAGCCATGAAACAGCCATACATATACATAACAAAAGCCATACATTAAACCTTGCAGTACAACAACCACACAATTCATACATTGAAGACATGATCCTGCCATTACAAAAGCCAACAACACATGAGGTTACATTGAAAACCAACAACCCAAAAACGGCTCAAAAGCCATGAAACAACCATACATATACAAAAGGGATAAACTAACTACTTTTAAAACCACAAGGCCACACAAACTGCAACCAGTGCAAATACCCATGAAACAACCAACGAAATCCTCACCTTTCTCTCAATCTGTCTTCGTTTCAGAGCTTCAGCTTCCAACAACTTGATTTTTCTCATCAAACCAGGAAAAAACTCAACTGCCCATTTGCAGAGGGGGGGTGTCATACCAAGCAAAATAGTCACACGGAGGTGGCATCTGTAGTGCAGTCAACAGAGGACAAAATGTTGTGTAAGAAAGAGAGTTGAGTTTTTTTTCACTTTGACATTTAATCGAACAGGTATACTTACCGATTTTGTACCATATCTTGGACATCCAAAGAACCTCCTTCCAGGATTTCTCTCCATCCAAGATGTCTTCAGAGATGCTTGGAGGTCACAGTTGCAGAAGTGAGCCTCAACGCTAGAAGTAAAGGATGCCGAACTAGATGATTTCATGTCTGTTAGTTGTTGAATGCTTGGAATCTGGTGCAATACCAGAAGATGGGGGAACGGAAAAAAGGCATGAACTAGAGAAGATGGTCGACGAAACACTGAACCAGAGGAGAAGCTTTAACTTCAAAGGGAGATTTTGAAGAAAATGGATATGACTAGGGCACGGAGAAGTGGGAAGCTTTTGAGAAAATGTTCTTTTGTAGGGATGAAAAAGTGCAGGAGGGGTCAGTGGGTCACACGGGTTACAAAGGATTTCGTGAGCTCGGTTTTTTTGTTTTTTTCATGACTAGTCAATGGCTTATGTGGCAGAGGTGGCAGACATGTGGCATTTAGGGCTTACGTGGTTTTTGTTCCGGCGATATAGTGAACGGAATGGGGAGGGAGGACCATCGGCAAACGAGTGAGTGAATAAGGGGACTAATTTTATCATTTTGGTAACACAGGGACTAAATCAATTTTTGCGTATACCACAGGGACCAATTTGGCATTTATCCCTAAAGTTATACGTGTGGTGCGTCTCAAGAACCCTCATGATTTGCTAAAGGTAACAATCGTAATGCAACAAAATAAAGAGGGGTGAGTTTTAAGGACTTAGTAAGGTAGGGGAAAGGGATGCATGTTAACGAAAGCGATAAAACATGTTATAAACACAGAATAGAAGAAGTCATACAAAATAGGCAATAAATGGTTATCAATGAGAAATGACAATATGACAAATTATTGATCCTATTATCAATACTAAGTGCATCATTCATTTCATAGTGTCCATCCAACTCCACTCTCTGTTTATCCCCAAAGTCGGATTGTGCGTCTCTCTACCCTTCAGTTGGGACTGTTTCGTAATTTTCGTCCTCCCAGGAACAAAAGCAAGCATGAGAATTTCATACTACCAGGAGGCCACCCTTTATCACACAAGGCAATAGTTGTACATCCCCCAGTGATCGGTACCATCACAACTTCATTTGATTAACAACAGATGGACCATTTATGAAAATTACGTTATCCATGTTACTATGTCCTCGATAATTATCCAATCGATTCAACCATTAAATTACAAATGTTCATGTGAATGATATGAGGAAGACGTTATGAGATATTTAAATAATTGATGAGAGATTAAATGTGTTAATTATAATTTTTCCCCTCAAACTAACACCCGATACTCAAATACCTCCACAAACTTTAACTTGTTGCAACTCAACTCCATAAATTATACTTCTCATTACAATTCTATCCCTCAACCGAATGGAGCCATAATGTCGAACGGTTTCTAGCTCATGTAACAGACATGTGACCTTCTCCTTATATGAAAAGATAATTTTACCCTCGTTTAAGTCCTCCTAGCCTTCTACAGTGCTTCTAGCAATTTGTAGAGACAAAAAATAATATGTAGTTAGCTAATTTTTATATTAAAAAAAAGATGACTCACTTAGAATCGAGCTAGTCAAATTTGTCTTTTCGAGTAAAGAGAAGGTCATGTGTCATTTATGTGGAACAAAAACCGTTCAATATAACAACTTTAGCAAATTTGGGGATGAAATCACAACGAGAAGTATAGTTTGTGTGGGTGAAGTCAACGAGTTAAAGTTTGTGGAAGTATTTGAAATCAGGTGATAATTTGAGGGGACAAATTGTAATTAACCCTTATTAAATAAAACAAGACCTGCCTTAACGTTATCACGCTCTCTAACCTTTAGTTTCATGAAATTTTTTATTTAATAATTGCTCTCTTTATTGGGTAGACTCTTCCTTTTTTATCACCTTCTTTTCTTTGAGATATTTTATTTTCTTGTTTACGTCTTATTTTCGTTAGACATTTGCTAACCTATAAGTTCTAATTGGCTTTTAAAATTCTTGTCAAGTTTAATCTTTTAATTCTTTATTTCTTTTTCCTTCTATGTTTGGGCCTTAAGGCCGAAAACAACAATTCTTTTTAAAGGGTTGGCCCAAGTACGCTTTTTCTTAATGAAACTCCACATTTTTTTTCCTCTTCTTAGGTTTTTAGCCTTTTTATGGCCTTTTGGATTCTTCTTTGCTTCAAAGCTTTAAAAGGAGTCTAATCTATAGTTATTAAAAGTTCCAAATTTAATTAGAACCTCTTTTAGGTCTCTCTTAAGTTTTCTTTTGGGCTTTCAAGGCCCAAGAAAGGTTATTGGGCTTCCAAGACCCACTAAAGCCCATTAAGCATCCTTATTGCTATTTTATCTCTTTAAGCCCCTCCTACCTCATTAGATTATTATCTTATAACATTTATGGTTCAAAACTTACTCATTTAGAGACTTAAGTTTCCATATTTAAGGACCCGGTTTGACAAATTTTTACCCTCCGTCACTCTTGTGACCTAATTTCTAAGTTCTCCACTTATAGGATTGTACACTCACCCGAAAAATCTTCAAATCCCCTAAGTAGAAACTGTCAATATTTGATATGTTCAAACAGGGAGCAAAACAAGCTTGAAATGACACTAATATGCCCTCAAAATGTCAAGAAATGTAAAGAGCCACCCTCTAAGTTAAAAACCTAAGAACCCGTGGCCTCTATAGCTCCTCTTACCCCTTTTTGCTCATCCAATGTGACACGCAAGATGCATAAATGTAGCAACATACTTCAAGATACATAAATATCAACTGATAAGTCATTGCATGCATCATTTGACAAGATCTTTATACATAATCAACATGCAACACATTCTATGCAAGAAAAGGTTCATGCATAAGCATATCCGGCCATATATAGCATAAAACACCATCATATTGCCATCTGGATGCAAGGTACACTCAACTTTATGCTTAAGACTCAAGAAAGTTTAGAGAATCCGGGCAAGAGAGCAAAACCCCTCCAACCCGTGACCTCCAACTCTCAAGATTGACATTTTGGTTTTCAAAGCTTTACATCTTTACATGCAAGAGCCTATGTGTTAGCCCAAAGTTATTCTTTGAACAATCCTTGTTGATTTTCATGATTTATAGTAGCTTTGGAGGATTTTAGATCATTATCTTATCAATCCACATTTACTGAAGATATATTTCTAAAGGATTGAAAACTTCTATCTTTTAAAGTATCCTCATATTCTCTAACATCTTTGATCAAGCTAAAAGGTCCATATTGTTCATTATAGGTGTTTAATGAAGATTTGGAGTGAAAATGACACCTCTCTGTTCCATAAATTCTCTCCTGCATTGATGGTGTCGACACATGCCACATATACTCGAGAGTTGTTTTGATGGTGTCGACAAATGGACAGATAAGTGTTGACACATGCCACAGAAACTCAAAATCTTTTTTGATGGTGTTGACACATAGCACGTACACTTGAGAGCACATTTCCAGACAAGTATGATGGTGTCGACACATGCCGACTATGTGTTGAGACATGCTGTGATTTCGTAGAAAATTCTAGAACGTTGGTAGCTTAGCCTTTTGTTTTAAAATCATTAGGGCACCACTCTAACGGTACACTCAAACATTTTCGGGACCACATAAGTCTAAAAGAATATAAATAGAACGAGAGAGAGAGAGAGAGAGAGAGAGAGAGAGAGAGAGAGAGAGAGAGAGAGAGAGAGAGAGAGAGAGAGAGAGAGAAGCATTTCCCTTGCATCATCATTTATGACCCAGCCTCCAAGAGAGACAATCACAAATCCCAAGAAAGCTATTACTCACTCTTGCAAAAACTAGAGCTTTCATTCTTAAATATTGTCTTCTTGCTCATTATTGTGTTACACACTTGCGCATCTGACTTATATAGTCATTTGTTATTACTTATTGTATTAATCCTTTGTTAAACACTTGAGTGTGGGGATATACTTGGGTTGTTGAGATTTGAGGTGAGAGTTGAAGCGTGACCTCGAAAAATGCTTTGTAAAAGTTACTTAGCACCCGGAAGCTAATGTGTGATTACTACTGGTGAATAATGGAGAAAGTCCAAAGAAGGAAATAGCCTTAGGAGTGGACGTAGGCAAGTTTTGACCAAACCACTTAAAAATATCGGTATTATCTTTCTATCCCTTACTCTCCTTTATTTGTCTCATATTTGTGATTGATTTGTGCTGAACTCTTTTTAATTATCTATATTTGCTTATATTTGTAAAAACTTTAATTTTTATTAGAACCCAATTCACTCCCTCTTGGGTCGTCACTTAGACTCACATTATGGTACAATCTAAAATACTAATCTATATCTCCAAAAGAATTTCTCTTACCTCTTTTCATCAACCAAATCACATGCAACTACAAATCTTCAAAGAAAACTACCATTTCTACTATAACTAGACAACTCGTGACCCTTATGTACATTCATTCAATATTTTATCACATCAAATCCCAACTCCTTATACCAAATGAAACTAAACACTCTTACCTTTGAACAAGCTTTTCCTGTTAAAGCCTCTTGAGAGAATCATTCACCTAGAGAATATGGAGAAAGATTACTTTTGAAGTTTTAACAAACACTAAAGAACTTTGAGAGAGAATGATGACTTACTACGTCTCTCTCTCTTTCTCATCTTTCTCTCTTATTCGGTGATGAACTCCTTTAGCTCTCTTTTCCTTCTATAGAGCCACTAACCATAGTTAAGGGTTAACCCTAATCTAGTTCTAGACAATGATCAAACCTAGAGTTAACTACAAGAAGCAATCCTCCTCTTTGGTCGCTTGACCAAGTTAGTTCTAATCTAGAATCATTTTAAGTTTCCAAATCTTCCATAATCTGTAATTGTGAAGTTATCTTCCACTTTGATTTAAAATTCTCTTTTTGGCCCATAATTAAGGCTATTGACTAATTTGTAGAGAGAGATGTAATGAAGAGCACTAATGTTTCAGTAGGATTACTCTAGACAGCGCGCACCGTTCTAAAATATGTATAAGCTGTAATTGGCTTAGATTGTAAAAATAGTTATTGTAAAGTACGTAGGCTCATCCAAACCTTTGAAAATCTTTATTTGGATGTCTCACCGCCTCCCAATTCAACTTAGACTCACATTATGGTACAATCTAAAATACTAATCTATATCTCCAAAAGAATTTCTCTTACCTCTTTTCATCAACCAAATCACATGCAACTACAAATCTTCAAAGAAAACTTTTCTACTATAACTAGACAACTCGTGACCCTTATGTAGGAACAAGCTTAAAGCCTCTTGAGAGAATCATTCACCTAGAGAATATGGAGAAAGATTTACTTTTGAAGTTTTAACAACACACTAAAGAACTTTGAGAGAGAATGATGACTTACTACCTAACCTATTTCCTTCCTCTTCTTCCTCCTCTTTCTCTTTTTTTCCTCCTCTTTCTTCTTCTCTGTCTCTCTCTCTTTCTCACGCCACTCTTTCTCTCTTATTCGGTGAAGCCAAGGGGAAAATGAACTCCTTTAGCTCTCTTTTCCTTCTATAGAGCCCACTAACCATAGTTAACAACCTAGGGTTAACCCTAATCTAGTTCTAGACAATGATCAAACCTAGAGTTAACTACAAGAAGCAATCCTCCTCTTTGGTCGGTTTGTGTGGAAATTTGTAGTTCTTGACAAATGTCAAGTTAGTTCTAATCTAGGGAATCATTTTAAGTTTCCAAATCTTCCATAATCTCCACAATCTGTATGCTTGCCGATTGTTCACTCTCTCTTCAACTAATTGGGCTTGTTTTTCGCCCAAGTCCAAGCCTATCTAAAGTCCACTTTGTCTCTTCTCAAGGGCCCACACGTCCAGCCCATTAAAATTCTCTTCTTTGCTCCTTTCAGCCCATAATTAAGCCTAATTACCACTAATTAAAATTAATGGGTAATCTACCTTGACTAATTTTTACTCTAATCTCACATATTAAATTAAATCAAGCCTAGACTAACATATTACATGAGAGATAAAAAAAATTTGAGAGCCAAAACACATAATTTCACAATTTATAAGGCCCTTTTTAAGAATACTATTTAAGCACTAATTTTAATTTAATGTTTCATATATTTTATATTACTACACTAATCCAACTTTAGTAACACAATGGATCACAAAAAAGTAATAAATATTATTTACAGAAGGAAACAGCACCAGAAAATTAATTAATGATTATATGAATAAAATAATCTAATTCATTGATAAATTTTGACATTAATCTTAAAATATTATAAAGTAATATTTAATCGAGATGGAGTACTACATCTCCTGCACTATAAGAAATTTGGACTTTAACAGTGCCAGTTATGGTTGGAAAAAGTTGGCTAATTGGTTGCTAAAGACCTGTCGCAACAGAAAGATGTCACCGAGTGGGTCGTTGCATTTGCCTCGTGGGCAATAACATATGCGAGTCTACCCCAAAGTGCTCCCATGACGATTTAACACCTGGTTAGAAAAGCTCGAACAAATTCGGCGCCACATTTTCATCTTGAAAGACCAGTAGTTCTACCAACTACAGAGACTCGTTGCAAGATGGGAGTGTGGGCAACTAGAGAGTCGCTACAACTGAGAAAACCATCTTCGCAAATGGTTATTGCAATCTACGATTCTACGAACCCAGTTCTTGCTCTATAATCTACGATTCTACGAACTAGTTCGTCAAGAACCATCTTTGCCAGCAAAACCAACTACATAATCCATCTCAAACAAACAAACAACGAGACAACAATCCATATAAAATTTGAATCTTCATAAAACTTTGTACAAAGACTTCACGAAACAGGACACCAGAAAACAGACCCAAGAAATACATATCTACAACAAACCCATGAAAGATCTTTATAGATAAAGATCTGCAACAAATATGCCCAAAAATAAAGATCTACAACAAACCCAAGAAATAAAAGATTTCACAAAATGCAGCAAGATCTACATCAAACATGCCGAACAAAAAACTGCAACAAACCCAGAAAAAAAAATCTACAACAGAGGACTTCACAAATCGTAGCCCCATCTCTCCCAAATAGCTGGGTTCGCAGCCAATGAGCTTCAAAAAAATTCCAATCGATCCATCACCATAGCCCTGTACACCTCTTCACTACCTTTCCTATTTGTTCGATACTTTTCTTCGTTGTTCGTTCTTCACTCTTTGCTGTTCGTTTATTGACAGTGAATAAATTTTATCATTAAAATGATTGTTTGTAATAGTTGAACAAACAAATCTTCCAATAGGAGGCTCAAGAGAGCAAAAGATCAGGAACACCATTTTTATGAAAGACGGAGACACAGTGAGAAAGAGAGAGATGAGAGATCTCACCGTCCATCTCAACGGTGGGGTTTTCTACCTTGATCTTGTGGAACACCATTTTTGCCAAACAAAGAGAGTCGTGCAGGAACCGGCTATGAACATGAAGAGAAATGAGAAAAGTTAAGAGAAAAAAATCTGAGGAAAGAAGGGACAGAAAAAGTTGAGATGGGTTAAACCATCGAAGTTGAAGACACGGGCATTTTTTGGGTGGGCAGCAAACTCAATGCGCAAAAGGATGCCATGCAGATCATTTTTCCTTGTCTCAGAAAAAGAGAGTGAATTTTGAACTTAATTACAGCAATTGCCCACCGTGCGGGTCCCTAGTTATTCCTTGCCCATTAAAAACTCAATGGCAGCTAGCTTTTCTGCAATCGTGTCTAATGCTGTTAATAGGGACGCACTGCCTCTGGTGGCTAAAAAAAGTCATTGCGTGAGGCGATATTTCTTGTAGTGCTACCAGATTAGAGAGCTCTGGCAAGTTATCTTTCATTAATGGAACGTTGGGATATAGGTGGGGGTTGTTTATGGTTGAATGAGGGATAATTAAGGTAGAGAAAGTGAAGCCATTTTGTCTGTTGAGAGGTTGTGGCTAGTTTTGTGAGAGAAAGATGGTGGTGTAAAGGTTTTGGGTGGGAGGGGATGAAGATGCTGAAAAGCTTGAAGCCATCTGAGAACCATCCAATTGTTGGGTAGTTGAAATAAATTCCTCCCAAATCAAAAATTTTCCTCAAGCGCTTAGGGCTCATAGTCATAGTGTTTGCTGACCACAAGGAAGGCCTGATGTTTGGTTTAAAAGAGACGTCGAAGACTATTAAAAAAGTACGTCGGAGATGACGTGGATTTATTTTAAAATGATTGTGCCAGGTGGTGGTCTGACGTGGAGGTCAGTGGCGGTTGGGACACGTGTTGGTCTCCAAATGGTGCTTAAATGTCATATGTTTGTCACAGAAATTTTCCATCTAAATGAGATTTGGAGTGGACGAAAATACCGTAACAGGAATTACTTAATATCTCAGGGACTAGTTTAGGATTAAAAATTTCGAAGGAACTAGTTTTGGAATGGGTCATACCGCAAGGACTAATGAAGATATTAAAAGCCTTTTGTTTTCTAGGATACAGGGATTGTTATTATCAAGGTTTTATAGGAGATTATATATTTTTTTGAAATGCATACTTGGGTAAATCATAACATTATTTGAACATGTCGAAGTGGAATCCAAAGGAGACTACAATTTGAGCTTCAGTGAACACATTTATACGATAATAATTCAAGGATTTAAGAGATCTCTTCTTGACACTGACGCCATCAGCTCCTCGTGAGCCCCGGAGTTGTTACTCTCTTTTTTCCTTTCCAGTAGTGTTCTTCTTGATGCCCCCAATACGTTTCTCCACCGATACACCACCCTAAAGAGTCGTATTCTCACCTTTGTTTCCCCTTCTCCCACTGCTTTTCCTTCTCCCCTCTCTTTTTCTCTCCAGATCCACCATCGTTTCTTTCTTCTCCTCATATGTGACATTTTCCAACTAGTTCTCTCTTTTTCTTAATCTTCTGCTTTCATGGAGGCTAGCTCTTCCCATCCTCAACAGGAGCAAGATAGGATTACTGAAAAGACCAGAAATATATTATGGGAGGATATTGCTGATCAACTCAGTTTTAACGAGGATAAGGTAGCTTTGGTCACTGAAACTCCCCCGTTAAGCAGATTGGTGTCGCAACATTTCTACAAGAAGCAAATATTACACTCGATTATTCATGTTTGATGGCATTTTGTGAAGGAGCTGAAGATTGAGGAGGTGAGACCCAATTGATACCTCTTTACGTTTTCCTCTAAGGAAAAGAAAGAAAAGGTGCTACAGATGTCCCCATGGAACTTTAAAGGGTCGTTTATGATCTTGAATGAATGGGCTCCAGGAACTAATTGAGAAAATTCCTATGGAACATGTTGAATACTGGGGTACAGATCCATGGCCTACCACTAGGGGGATTTTGATGGGATAACACGCTGTTCATTGGCAGTAAAATTGGAGAGAAGTTGTTGGTGGACGCTATCAATTTACATAAACCGTATTTACGTGTGAAGGTTAAATTCTCTATTGACATTCCTCTCAACCCTGGGTTCTATATTCCCAGGCGGGGCGAGGTGCCTTTGTGGGTCTAGGTGAAGTATGAATGCCCGTCGAATTTATGCTTTCGCTATGGAATGCTCGACCATAGCATTCGCCTCTGCCAAGCCGAATCTCCACGCCCCTCCCAGCAAGAGTTTTCAACAGATATGCAAGGTGTTGTTCCCTCTTCACAAGTGTATATCTTCGAACCTGGTTCTATGAGTAGTGGGATGGGAAAGGCAGCAAGCAAAGTTTCCTACAGCTGGCCGGTGGTGGCAAAGCACTGGGGTGGTTCACGAACACTTGCGTGGAGACTCTGAAGCACTATTTCGGCAACACCCAAGGGGCAACGGGAAAACGCAGGCAGACATAACATCGGGAGGCTCAGGGGGTGCCATCTGGTGGTAGCTAAATCTCGGAAGGTACATAATTTTTACCAGTCTAGCACACTCGGAATCCGGGGAGCAATCTCTCGTTCACGATTACATGGTAAAATTGCTGCAGCCAATGGACCTCATTAAGAAGGGAAGGGACCATTTTCAGGCCAAGGTCATTCTTGGGCTAGCCCAGCCGATGTCCTGATGAATCATGTGGACTTAGGGCCTTTGAACCCAACTTTGAATGCCCCTATCAGAGAAGTTTTTCTGATGAATCATGTGGATTTATGATAGGCCCAGAGAATCAACTTAAGAAAATGACGAAATGTTCTCCACTTTGGGCGGGAGTAAAACCAACATTTCAATAAACTTCTTGATAAAAATACCAGCCGTTCAAACACTAAACATATAAAGAAATAAAACACATGCGAAAAAAAGATAATTGAATAAAAGTAGATAACTAACACATCCCACTACAAGTCCCACTAACACTTTGCCTCCTATTCTTGAGTCTCATAGTCCGACTCCTTAACTGCTCTGCCACTTCTCCACTATCTTCTCCACAAGCCTCTCATAAGTCCACAACTAATTAACTACTGCGCCACTTCTCCAGTACATGGCACAGCCATATCTCAACTTCTAGTTAGCATATCGTGGATTAGCCTTCTTCATTCTTCGGGGTCTATCATTCCTCTCTACTTCGCGGGGAACCTTGTCCTCAAGGTTCAGGTTTGAGAATTGTTGACGCAAAAAATCAATGGATTCCCAAGTGGCCTTTTCTATTGGTAATTGCTGCCACTTAACTAAAGCTTGCAGAACAATTTTAGAACCATTTTTTATCCATCGATATTCAAGAATGGAATTGGGCATAATAACCAATTCACCGTCATCTGCAACTGGAAGAATATGGATGTTAGCCCAAGGTTGTTTTGCAAACAATCCATAATTGATTTTGATGATGAACAAAAATTCTAAGTTTTGAAGGATTTTAGATTTTACATTATCAATCCACTTTTCTAAAATGTATTTCAAATATTGAAGTTATTTCTTAAAATATTTTAAGTGGACTTGAACACCATTACACAAGTTGATAAGATCAATTTTTCATATTGTAGGTGTTTAAAGAAGTGTTGGAATGGTTGGACACTTTAAAGTTGAATTGTGTGATTGGAAGCAAAATACAGCATTTTCAGACTAAGTGTTCAATGTGTCGACACATTGAAGGTGTCGACACATTGCACTGAGAGCATGTTTCAGGCCAAGTTTTAATGTGTCAGCACATAATCAATGTGTCGACACATGGTGCGAATTTGCAGAAATCCTGGAAGACGCCAACTCATCCAAAAAGTCTCCAAATGGTCTCAAATGACCTCCAACGGCACTAAACTTTGAAGACCCTTGAAGCCTAGAGGACTATAATAGAATGAGATAGAGAGAGAAAGCAAGGATTGCATCATTATTCAAAATCTACCTCCATAGAGAGAGAAAGCAAGATCCAAAGATTTCATTTGTTGATTCCTCCAAGATCAAAGCTCCCATTGTTAAATCTTCTTCTCGTGCTTATCCTTGACGATCTAGCCTCCAAAGAGAGAGAAGTTTCTTGAAGAAGAGACAACACACTTGCAATCAATCGTGCCCTAACTTCTAGAGAGAGAAAGTGCTTTGAAGAAGAGGGAAGACCGCACCTACCAAGAAAGCTTGAGCTCCTACTTGCCAAACTTTAGGTCTCATTCAAGAATCTTGTCTTCTTGCACTTTATTGAGCTTTTCACTTGCTGATTTGGCTTAGAGAGCCATTCCACACGTTGTGAGCTTTCCACTTGCATATTCGGCTTTGTGAGCCATTCTTCATTGTACCCATCTATTGTAAAACATTTGAGTGTTGGGAAAACACTTGGTCCTACTTGTGAGGGTAGAAGAAATCCCTTGGGTTTTGGGTGATTTTGTCCTACTTGTGAGAGTAGTCCCTTGGGTTTTGGGATTTGTGAGAGAGTTGAAGCGTGAGCTCGAAAAACGCTTTGTAAAGGTTCCTTAGCACCCCGGAAGCTAAGGTGTATTTGCTATTTGGAGAATAGTGAAGGAAGCCCAAGGAAGTCAATAGCCTTGGGGGTGGACGTAGGCAAGTGTTGGCCGAACCACCTAAAATACGGTGTCATCTCTCTAACTCTATCACTCTTACGTTTCAGTACATATTTATACTTGTGGAGATTTATGCTTTATGCTTTATCATTATTGCATATATTTTGCTTAGCATTATACACATTTAGATCTGCATTATTAATTGTTAAAAAGGGCTATTTTTCAGATCTGGGTTTTTATTGAAAAAAGACTAAGTTTTTGATAAACCCAATTCACCCCCCTCTTGGGTTGTTATTAGACTTTCAATGGACATTTGGACAAATTGTTGCACCCACCTTGCGCTTTAAATTGGAAACATGGAAAACATCATGTATCTTGGAGTCTGAGGGAAGCTTTAATTTGTAGGCAACTTGCCCCACCCGAGCCAGCACTTGATATGGTCCATAGTAACGACATGCAATCTTTTGATGAGCCTGACGATAAATAGAGTGTTGACGATACGGCTGGAGCTTCAAATAAACCCAGTCACTGGGACAAAATGCTTCATCGGGACGGTGAACATTTGCAGCTTGCTTCATATGGACTTTCGCATCAGCCAAATTACCCTCGAGCTGTTTGAGTAACTCATCTCTATTGTATAAATCACAGTCAATATCATGAAGCGGAGTAGAACCTGTTATGTACCTTTGTAAAGTTAGGGGAGGTCTTCCATACACAGCCTCGAAAGGTGTCATGCGGATAGCTTGCTGGAAACTGGTATTGTACCAGTATTCAGCCCATGGCAAATGATCACACCATACTTTTGGATGTTGAAAGGAAAGGCAATGTAAGTACTGCTCTAAACATCGATTTACCACCTCCGTTTGGCCATCAGTTTGGAGGTGGTACGAGGAGCTCATTTGCAAAGTAGATCCTTGTAATTTCCAAAACTCACACCAAAAATTGCTCAAGAACAGAGAATCTCGATCGCTGAGAAGGGTTTGTGGCATTCCATGTAAGCACACTACCTGATCGATAAAAATTTCAGCGACCTTCTTTGCTGTAAATGATGAGCCAAGGCCATAAAATGCGCATATTTGGAGAGGTGATCAACCACCACTAGCACAACATCCTTTCCATTAGATTTTGGCAATCCTTTAACAAAATCAAGAGAGATATCCTCCCAAATTCTATCGGGGGTTGGTAGTGGTTGTAGGAGGCCGGCGGGAGATCGCGCGTCATATTTGTTGCGTTGGCAAATGTCACAGGAGGAAACAAAGTGCTGGACATCTTGCTTCATAGCTTCCGAATAAAAATTCTGATTGAGAAGGCGATAAGTGCGAAGGACTCTGGAATGCCCAGTAGTCTTGTACAATGAAATTCGTGGAGGAGAATCTCTTTTAAGGGAGAGGTTGGGCTGATGACGGCACGACCTTTGTAGAACACCAAACCATACTTGACTGTATAATGCAGAGTTTTGTCTGGATTGTGTTGGATTTGGTCTTGTTTATGCAGCAAGTATGGGTCTTCCTAATTTGCAGCGTGTAATTCCTCCCATATGTGCAACGTTGGTTGGGAAATTGCTACCAACTGAGGGGATTGACCTTGCCTAGACAAGGCGTTTGTTGCATTGTTCTCCTTGCCCGGTCGGTAAAGCAATTCATAGTCGTACCCCAATAACTTTGAAATCCATTTTTGTTGTTCTGGAGTTCCTACACGGTTGCTTTAACAAGAACTTGAGACTTCTTTGATCAGTCACAATCTGAAATTTTTGCCCCAAAAGATATTGACGCCATACTCGGATAGCTTCAGTGATCGCAAGCATTTCTTTTGCGTACACCGACCAAGTCTTCTTTGCAGGACCCAAAGTTCGACTCATGAATGCCACAGGCTTGCCTTGTTGTGAAAGCACGACACCAATTCCATTCCCGGATGCATCTGCTTCTATTACTAATGTATCAGCAAAATTCGGGATAGTTAGTACAGGAGTATGAGTCATTGCTATTTTGAGAGAATTTAAGGTCTTTTTTGCATCCGGCCCCACAAGAATTGTTCTATTCGCAAAAGACTTGTAAGTGGAGCAGCAATGGAGTTGTAATTTCTAACAAACTTACGGTAGTATCCCGTAAGTCCAAGAAATTCTCGCAATTCGGTAGTAGTGTGGGGCTTAGGCCATGCCAACATGGCATGTACCTTTGCTGAATCCACTTTCACACCTTCAGAAGTCACGATGTGACCCAATACTCCAGCGAATTTTTA
Source organism: Morella rubra (assembly GCA_003952965.2). Lineage (NCBI taxonomy): Eukaryota > Viridiplantae > Streptophyta > Magnoliopsida > Fagales > Myricaceae > Morella > Morella rubra. The sequence goes on from CM025855.1 coordinate 31,542,875, forward strand.
CCGAATACACATTTACTAAGCTTCACAAAAAATTGCTGCTGCATTAAAATCTGAAATGTCTGTCGCAAATGATCCAAGTGAACCTCCCACAAATGGCTAAACACCAATATGTGGTCAAAAAGGACAAAGATGAAGCGGCGTAAATATGGCCTGAAAATTGCATTCATGGTTGCCTGGAAAGTGGAAGGAGTGTTGCAAAGGCCAAAAGGCATGACCAAGTACTCGTAATGCCCATTATGGGTACGAAAGGCCGTTTTATGAATATCCTCAAAGTGAAGCTGAATTTGATGATATCCAGCCTGCAAATCCAGCTTAGAAAAATACTTCGCCCCATACAACTCGTCCTGCATTTCGTCCACTGTTGGAATGGGAAAATGATCCTTTATGGTGACTTCATTGAGAGCACGATAGTCTGTGCAAAACCTCCATGTCCCGTCTTTCTTTTTAACCAAGAGAACGGGAGATGAAAATGGACTAGTACTAGGACGAATGATACCAACAGTCAACATCTTCTCAACTTGTCTTTCAATTTCTTTTTTTTGGAAATAGGCATATCTGTAAGGCCTTACATTGATTGCCCCCACACCCTCATTTAAGGGAATATGGTGATCAAAATCACGTTGAGGTGGTAGTTGTTTGGGCTCTGCAAAGATCTTTGTGTAGTCATGCAACAGTTCTTGAAGCTTCTTTGGATAATTGGATTGTGTAGCATTTTGGGCAGCTATGAAACAAAAGGCAAAAAGTTCTCCCGCTTGTAGTATTTCACGTGTCAAGATCCTCAAATTAGTCTCTTGAGCACTCCTAGGTCGCTCTCCACTTATTTTGTGGTTGGAGCCCTCTCATGAAAATTCCATGGTCAAAGTCTTCCAATTGCATATCACAGGACCATGTTGTCGCAGCCATTCCACACCTAAAACAATATCCAATCCGATCAGTGGTAAAGCATACAAAGTAAGAGAAAAATTAATACCTTGCATTTCCACTGGCACTGCATTAAATTTCTTCTTGCAATTTAGCAACTCGCTGTTAGCAACTTTCACGCGGAATGTTGTTACTGGTGTCTGTTGCAGTTGAAGCTTCTTGACCAATTTCTCACTAATAAAATTGTGAGAGGAACCGCTATCAATAAGAATAGCAACAGAAAATGTGCGGATTGATGCTCTTACATGCATGGTTTGTGGTGATGAATAGCTCGTCAAAGCATGCAATAAAATTTCAGGTTCGTCATCCGAAATTGTAACCACCGGATCAGATATTTTTTCTTCAGGATGCTCGTCCGTAACTCCTTCCTCAACAATCTCTTCTATCATAAAAGATTGAGATGGTTTGCAGCGATGGCCAGGAGTGAATTTTTCATTGCAGTTGAAGCAAAGACCTTTCTCTCTACGAAGCTGCATCTCATCCCAAGATAGTCTCCGAAATCCTGTCGGTGGGGTTGGTCGTGTAGAAGGCGCTGTGGTAGTGGTATTCTGTGGTGATGGTAGTGGCCTGTTGTAGCGTCGTTGCTTGCTTAGCTGCTCGTCCCACATCTTTGCCATCCCAATTGTCTCTTTGAGAGTCCGAGGTCTAAACATTCTGACCTTGTCAGCTATCTCCTCCTTTAAACCTCCAAGGAAGGTTCCAATCAAGGCCTTTATGGTCCACCCTTGAACTCGGTTAGATAAACGCTCAAATTCCTTTTGCTATTCCCTTAAAGTTCCAGATTGCCGCACTCGAGATAATGCCTCATCGAAGTCTTCATATTCGGTGGGGCCAAAACGAACCCACAATTCTTCTTCAAACTCTTCCCACAATAATTCTGTGGCATCTAGTGGATGGTGACGTTGCAGCCATCGAAGCCATTGATTGGCCTCTCCTTCAAGATGAAAAGAAGCAAGCGATACGCCAAGGGGGAGTACCAAAACAATTAAAAAATTGTTGGGCACGATTGACCCATTCTATCGGGTCTTCTCTAGAAAATTTTGAAAATATCATCTTAATTGGTCCAAGGCTAGCACTAGAAGAGTCAGACTCGCTTGTGCAAGGAGCCTTTGATGAACTTGCCTTCTTGAAGTAAGAACCTCCACCAGAACCAGGCCGAAGTTGCATTAGCAATTGAGTGATGTCTTGCAATGATTCCTCCATGCGTTGGTTGCGCTAGCGAGCAATTGTAGCTCCCACCTCCAACCTACGGATTCCTTCTTTGACCTCCACCATGTCACCTTCTAACCTCTCAATTTGCTCCTTATTAGTACCCATTATTTCCTTGTATGCTGATCTGAGCTTTGATACCATTGATAGGCCCAGAGTATCAACTTAAGAAAACAACGAAATGTTCTCCACTTTGGGCGGGAGTAAAACCAACACTTCAATAAACTTCTTGATAAAAATACCAACCGTTCAAACACTAAACATATAAAGAAATAAAACACATGCGAAAAAAAGATAATTGAATAAAAGTAGATAACTAACACATCCCACTACAAGTCCCACTAACACTCTGCCTCCTATTCTTGAGTCTCATAGTCCACGACTCCTTAACTGCTCTGCCACTTCTCCATTATCTTCTCCACAAGCCTCTCATAAGTCCACAAGTAATTAACTGCTGCGCCACTTCTCCAGTACATGGCGCAGCCATATCTCAACTTCTAGTCAGCATATCGTGGATTAGCCTTCCTCATTCTTCGAGGTCTATCAATTTATGGCCTCTGAGCCCAACTTCGAAACCGCAGATGGAGAACTATTAAGTCAGACAAAGCGAGGGTGGCCTGTTAATTTGGCCTCCAAAAAGTGACTCTATAAGTAAGAAGAATTGAATAGAGGAGTCTCTGTAAGAACCTCTCATTGCCTTTCTTTTTTTCCTCTGGGTTAGAGGTAGAGAGAAAGTGCAATAATGGAAGAAAATCACTCCGAAGAGGTCAAAGAAGAAAGGCTTAGTCAAAAGTGCTAAGCTCAATTCCAAGAAGGGAATGTTGGTTAAGATGTTGACAAACAATCGATTGTGGTGGCGGGCCTTAACATGCCCCTCTTCCCCCCCAGCACCATGAAACTTATGGCTTGGAACTGTCACGGCCTACCAAGGTCAACTACTGCAAGTGCCCTAAGGAATAGGGTGAATGACCTTGATCCTATGGGTATCTTTCTTGTTGAGACTAAGATTGATGAGTTAACTGTTGTTTCTATTTTGTGTAAAGTAGATCTCTCTCTTGTTATTGATATCCCTCCTGTAGGTTGTAGTGGGGGGTTTAGCTTTTTGCTAGCGACTGGATCTTTTTGTTTTTTATTATTTAATTCTCAAAATATTTTGCATTTCCTAATCAAATCGGGGCATGACCTTGGTGCTTTTTTGTGTTCTTTTGTGTATGGTCCTATATTGTGGAGACAAAAAATGGAGTTCTAGAATCTGCCTCTAAGGCCTTAGCTCGATCCAACCCTTCGATAAAGAGAAGGGAGAGGGGGGGGGGGGGGGGGGGGGGGGGACAATGCTAAGGTCAAATTCCTCTATGGGATTGGCACAGTTCACGTTTTCAAAGGGCTTTAAGGATCTGGTTTTCACGATGTGCAGATTTACTTGGTCAAATTGTAGATCGGGAAGAGCTAATATCTAGGAGATAATTGTTCAGGGGATTGCCAATTTGTCGTGGAGAGTGAGTTTCTTGGATACTAGAATACAACATTACCGCATTGCTTACTTAGACCATAGACCAATTATCCTTAGTCTTTTTGGTCAAAATGGTTGGGTGGTGAAGGGATTCAAATTTCAATATGTCTGCACTCAGGATCAAAGTCGTTTCGGTATTGTGGCTCAAGCTTGGGGATAAAATTTTGGGAGTGATCTAGCTTGCTCAATTTTCCACAAGATTAGAGCTACCATGAGTGCATTTTAGAACTGGAACAAACATTTCTTTGGCAATATTCAGGAGTCTATTGATAGGATTAAAAAGAATTTGGAGGAGACTTAGGAAAGTATGCCTATTGTTAAAGTGTTTTCAAAATAATAATTATTATATATTATATATTATATTTTGGGATTGGGAGTTTATTAAAGTGTCCCACATGGGAACTCCTACTTTCTAGGATTGCATTTATTATTGGAGAGCTTTAGCATGTATTTGATATAGTGCAAGACATGGAGTCTATGGTGCACCACACACACGCACACGCGCGTGGCGTGGGCTGTAGGGCACTAGGGGTTAGGGGCGCTTTTGTGGCGCTTATGAGGCACACTTGGCACTTAGCACGAAGCATCGGAGCGAGGATCTGAGCCGTGTATTTTTGGTCTTTTGATCGGACGGTCAGATAGCATTTATTTGAGCTTTGATGAAAATCCAACGGTGGATTTTATTTATAGTTTAAATTCGTATGGTTAGTTATCTAATCATGGATAGTAAAACGTGTTTAAAATGTGATCACGATTTGATAAATTGTGTCCACGATATTAGCAGTTTTTAAACTGCTATAATCACGTTGTTTGGATTTAAACTGAATAATCACGTCGTTTGGTTAAGTAACTGCCTCCATTTTAAATGTAAACTGTTTTGAAACATTCAAGAGGTTGAACGTACATTTTTCGTGAGTTGTGCTACGCATTTTGTACGAGTGGATCCCTAAAATCCAGGCTCTATTGTATCCTAAACGAATTTGACTTCCCTTGTGCACAAACTGGTGGGGCCAAATATCGTTTAAGGAAAGCAACGCTGTTGTGCCTTTGGAGCAATTTCTTTTCCGTATCTTTCCTTCTCTTTCTATATTTTTACAATCTTAAACGATATTATACAATGGCACTCACATTGAAGGAACGAAATTTGGATTTTAAGAAATTGGAGCATTTTGATGGAGCCAATTAAAATGCTCCAATTTCAAGCGATGGCAGAAGAAGATGCACTTTGTGTTGGCAAATCAGAAATTGGCGTATGTTCTGACTACCCCCAAACCTACTTTGTCTGACAATGAGACTATTGCAGGGACTCGTGAAAGGCTGAAATGGGAGCAACATGATTATCTCTGCAAGGGCTATATCTATAACGCTATGGTTGATTCACTGTTCGACATCTACATCAACAAGACTACTGCCAAGGAGATCTGGGACGCACTGGAGGCTAAGTATTTGCTGGAGGACGAAACCAGTAAGAAGTTTCTTGCTACGAAATTTTTTAATTACAAAATGGTTGATGCTAGGCCTGTTTCTGAGCAATTTAACGAAATTTTGCATATCCTTGATCAGTTCACACAATTTAACATGAAAATGGATGAGGAAATTTCTGTCTCTTCCATTATAGAAAAATTACCACATTCCTAGAAAGAGTACAGGAAATTGCTAAAGCATAAGAAAGAAAATATTACTCTTGCTCAGTTTGGTCAGCATATTCAAGTAGAGGAAGAACTGAGACGTAATCAAACTATGGAAGATGATGCTGTTCAAGCTATTAAAGTTTTGATAGTGGAGGAATTTGGTCCTTCGAATTCAAAGAAGAGAAAGGCTGAAGATCAGAAACAAGAGAAGTACAACAAGAGGAAAAAGAAAGGGAATTGCTACAATTGTGGCAAGCCTGGTCACTATAAGCGTGACTGTCGTCTTCCTAAAAAGAAGAAGAAGAATTGGATGCAGCATCAAAGCACGAATTCTAAGGGCTCAAAGGATTTTGATCCTAAGGGCAAGGAGAAATTCGTAGCTATTATCTCAGAGGTCAATCTGATTGAAGGAGATGGTTCATGGTGGATTGATTCCTGGGCAACAAGGCATGTTTGTCATGACAGGAGTCAATTCACGAACTTCGAAGCAATGGAGAATGGTCATGTCCTCTATATGGGGAATTCGTCCACTGCTGTTGTGAAAGGAAGCGGAACAGTAGACTTGGAGTTTACCTCTAGAAAAGTCTTAACTTTATCTAAGGTGTTGTATGTTCTTCAGATTAGGAAAAATCTTGTATCTGGTGGTGTTCTAAACAAGTTTGGTTTTAAGAGTGTATTTGAGTCAGATATGTTTGTTCTGACTAAGGGTGGGACATTTGTGGGTAAGGGTTGTGTGATGGTATGTTTAAGCTTAACATTGTGGGAAATGCAAAAGTTATTTCTGTTTACATGCTTGGTTCATTTTCTTTACGGCATTACAGATTAGGTCATATAAATGTTAGAAAAATGCATGATATGATAGGTTTAGACTTAATTCCAAAAATTGAAAATGATATGATTGAGAAATGTTAGGTTTGTATGAAAACAAAAATTACTAGAAAACCATTTCAGAAAAGTGAACGAACCTCGTATCTATTGGAACTCATCCATAGTGATGTATGTGATTTACATAGCACACCCACTAGAGGTGGTCGAAAATATTTTGTAACGTTTATAGATGACTTTTCAAAATATTGCTATGTGTTTTTAATGCATTCAAAGGATGAAGTGTTAGAAAATTTTAAAATGTTCAAAAATGAGGTCGAAAACCAATGTGATGCTAAAATCAAACGTCTCAGGTCCGACAAAGGTGGAGAATTTTATTTTCCAGCATTTTGTGAATCTGTTGGTATAATATATGAGACAATGATAGCATATACTCCTCAACAAAATGGAGTAGCTGAAAGAAAAAATCGGACATTGGTTGAAATGGTTAATGCAATGATGAATGTTCAGGTCTGAGTAATTCTTTTTGGGGTGAAGCTTTACTTACAGCTTGTTATATATTAAGTAAAATTTCACAAAAGAACTCCAAGGTGACTCCATACGAATTATGGAAGAAAAGAAAACCAAATCTGAATTATTTCAAGATATGGGGATGCAGAGCAGTAGTCCGATTACCTGAACCAAAAATCAAGAAATTGGGACAAAAAGCTATTGAATGCATTTTTCTTGGTTACGCTCAACATAGCAAAGGTTACAGGTTCTTAATTGTTGAACCAAATAGCTATGTTGATGTTAATACAATTATAGAATCCAGAGGTGCCGAATTCTTTGAAAATAGGTTCACTACAATTTCATCTTTAAAAGATAAGGAGGATGAACCTATTGATAAATCTTATGAATTTGGTGAAACTAGTCAAACTCCTGAAATAAGAAGGAGTAAAAGAATAAGGAAAGAAAAATCTTTTGGACCAGATTTCATAACGTTTTTGGTTGAAGGATCATGGGATGGTGAATGTCATCAAATGCTGATAACTCTAGGTTTAGAACCTGATCCTTTGACATTTAATGAGGCTATGAAGTCTCAGGATTCTGCTTTCTGGAAGGAAGCTATCGATGATGAAATGGATTCTATAATGGGAAATAATACTTAGAAGTTGGTAGACCTTCCACCGGGATTTACACCAATTGGCTATAAGTGGATTTTCAGAAAGAAAATGAAAGTTGATGGAACTATTGACAAATGTAAGGCACGATTAGTAGCTAAGGGTTTCAAGCAAAAGAAAGGTCTGGATTATTTTGATACATATGCTCCTGTTGCTCGAATTGCTTCTATTCGAACTTTAATTGCATTAACATCGATTTATCATTTTGAAATTCATCAAATGGATGTCAAAACTGCTTTTTTGAATGGAAAACTTATGGAAGAGATATATATGGATCAAGCAGAGGGATTTGTGATGCCTGGACAAGAACATAAGGTATGCAAATTGGTTAGATCTTTATATGGTCTCAAACAAGCTCCTAAGCAGTGGCATGAGAAATTTGATGAGGCTGTCATTGCTAATGGGTATCGGGTACATGAATCTGATAAATGTGTTTATAGCAAGTTTCATGGGAATCAAGGTGTTATTATTTGTTTGTATGTGGATGATATGTTAATTTTTGGAACTGATATGACATCTGTGTTAGACACCAAAAAGTTTTTATCATCAACATTTGACATGAAAGATTTGGGTGTTGCTGATGTGATTATAGGAATTAGAATTAGTAGAAATACTAATTGTATCACTATGACCCAGTCACATTATGTTGAGAAAATTCTCAAACGGTTTAATCATATGGATTGTAAACCGGTTTCAACACCTTTTGATAAAAGTGTGAAACTTTTTCCAAATACTGGAAGAGCTGTAGATCAGCTGTAGTATGCAAGAGTTATAGGGTGTTTAATGTATGACATGACTTGTACTCGTCTTGACATAGGTTTCGTTGTTGGGAAATTGAGTAGATACACCAGTAATGCAGGGCATATTCATTGGAATGTTGTACGTAGGGTTCTTCAATATTTAAAAAGAACTATGGATTATGGTATCCAGTACAGTGGATATCCTTCTATGTTAGAGGACTTTACTGATGCAAGTTGGATCAATGAGAATGAGGATCACAAATCCACAAGTGGTTGGATATTCATACTTGGTGGTGGGGCGATCTCATGGGGATCGAAGAAACAAAGCATCATTACAGATTCGACCATGACATCCGAATTTGTTGCTTTGACTTCATGTGGGAAAGATGCTGAATGGTTATATAATTTATTGCCCTATTTGGCCTAAACCGATGGCGCCAATATCAATCCACTGTGATAGCCAAGCTACATTATCTCGAGCATATAGCAAAGTCTATAATGGCAAATCTAGACATATTGGCCTGAGACATAGCTATGTACGACAACTACTCATTGATGGAGTAATTACTATAAGCTTTGTAAGATCTGAAAATATTGCGGATCTATTGACTAAAGGACTTACAAAGGATTTGGTGTGGAAATCAAAGCTAAAATAAATGTGATCTGACCGTCCGATCAAAAGACCAAAAATACACGGCTTAGATCCTCACTCCGATGCTTTGTGCTAACTGCCAAGTGCACCTCATAAGCGCCACAAAAGCGCCCCTAACGCCCTACAGCCCACGCCACACGCACGCGTGTGTGCGTGTGCATGTGGTGCACCATAGACTCCATGTCTTGCACTATATCAAATACATGCTAAAGCTCTCCAATAATAAATGCAATCCTAGAAAGTAGGAGTTCCCATGTGGGACACTTTAATAAACTCCCAATCCCAAAATATAATATATAATAATAATTATTTTGAAAACACTTTAACAATCCCCCACCATTTTCAAAATACCAGAATAACAACTCTTATGCATAAACAAAAGTGTCTTGTGGACTTGAACCTTTACTTAGTGAAAATACGTCAAAGCTGATTAGAAAAGTATGGTAGACAAGCTTTGAACCATCAATCCTATATAATCAGCCGGATGTACCTCACACATAAGAGTTAAGTCTATCAAGAGATTCAGAAAGCTGACCCGTGGATTGGCCGTGGGTGGTGTATCCTTTTCATGAGTGCTTTAGAGATAAAACGAATTCTCATAGAGGGCGGCACCACCCTCGACACTTATATAGGTAGACTTTTGAGTGTCCTGTAATAACACACTCCCTTGAACACATACAGTGTTCCAAGCCTATTAAGTGCTTAGCAGCACGACACCTCAAGTTACATTACAGGTACCAGGCACTTGTCCTTTTGGAGATGGTCAAAACTGTAAGTGCTTGTCATCACTGTAGGATGTACTTTTGCTCATTGAACCAAAAAGCTTGATACTTCAAGTGTTGGGTTGAGTTTCCATCATTTAGTGATTTTGAATCATTAGTTTTAGCCCCATCCCTTTTGATGTTCTAGATATTTTTGCACCTATTGCTGAGAATCTATGGCATCAAAAAAATCTGCTACTTGCGCTTGATGAACAATTGATGCAGGAAGAATCTTTGTGGAAACAGCATTTATGGGTGCCTTGGCTTCCTTCGAGTGAGTTAAAAACAAGATTTTTTTAGGCTTCTACAGTTTTAAGACGATGCAGAAATGAAATTTTGAGATTGAGAAATCAGGAAAATTCCTGGGTATCTAGACGATGAGAAGTGGGGCAGATTCTCCTTGAATTCTATGCACATTTATACTCCTCTGAAAATGTACCCTGTTCGAGGATTTAGAAGGTATCATCGACCCAGTTGTAACAGAAGATGAAAATGCTGGTTTGATCAAAATTCTAGAAAAAGAAGAGATTCGTGATACGCTCTGAAAAATGAAAGTGGATAAGGCTCCGAGTCTTGATGGGATGACCACTCTCTTCTTTGTGCATTTTTGGGAGATAGTGGGGGAAGGAATTAGATAGAACTTTCCTTCAATTTTTCATGTAAGGATATATGCTGCCGAGCCTTAATGAGACATATCTCGGTCTTATTTCAAAGGTGGAAAACCCCTCCCAAGTCAACCAATTCCGCCCCTATATTATTGTGTAATGTAGTGTATAAAGTGATATAAAAAATCATGGTTGATTGGCTTAAATAGGTGATTGAGCTAGAATATTGCATGCATAGTACATCTAAAACTAATATAATATTAATTTTTTAATGTTTTAAATATTAGTTTTAGATGAAAAAATGGTTAAGAGGCATAAATCTAAGTTGTGCATTTAATTGTTGAATTTCTATGACGTTAGATTTAATTTATTGCACATACAATTTTTTCCTATCTTTGTCTTGCTGTATTTAAGTCATACTGTGTTCACACATTTAAAATTATTTTTATCATTTGCACTATGATTATTGGCATTGTAATTATTTTATGAATTTAATTTCACATATGATGCCATGAGCTAATTAAATATTTTTGTGCAGGGTGATAAAATTAATTATTTTCTGGACTTGTAGAAGACAAGGGCAGTCTACTATGACACATGGTAGTGCAAGAGAGTCTCATTAATGGCAATGATGTAATTATGAAGAAATGAGAGACTTAAATCTCAGCCCTCTATCACTCTTTTTACTCTTGCTTTCTTTTAACCTAGCGAACCTTACAACTTATTCTCTTTCTCCCCATTTTCTAACTTAGCCTCTTTTTCCTACACACTCTCTCTCTCTCTCTCTCTCTCTCTCTCTCTCTCTCTCTATTTTCTCTCTCATTTTTTTTTCTCTTTCTTCCACTATTTTCTCTTTCCCAAAACTCTACTTCGTCTCTCATTCTCTCTATTTTTTTTGCCGCTACTATCTTTTCTCTCTCCCCTTTTCACCTTTTCTTTTCCATTTTCTCTTTTCTCTTTCTTCTCTTATTTTTTCTACCTTAGCCTATTCTCACTCTCTCTTTTCTCACCACCTACTTCTTCTCTATGGCCGAATATCACTTTCTCTCTCTCTCTTTATTTCTTTTCTTCTATTTTCTCATGATTTCCAATATAAAGTTTTATTTTTAGTTATTATTTTCAGTTTTTGATTAGTTTCTTTTATGCTTTATTATTCCAACATCTTGTAAATCAATTCCTAGGATTTAGATTTAAGTTTGTCGCTTTTTAATTATCTATAATTTCTATTTTCTATTTCGGATTATGTTTTTTTGTTTTTTTTTTTCTTTTAACTTGAATCTTGGGTTGTAATAAGACAATATTATTTAATCCAAGAATCTTGTGCCTTATTTATTCCTTGTTATTTACTTATTGTTATTTAATTTCTGTCATTTAATATTGTCATTTATTTTCCGTTATTTACTTTAATGCATGTTATATTCATAGTTTACGTTTTATATTGCTGTAATTTCGTTTTAAACTCTCCAAAATCCAAAAATATGAATCTGAACCGAGTTCTGTAAACGCTTTTATATTCTATTTCTTTTTACGTGAGTTTAAAATTAATCTATTTTTTTTTAGGAGACGATCTTGCCTTTTGAGCTATTTATTACTCGACATAACTCCTATACTTGGGATAACCTTTGTGCTGCTCATTTTAGAGTGAGTCAATAGGTGCTGTGTAAATTGATTTCCCTATACCAGCTAGCTTTTGTCTCGAGGTGACAAATACAAGATAATTACATAGTTGTTGCGGAAATGTTTCACTGAATGAATCACAAGCATGGGAGAAGTGGATGGATGGCGATCAAGGTGGGTATGGAGAAAGCATATGATAGAGGGGATGGGATTTTTTATTGAAGATTTTGATGAATTTTGGATTTCACCCAACTTTGGTGTTGTGGGTTGAATAGTGCATCAAATCTACATCTTTTGCCATTGTTCTCAATGGGGGTCATTTGGGAGAATTTTGCTTACACGAGGGATTCATCAAGGAGATCCCCTATCTCTAGCTCTCTGTATTCTTTGATCTTGGGTGCTTTCTTGCTTGTTGTTAAATGAGGAGAGGGAAGGAAGATTGAAGGGCATTCAAATTTGTCGTGCGGCCCTAAAGGTTAACCATTTGCTATTTGCAGATGATTTACTTCTTGAAAAGCCATGGTGAGGGAGGCAAAAGATATGGATAGATGTTTGAATAAGTATATGTTGTGGTCTGGTCAAAAGCTCAACATCGTTAAATCTTCTATCCACTTTAGTAGGAATTTCCATGGACAACAAGTCATTCAAATTATGAATATTTTAAATTCGGAACGCCTCCCATTGAAAGTGAAGCATTTGGGGCTTTCCCTCCTAATTCCTCGGTCCAAGAATTCAATGGTTGAAGAGCTGAAAGAAATTTTTTTTTCAGAAGATTGTGGGGTGGAAGGCTAAAATTCTCTTTTAGGCATGTAGGACTACACTCATTAAAGCGGTAGTAGCTACAGTGCCTGCCTACCACCTCAATTTCTTCACCATGCCGCAATCTTGGTTCCATCAGACGGAAAAAGCAATGAAGGATTTTTGGTGGGGCTTCAATCTGGAAAAGAAAAAAAAAATCTCACTCTTAAATCATGGCAGCCTATTTGTACTTCGAAATGCGAGGGAGGTTTGGGGTTAAGGATGATGCATGAAGTTTATATGGCTCTGATGGCTAAGCTGGTTTGGAAGACGCTTACCCAACCAAATTGTTTATGAGTTCGGATGTTTAGAACAAAGTATTTAAACGATGCAGATTTCTGGTAGGCTAATGTTGGCCATAACCCTTCATGGACGTGGAGGAGTATGTTGCAATCCTGGGAGTTGGTGAAGTGCAGCTTCTGCAAGATGATGGGCAGTGGAGATACAATTTTTGTTTGGAAGGACTCTTGGATCCCATCACTCCCTGACTTGAAATCATCTCCAAGAGACCAAAATATGTTGTGTGACCCCAAGCTAAAAGTATGTGAGCTAGTCAATCAGAATTCCCATGGGTGAGACTCTTCTAACCTTTTTACCTTTTTAATAGTGGTTCTGCATAAGCTATCTTGAGAATTAAAATCCCTCCTATTGAAGTGGTGGATGGTGGTCTATGGTTGTTTGAAGGGTTTAGGTCGTTTTCTACCAAAGCAATGCATAAAGAAATTGGCAAGCAAAGGAGGGGTCAAAACTTTAGACCGTAGCAGACTTTTTGGAAGGATCTATGGAAGTTAAAAGTCCATGACTAAAATAAAAGATAAACGTAATGCATAATTGAAGGATTATACGGAGAGAGGAGAGAAATAGTAAGGAGAAACAAAGGTCTAAGTAGTTCAGTCTAGAAGACTTATGTTTACTATAAAAATCTTCTATGGCTATATTTTGTATTATGAGTCCATATAAATTACAAGTTAAAGGTCTATATTTATAAAGAAGATACAAAGCATGATAAGAAATATATTCTTACGTGTAAACTTGAATCTTCGAGATTTTGACCATATTTCATATTAAAACCGAATCTTTGGTAATGTGATAATATTATATCAAATTTTATAGATTGATTATAATATTATCTCAAACAGGCTTTCTCAAACACAAGAAGAACATCTAAAATCTCGTGTTTGGAAAATGAAATCGAAAGCGATCGGGCCTGGAACGAGAATGGGTGTATGACCGTTGAAAAGTGGGACTTACAAATGTTATTTTAAAGCATCTCGAAGTGTTAGACAAGGAGATTCATTGTTGTCGTACTTGTTTATTTGGCAGAAGAAATTCTTTCTAGATTGCTGAAGTATGAATTCGAAAAGGGTAACATTGGCTATATTTCTCAACCAGTTGGTTCGCCTACTATTTCTCATTTACTTTAAGTTGATGATATTGTCATTTTTTCTAGGCTAAATTACTCCACACATCCCTGGGGTATAACAAATTTTTAGTTTGGTCCATAGGGTAACGTTTGTCCTACGGCACGTTCCCATTTAAGTCCTGCCGTCAGAAAGGGCAAATGTAGTTGCTGATGTGTCTAACGGAAACCACGTTAGACCCATTCATCTCTGGACATGTGTAACTAGTGGACACCTCATTTGACACAACGTGAAACTGTGGGTCCCACATCCAACATGGCTATCCACGTAGGATTAAAAGACCCACATCATTCGGTTAGCCATTTTAAACCCCTCCACGTTGAAAACAATCCATCAGTGTTACAAAGAAAAACCCCCAAATTTCTTTGGAATCTCTCGCAAGAACCCTAACTCCTCCCAATGCCATTTTGATTTTGAATTGCTTCCCCCCTCAATTGGTGCCACATTGCTATCGCGATGTCCAGGAGAGCAAGAGCAACATCGTCTTCCTCTGCCAGCGATGGTAGTAACGGTGGAGTTGCATCAGCGGAGCTAGAGATGCATGGCGACTCACAACTTTGCTTCTGTGGGTTGAAGGCACGGATGAGGATGAGCACGACAGAGGGTAACCCAGGCAAGAGATTCTTTGGCTGCCCTTGATATTCAAGTAGTGAGGTAATTTGGTTAGCATTTAGAAGTTGATTGCTTTCGTATTTAGTCATTCAGATGTAGTTTGGTTAGTTTGCTTTTGCAATTTGAAGCAAATCTTGCAATGGTTTAATGTTCTTTTTTATGGTCTAAACGAGGGAAATATATAGGATTAATATCATGGTGGCACCTATTTAGTATTTGAGAGTTGTGATATTGATGGCATGGAAGCAATGTTTAAAAGTGATATTAGACAGATCTCTTAGTAGATCTTACTGCATTGGGAGTTTACTTATCAATCCCAAAAAAAGAAAAAGGAAATTTCTTCCTCGATGATGGTTAGAAGAATTTTACTATGAAACATGGAAGTTACTCATAATTTTTCTCTGGACTTAGCTGCTATCAAAGCTTTACTAAAAAGGTGTAAGACTTTAGACTGACTTAATTGTCAAATGGGTTGTGGATTCAAAATCTTTTGAACTCATATGTCTACACATACTTCCTAAGTATATTTTAGGCTTAGATATGTATATTGAACCTCCTTGATAGATAGTATTAATGCAATCATTACTTAGAAAAAAAAGAAAGAAAGGTTGGGACCACTGACATAGCAGTGAACATGAAGACACATTTCATCATTCACTTTCTTTCCATTCTGCAATAACATCATTCTTATTGTACCACCCATATAACTACCATGAAAATGTAGTCAAAACAAATTTCTGGTGCATTTGTTTCCCTAATTGCATTTTAGACATCAGGTACAAAATGTAAATGGAAAAATTAGTAACTAACAAGAATGCATACCTGATTGAGGTTGATGACATTAGAGCTAGTTAAGGTTAGGTTAGCAGTAAAGTCACAATGGGATAGGATGTAGGTTCTTGGTATGATTCCTGAATACTTGTGCAACTGTTCTCCAGGAAAACCACTTTCAACTTCGAAGCTTCAAATCATGCTGGAAGACCCAAAAAAACAGGAGTTTACTTATCAATCCTATTATTTTGAGCAATGCTTTAAATGATCATTGAACCAATGGAAGAAAATGGATGGAGATTTATAATTGATCTTTAGGTTATAGATAAACTATTGAAGTATTGGGAGTTATGCTATACTGAAATCATTAAAAATTCTAATACCGTATTGCTTATGCAGAGGCATTTGGCCTGTAACTATTTGAGTGGATTGACCCCCCACATTCTGCACATGGGGAAGATGCCATTGCCAGTATGGTGAGGAAGATGAAGATCATAGAAGAGAAGATGAAGATCATGGAGCAGGAGAGGAAGATCATGGATGAGGAGCTCCGTAAATTGAAGGCAAAAGAGAGGCAGCTTAGATTCATGTTGTTTGGAACCTAGATGTTTGTTGGTTGTGTTTGGATACTTTGTAGTTAAACCAATTGTAGGGACCCTTGTCATTATTCCTTTCTAGAAGTTATGAAATATGTATGTTTAGGTGGGTTCCTGGAGA